>OY757045.1:10000000-10315711 GCA_963582015.1 Xanthorhoe designata
AATATTATAAAAAGGTAAAGAGGTAAAAGTTGGTTTGTTTGTTTGTATGTATGTTTTGGGTATAATCTCTGAAACTACTCATCCGATTTCATAAATTCACGGATTCCAAATGAACATATGCTATATTTTATGATGGTAGGTACCACACGAGCGAAGCCGCGGGCGAGTAAGCAAGTCGACTATAAAGCCGGGAACGCCGATTAAACGTACCACTCCAAACACGACAGTGGTCCTCGAATTTTGGTGTTTCTCTGTACCTTTTATGTGACAAATTGTCAGGAGATTCAAACATTATTCAGTATCCTTGTGAAAACATATTTCTATAGCTCAATGGATAGCGAACCGCAAAAAATATGTCAAGAATACAAAAGCATACAATAAAACATGCCTTTGAAAGCAATTTGTTAAGTTGAAAGACAAGGCCATAACCACAATTCAGAAGGATTAATGTTTGTAACCCAAATACTTAATAAATACACGTTCCATAAAATCAGCATAATTTATTTTCATTGAATCTGATGATACACTTGACGTGAAAGAGATGTAAGGATATCCGAATACGAATTGAAAGGTACAATTCTTTACACTTTCGAATTAATAAAGCGAGAGAAAGCGGAGAAAGCAAAGACTATAACGTCAAAGGTAATTAAAAGTATGGAAATGCTCCACTAAAGCTGATACAAAGTGCTTTACTAATTACAAAATCTTGACAGTTCATGTGCAATTTTAGCGAAACTTTACTTTTACTTTATTTAGATTCGAATTTAGAAAAAATGTTAAATTGCAACTTGTCACATGGAAATTGCAAATTGTGAGCACATGCCTATTGTGTATTTTAGTTTTCTTCTAACTAATTCCTAGATTACATAATACATTATGCATACTATCGTCAACTGGTCAGAAAGGCCCAGTTTGAAAAGTGACCAGTTGACGAACCACTCTAATGCTTATAGCCAAATAGTTATAACAAAAGCCTATTACCTACTTTGTGATTTGTCTTGCGTATTGAATTTTTTTCGTAGATGTAACCTATATCGTCAAATATCTATCGCTGCCGGACATCCCATGTTCTACTAACTTCATTACTGATAATAAGACGGCGTAATTTCAAAATCAGCGGCCAGTCCTTCAAACAAACTGGTTAGACAACGTCGTTTGTGTCAACTTAGATAAGCCCGGCTCTGTTTAGGCCAAAGACGATTAATATCTAGAAGACAGACAAAGGCCATACACAAAATCGTAACCCTAAAAAATAGCCTGAAAACTCTAAAACATCAATTTTATCCAAGAAATTTCAATTACTTTCTAGTTAAAAATGTTTAAATATTGAATATTGTTGCTACCTACTACTAAGTATTGAAATTTCTTGGATAAAATTGATGTTTTAAAGTTTTCAGGCTATCTGGTCCTGCGGGATCGGGGTTACGATTTTGTGTATGGCCTTTGTCTGTCTTCTAGATATTAATCGTCTTTGGTTTAGGCACTTAAGTAGGGCCATTAACACAAGGCTCGGGCATAATGAGTCCGAACTGGAATCAGGGTACATAAATGAACAGCAAAAAATACATTAATATCACATTCTATGCTAATTAGCATCTGGAAGAACTATAACCATGGCTTTTGGAAATAGATCACAAATTTGACGCAATATTATGTGACTAAGGACAACTTTACAGATACAGACCATGAAATACATTGTTACAACATGTAAACGCCTTGAACGCCTAAGCATACACCAATCAGTATCACCATCATACACCTTGCAACTTTAATACGAGTAAGAGCAAATAGAGTGTAAATACTAAAATATAACATGTTTGTTTGTTACGACAGCTATTAAAATTCCAAGCCCTTATAAAAAGATTCAATCAAATGAGAAAATAGAATAGTGTTTATTTATTTGCGCTTCTGAACAAAACATTGTAAACAAGATTCAAAGAACTCTGTTATTTTACGATTGAGCGAGCGCAAGTAACGAGAAACTGTCTGGCAGAAAATGATTGTTGATAAAAACAATTGTGTAACACGAATTGTACTTTTGGCTTTGTTTGTACCGAGTACATTCAGTTACGCTGCAAAATTTGAACATGTGACAAATAGGTATTGAACCTCTGACACTACTATACGCTCGGTTTCTTCAAACTTGAAATGAAATGAAATAAAAATGAAATGAAATATGATCACGACTGTATCCCGGGAGCGGTAGACATTTCTTTCAGATCATTAGGCAATTTTTAGATCTTTTCGAAGATGTCTAAGGGGGTAGGCAGAGGTATGTCCAAATACATACATATTTGGTACATGCCCACTTTTTGCAGAAGTTAACTTTCCATACGTGACAAGTTGCAAGCCCATCGACGCTATTAGAGAGCTAACTGGTTTCCTCACGATGTTTTCCTTCACCGTTATACAAGTTCATTGATGCACGGCCGGATTCGAACCCACGACCTTCGGATCGAAAGTCGAGGTACTAATCCACTTGACCAACACTGCTTTTTAACTTCGTCAAACTTGATGATATAAAATTGCATTTAAACAATTATTTTTTAAACTTACTAAAATTTCGTAAGAAGCGAGGTTGCATTTCTGTTCATAGATCCCAAAGATCCTCGTCAGATCCTCATATTTTAACCTCGAGAGTATAGGTAGGTAATCTTTCAAAAAAATATTTTCTATTCGATCTCTTCTATATTTATTTTATTTTAATGATTTTAAAGTTAATATACAACTAAATATTCTGTAAATATTTCAAGCGTCTGCATGTTGCCGTTATAATTATCGGACTAACTAATGCCTGGTTGCAATATTAAACTTACGAATGATCGTAGATTGATCGCCATAGCAACTTTGTTTATACAACAAAAAATAGGACATTTTTTGACAGATAACAATATTACTATGGCGACAGATCCACGATTATTAGTAAGTTGAATATTGCAACCCGGCATAAGTGTCTTCCGTGCCTTACGGATACAAACGATCTAGGATTTCAGTCAACAAACCCACTAAAAACAAACATAGTAGTAGTACAGTGGAAAACGCTCCAATAACTGACATACTAATGAATTTATGGGCGTAACCCCGCCTCGCCTACAGTCGCGAAATTAATCAGTTAGCTAATCCAGTATTCAGGAGTTTGGGTAAAAGCTACCGCGCAATATGTAGAAGGACTGGACACCTTGCAGTGTATAAGTTCCTACCTCGTTTATAAACTTTACTTTTAATAAATGATTTAAAACAGCGTTGAGACACAATTTTTATTTATAAATTCTATTTTATCTCGTCAACATCGTGCTACTGACGTGCAAAGTTCTCCCCAAAATCTCCTTTGCAACCGTGTCAATCTTTCTCACCAATCTCTCTTGAAAACATCGAGATTATCCGTAAAAATAACAATTTTAAAATAAATTAGGAAGCATTGAATCCAAATTAGTGGTTCCTAGCATTAGACTATGCATGCGAGGTCGTAGCCTAGATTACGCCGCTCGATAGACGATTATAAACGTGCACAAAGCTAGGCATTTAAACTTGGCATGAGTTATGACATCTCTTTCATTCATATCTAAAACGTGAACTTCGTATTTATTTTGAAGCGCGTGCGACTTTTGGTGTAGCTACAAAATTACGATGTCAATCTTGCACCAGAGATTTAAAGCATTTACTCTATAATCTGGAAGTTCTGGAACTATCTACGCATGCGTGTCGTTCTAATGTCTTTGCAGTCAATGCAATATTATGATGACAGCGAGCTGCATTATAGAGCGAGAGAGCTTTGTAGTCAATGTATGTCAGGAGCTGTTCGACGGATCTATGCCTTCGTCCAGCTCGTCCCGCCTTCTCATTCGCGGTCTGCCACACTTTTGGGTCACTTAGTCAAGGCTCTACGTAATTTTGGCCCCAATATCTCCCGGCATGCGGCAGAAGTGACCTGCCCAGTCCTTAAGAACTAATGATTCAGCGTAAAGCTTATACCATACCTTCAAGCAGAGGCTGCGGTTGCGACAGCACAGAGTCTCTGGACGCTGCCCTTCGAACAGGCTTTGCTGGTCTCGCGAGGGACTTCAGTCCTCCGCTAAGAATCAGCTCGAGGGCTCGTCTGCCACCTGGCCCAGTCGCGCCTGCTCCCACCTGATAACAAAGAATAAGATTATAACATTATTAATATGTTTTTAGCCTAAATTGTTCCACTCTTGCAGTGGCAAAGGTCTCCTACCCCTCTTTAAAGCTTTTTATTTCCTTGGCCGCAGTAGGCCAGGAAGATGCACGCAACTCATATCATAAATTTTAACATAAGTACCTCAGGCCTTTACATCTTTTAAGATGGTTTATTTATACAGCGTCAGAAAGCAATCTTTGCCTACGCTTAACGGGACACTTAAGCGCATGGGACATTGTTGAGATGGAAAGGCTTGCCCAGCACCTAAACTATCCTCAGCTTAGCCTCCCATATCCACAGAAAAGACAATAGTCAATACGTGTGGGACTGACTAAGGTACAGGTTTCCTTAAAATAGTTCCTTCGCCGTTTGGAGCTCGTGTTAATGCTGTCAAATATAATTTTTTCTAATAAACGAAAACATATATAAGTAGAAATACTAATAAATTGTTAATAGAGCCAAGTTGGCAAGTGGGATAGTGCCTCGTTTCTGGTCTAAATAGCCATTATACCTTTCTTTGGATATCAAATAAATCATCATTATGATGATATTTATATCAGGAATCTTTGATCATAGACATAATAAGATAAATAATTCATACCAGTTGGAGGCCAGAGACCTCGCCAATATAATGTAAAACGTTCGTAAACAAGAAATCAAGCAAAGTCACATGCCTAATATGGCCACCGATCTATAAGTACACAACTCTACTTCCGAGTATTCGAGTACTTGTATGAATTTCGCAATCATGTATTTATTCATCGCTAGTACCAAATACAGAATACAGCAAAATTTGCAACGCTTTATGTACAAATTAAGGTGAATCTTACTATTCTTGATAGCTTTTAACATTGCTTATTTTATTATCTGCCAGTTCCTCGTCCATTTAGCGTGTTAAGTAAACAAATATGCGCCAAGGCGTCTGACATACTATTATCGTCACTATGTGAAGGTTAGGTACAGAATCTATTTACATAGTGATTTATTAACTGGGACAGTAAGGGGATATCTGAAACTTTAGAAGAAACTAAGGAACCATTTGTTTTTTTTAACAATTTTTTTGAGTTACATAGCTTAATTTTGGTTGCTTCGTTTTTTTCCTTTCGAAACTACAATAAAGTAATCCGTCATACTAATACTTATATACTAAGTCGGCCCGCATTCAAATAACTTACTAAGTACTTACTTACTCGTATGTCATAATAGTTTTCACAAAACAAGACCCAATGGTTTTTAAGACAGTTTTCCTCCTGTTTTTTATGTATAGTTTAAAATTTCGCTTAGCGTCCCAGTTAAAAACATACCCTGTAAGTATATTGCTAATATCCAAACAAATTAAAACGTGAAAAAGCAAAAATACCGGATATGGTATAGGCTTGTATTATCATTTAACCTTTAAATAAAACAAAAAGTAGTTTTCATGACAAAAATAATTTTATGAAGGACCTGTCTTTCGACTTAGGTCATTGGCCGAAATTATAAATTCAATGCCTTCTCCTTTTTCAGAATCGAAAATTTTAGGTTATAAATAGATTTTTCGTACTTACCTTCGAATGTCAAATACGTATATTTTAAGATATCCGTCTTTGCTTTGTGCATGTAGAAGTTTTCGCGTGAAAGAGCAAAAAACATTAATTTATACCATACAAACTGTCGCGTTACAATATTAGTAGAAAGTTACGTAAGCCCATTGGCTACACCAGGAACCCAGTTATCATAGATATCAAGTCACATAAACACTAAAACAATACATTTCAATTTTCCATCAAGCCATTTTCATTCCGCCACCGTTGTGTCCACATCCACTCAGAATGCGGTACGATACGAGTGACAAACATTGAATTACAATGTGCTGACGCAAAATTGTGTTTACATCTATAGTTGTTGCATAGCTGTTGTACTTCAAAGACGACTTATGTAGTTGGTTAGAAGTGC
This sequence comes from Xanthorhoe designata, assembly GCA_963582015.1. Lineage (NCBI taxonomy): Eukaryota > Metazoa > Arthropoda > Insecta > Lepidoptera > Geometridae > Xanthorhoe > Xanthorhoe designata. The sequence continues at coordinate 10,006,092 of OY757045.1, forward strand.
TGGGTGGTATTAGAGGCTTAAAAGAGCAGTAGAATCCCCTAGTTTTAAGGACGTGACAGTTTGAGTTTGCTAATAGTAAGCTTTGGTGACCGCAAGTGGCATTATCAGCTGAGCGCTTCCGTGTTTCGGAGGGCACGTTAAATTGTCGGTCCCGGCGTTTGAAGTCGTTAAGCCATGGCGGAGGCCTTCAGGCGGCCTGAAAACTCCGTCACCAGAGTTGGCCACTTGCTCATACGAACAAACGAACGAACGATACAAGCGCGCATCAAAAAACGTGGTGTGCATTGTATAGGCTCTTAGCCAAGCAGTAGCCAGTGACTCTCGCCATTGTTTTAAAGTGGCCAACCCTTCTCAGTAGTTATGCCACAGTGGAAAACCGTTTGAAAAACAAAGCAGAATTTCATTGAACCAAGAACACAAGTAAAAAGATACCTCAAGAAAAATCTAGTTGTCATTTACAGAAAAATCTATCAGTTATCACGAGTGAAGCGTATCGCGCACCTCAACAGTTTATTTATGCCTCTCTGTTTGTTTACACGTCAGTCAAGCGTGAGTTGTCCACTTTATCATTCAGTGGGCGGACTTGGAATCCTAAAGTGTGTCAATACAATGTATTTTGAGACCGCGTTCTGAGTATTTGCGAAGTTTGATTTAATGTATAGTATGGGTGAAATTGATTGTTTAGGTAATTTTGTAGCAATAGCGATAAATACGTAGCGTTATATATTATCGCCAGCCGTATTATGTATGTTCGTTGGAATCAGAAACGGTTGCTTTTTGTCTCGTTCTAAAATCCGGGGCCGACAATTGAACGTGCACTCCTGCTAGGTATAAGCAATAATAATAGTCAATAATAGTCATTTATTTGGTAAACACCTTTACACGTCACATAAAAACAGTTTTCCGTGCATACCTAGGTATGCTTAAATATCTAAGTATTACAGGAACATACATTTTAGTGTCATAAGTACATGAAAAAGGAAATTAGTAGTTTATAATAATAATAATAATTTAGCCTGCTCTAATCGGCCCTGTGCCCTTATCATTGCCTTTCTCTCTAATGGCCTCTATATCCACCGGGCTGATAATGGTCTGCACCTACTTCTATTGCTCTTTCAATTATTATTATAAAACTTAAGAGCTCAGCTCTTGTCGGTGTAATAATGAAATTTCCTGCATATGCTTCTTTCCAATGCGATCTCTTTTACTTATTGATACGACATGACAGCGACCTTCTCTTTTATCTGACTAATGTAATTAATTCTCGGTCTTCCCCTTCCGCGCCTTCCTTCTACTTTTCCTTCTATGATGTTCCTTATAAAGCTGTCATGTCGTATAAGATGGATGACCAATCATTTTTCTCTCTCAATTATATAGTTAAAAAGGAATCTCATCAAGAATTCATTCAGCCAGTTGCCAATTGGATGTCGCAGCCCGCCAGTGATTTGCTACTTTTTATTATTCCAAGCCGCATTTACATTTATCGATCCACAATAACAAACTGCGTCTCGATATCGTAGGATTCAATTACATAACAGAAACAGATACAGTCAACAGAAAGAATACGAATAGTGAGAACTATACCTAGTAGGTACTGAGCTCTAAAAGGTGAAGGAAAACGTTATAAAGAAATCCGGGGCTTAGTCAGCTAACAAATAATTATAGTCTTTCCTGTGGATATGGCCGGTTATGCTAAGATAATAGTTTATATAATATGCTGTATAAGAATACTTCATCTCAAAAATATTAATGGCTCTTAAGTATCCTATCGCTTTAATTAAATCATAAATGAGTAAATTTCAAAATGCCAGAAATACCATTTCTATTTTTACCCCACATAAGACGTCTATAAAATTTTATAAATTCCATCTTAATTCTTAATAATTTTCATACTCTCGTAAACTTGCGTATGCTACAAGAAAATATATCAAAGCAAATATTATGTGTTTGGAATCAAATGATTTCTGTAAACAGAGTGCGCAAATAACTTCGCATTTGTTTGAGATCGTAGAAGCCGTGATGTTTTCCTTTACAATTTGACGTACCATTTTGGTTAACATCCTGGGGGCGAATAATCAGTTGTCGAGTGGAATAAAGTTAACTATCCTCGCTACCGGGTCAAGTATTTCAAATGTATGAAATTATTAGTTCATGCAAGTTACCAGGAGCGGCGCTGCACTGGATCCTTATACATTTGTAATACTTGACTCAGTATCGAGGATAGTATTCAATACTACGGTAAACTGGTGATAGGATCCTTGGTTGAATGACATTTACAGAAACGATGAAACACAATAGTATTATAGTTTTTATATATTTTTATTATAGTGTTAAACCACACTTAGGTATTTCATTAGAAAATGAAAAATCTTACGAAAAGTTACGACTTCGACGGGATTCGAACCCGCGTGATTCAAGCGATCATCCTTACAATACTATTAGTTACAATAGTATTAGTTGATAGGTATCTGTAAAGTGCGGCTTGATTTAAAGTTTTACACGTTCACCACGCCCACAGTATTTTAATAAGTGTGTTACTGACTTACTGACCGTAATAGAAGCAAAAATGCTTTTTTCAATCACTATCTTCGCATTCGAAGTTTCTTTCAAATCATCTGTCCAATCGTAATTATAATAATAACATACCTACTCAGCTCACATTTTATACATTCCTTTTGTTACACGATGAAATTCAAAATTGGTTGTTTTTAGATACCTAGTTCGTATTGATCGATTTTTGCAAACTTACGTTCAACTATGTTTTTTGGTTTAGTGCTTTTTTAGATCAACATTTGAAAACTAAAATTCATAAAATTCAAGAGTTGATTTAAATTTCATTAATACATTATTTCTTACGTTTAATTTGAAGATCACAGAGCAGTTAGGACCTTGACTTGGAGTTTACAAAAAATATGGAATCCCAAACGCGTAAGCGTCATGAATAATTCATACAAATATGAACGCTCAGAGTATAAAACGTCACAATTCCTTAAAGGAGAAACAGTTATGAGATGACGTAGAGAAGTGGGTTTTTGAGTCTTCATAATCGGTAACAGACATTAGCAGACAAAAAAACTCAGGCCTTTACATTTTTAATAGATGGTTTATACAGCGTCAGGACTCCAGGAGGCAATCGGGACACTGTAGTGCTTGGGACATTGTTGAGATGGAATAGGCTTGCTCAGCACCTAAACTATCTTCTCAGTTTAGCCAGTCATAACCACAGAAACGACAGTGATCAATACGCGTGGGGCTAACTAAGCCGCAGGTTTCCTCACGATGTTTTTCTTCGCCGTCAAGAGCTCGTGTTATGTTTATGGGCCTATCAATTATTCTAAACAAAAAATCCATTGATGTACGGCCGGGATTCGAATCCACGATTTTCGGATCAAAAGTCGAGGTACATCCCACTCGTCCAACATCCATTAGATAACATCTTAGCTGATAACAGTCTAGTAAATAAAAAAGTTGGCCTAAATATGTCGGGTGGGTTGAAATGAAATGAAATGAAATGTATTTATTTAGTAGCTTAAACAAGTTTAACAGCAAGTAATTAAGTACTAGGTACATTAACTCTAGGAACAGATCAAACCCAACAGTGATTAATGAGGAGTAGCCTTGCTGCGTTGCACAGTGAGGGTTATTTGGAGTGTAGGAGCTAGTACCTAACCGGGGATTATCAGGAGGGGGATAGGAAGCTACTTACTAGGGTTATAATAAAATATACAGGGTGTTACCAGACCACTACCGAAAACTTTAGGGGGTGAAAGTACCCATCAATATGAACAACTTTTTCTAAGAAACCAACACTGTGAACGCGAAAAAAAAAACAGCAGTTCCATACATAAGTTCAATACCTACTTGGCTAAAGTGTATGAAACAGCTGTTTTTTTTTTCGCGTTCAGTGTTGGTTTCTTAGAAAAAGTTGTTCATATTGATGGGTACTTTCGTCCCCTTAAGTTTTCGGTAGTGGTCTGGTAACACCCTGTATATATGAGCCCTAGGCCTCACACTAGGATTACCTGTGTCGTGAGGTCTAGTACCCGCCCTTGTGCATTAAAACAGACAGAATAAAATATAAATTACTAAATTAAAAGTTAAAAAGGTCACTTTGGAAATATTTAGTTATTTGCATGCGCCTGCATAACATTCTCAAAATTCTGCACAAATTCGGAAGCTCTACTTGGTGAAATTAAAACATTAGAAAAAACGCCAAGAGTAAGTAATGTCCTAACCGCGATTCTGTCAAAGCTCACAACAAAAACTGGGCAAAAACATATAAATCTGTTAAATCATCCAGCTGAATAAACGTTGGCGATAAAGAATTTTCTTTTACGCCATTCGCAAACAAGACCGTTGCCAAAACGCCCGAATTTATTGAATTCGGGAATCTGTAGCAGGATTTAAAAGGTCTTCAATTATGCGATAGATTGTTCAATACCAATTCATAACAAATCTGCCTTCACTCAGCTTTATGAGAGTAATCTTTCGATAAAAGGATTTGATTATTGTAGCATTTTCATTTCAAATTCTATTAAATAACCGACGAAATGTAAACAGTCTCACGACAATAAACTCAAGGGCAGTCGACATTTATTTCGAAGACAGCCTTTTGAAGAAGTCCAGACCAGATTCAGAGACACTTACAATAACATATTAGCATATGGCCCAGATGATTTCAGAGAACAAATAAATACCCTGGGACATTTCATACAGCGTCATCATCTAGTCATAACACTTATGTTATGATAAGCTAATTACAAATTTAGAAAAAAAAAACAATTTGAGCACTCTATTATAGCTTGCAGTTCGCAGATGTAAAACATTTGTTTCTAGATTAGCGCTACTAGCGACTAACGACAAGGAAAATATAATATAAAACCACCAAATGGACGAATGACCTCGGTCGGGTCGTCTGAAGGACGTAATAGGTAAATCATTTGACTAATAAAATGTATACGGAAGTGCATATTGTCTACATCTTTAGACCAATTCAAAAGATTTCGAATATCTAAAGTATTGAGAGAATTAAGTCGTGATCTTGTTTACGACTATGAGTTAGAGTGAGGCCCCAATAGTGCGTTGCGTTGTCTCTAATTTTTGTTTAAGAGCCTATATACTACCTCAGAATTTTGTCTTTGTCTCTCCACGCATCGTCCAGTATGTTTGTCCTGCTCGCGCGCTAAATCTTTGCTGGATTTTACGCTCAATTTTATACGTATTTTGTCATTACAGCGAAAATATTGCCTTTTTTATAAAACTAAAATTTGGACAATCTGCTTCTTAGTCAGTTACGTTATTATACAAAGTTTCATGATCTCGCGATTCAACTCATTTTAGTTGAATCGTTGCGAGACGAGACGAGACGAGACGCGACGCAACGCACTAGTAAGTGTCGCCGCACACGGGCCATGGCCGCAACCACAAAACGCCGCCACCGGTAATATTTCCTGTAGTTTTCATACATTTTATATGGACTCGCCGCACACGGTATACACCGGTGGCCGCCACACGCTACAAACCGCCGCTACTCTTCTAGTTTCGTCTAGTTTCTCGTGGCGGCGTTTGTGGTTGTGACCAGTGGCCCGTGTGCGGTGACCCTAAGGCCTCTTGCTTAGTGGCCAATTCTGGCGACGAAGTTTTTCTGATTAAAAAGACATTGAATGTTTATTTCCGTTCACACATTCTGAGAATAAATAAAAAAATATCATTGTACATATACAGAGCGTAATCTAGTCCTAAGCTAAAGAACTTAACCCTTGTGTTGTGGTAACCAGATGACTGATATACTCATCTGCTATTTTTGTTTGTCACTACTGCATATTCAAATACTATGAGTATTGGAGACTGTAGACAAATTATTTGCAGATCATATTCTGCGATTTCGATCCCCAGATCGAAACCGCAACCTGCTATAATCTCAGACGGCCTGTCATGTCACCCACTGCGCTGCAGAGGTCGTCAAATACGACCTAATTAAATCTAATGTCTTTTTAACACGTGATTGAGACCTCTTGACCGATAGATATCTCGATTAATAAACTGTCTATACTTTGTTAAGTCTGTTGAACTGTGGTTGGAAAGAGATGGGCAGGCATGGTGCATGATCAATTAATGTTTTTTCATGAATATTAATATTAATTAGCACTTAAACTCCATCAGTAGCATTACACACTTTCAACAAATGAAGCGCTCGTGGCGAAGCTTGTTAAGGCGTTCTTGATAGATCGTTGAAGTTAAGCAACGTTCTGAGCGGTCACTACTTGGATGGGTGACCGCAAGTGGCATTATCAGCTGAGCGCTTCCGTGCTTCGGAGGGCACGTTAAATTGTCGGTCCCGGCTTTTAAAGTCGTTAAGCCATGACGGAGGCCTTTAGGCGGCCTAAAAACTCCGTCACCAGAGTTGGCCACTTGCTCATACGAACTTACTTTACAAATAAAACAACCGATAATTGAAAACTATCAAGGTTATCAGTACACGGAAGTACCAAGAATTCTAAAGCTGCACTCAGTAACCAACTGATCTTCAAAGATGGCCAAGAAAAGATTTATGTCAAGAGATACCCTCATCTTTGGCCTTCGCCCAAGGTCCAATTGTTATACAATCGATTAGATAAATAATTCAGTAGGTTACTTGAAGAAGTCCCTAAAATAGCTGCGGATTCATAATTCATGTTTCCGCGAAGTTAAGGATATTGCTATTGTTACTTCACGTAGGCTTTCAAGGTTTTATTGACATTGTTAGTTATGTTACTAATTAACAATATAGTAGTAGACAAAAGTCGATACATCATCGATTCAATCGCAAAATCGCCAATCGCCCGCCGATGCGAAATGTATCGTGAATTACATCGTGATGTGATTACACAAATAGTGACACAAGTACAGAAACAGTGTGTTGAATCGATTATTACAACACTGCAAAACTATTTTACCTTGAATCAAAACCTTTCCATAATATCAAATGTTTAGTAAGGTCAATAAACAATATGATTGTAGTTCCAAAGAATCGGAGGAGAATATACAACCGTTCAGTGCAATCTTTACCGATGTGAATTGGAATGAAATATGTTCACGACTATTTCCAAGGTATGGTAGATTATATGTCACCGTAAAAATTAGCCCGTAAGGCTCAACTCACACCAAAAGAGCATCGAAGAGCAGCGAAGCGGAGCGCAGTTTCAGTGTCATACGAATTTCAACTTTATTTTCATTACTATAATATTTGCAGATCATGCAAACATATATTTGTCTCGCAGCGGGGATCGAACGCGCAACCAATATCAATGAATGCTATTGGTAAAGTGGCAAAATAAAAAAAAAATATTAAAAACGACTTCAATTTCGTAAGAGAGCAATTTCCTGTACTCTCGAGATGCATTTCTGTGTTTAACTCCGAAGATACTCAGATCTTCAATTTTTTTTAAACCCGTCTTGGAATAAAAAAAGAATCATCAAAATCGGTTCATAAACGACGAAGTTATCCGCGAACAAACATAAAAAAGTGTATTTGTATACGGTCGAATTAAGAAACCTCCTTTTTTTTATGTCGGTCAAAATGTTAAACTTTATAAACACAATGGGCATGAATAAAGGTATAAAGATTTTAAAGGTAATTATTATAATCTCAATTCATATTTACTATATCTACCAAGGTTATGAATATTATAACAATTATTTACCAAAACTTATTTCCTGAATTGAGTATGATAATTCATTTACTTACTAAAAATTTTAAGCTCTATTAAAATATTAAGTACATTTACGTCATAAATTCTAAAAATAACAGCTCCTTTTTTGCCCTAATCCGTAAACCGTAACTAAACATTTCATTTAGTAAATTAGACTGGGGCGATTCTCTGTAAGCTCGTAATCGGCTGTCCCGACTGATTTTTTCAAAAAGTAATTGACTTATTTAAAAAAAAATCACTTCTAATAAAAGTTTAACCTTAAAACTTTAAGGGCCCTTTGTTTTTAGAACCACAACTATTTTAGTTTTTTTGCTAGACGTGATAGAAGCTCTAAAAATACAGTCCCCTGGCTGTCCCCATCACTGTTTTCTCACCTAGAAATGAGATTTACGACAAAGTTATTGAAACTAGATACATTTGGCAGTAAATATCATAAAGAAAAATAATTAAATTATATTATTTTCGTAAAACAAGGTCTCATTACGAATTTTATTTATTAAGTAAACTCCTGTAAATGTTGTCCCCAAAATTTTCTTACAGTCCCCTGCCAAAAATGTAAACCCATACAAAAAAAAAACTTTAATGTTTACAAACTTTTTTTTGAGTGAAACGGAACGCAATTGTTGTGTAGTTGGTAACCATGGCGAATGCAGCGACGAAATGCCATTAAGTTTAGTGTCAGAGCTTCATTAGTGAGGCGAACACGTGTTTGGACCGCTACCCCGTACAGTCCTCTGGTAAGTGATAATATTTATGTTAATTACTTTAATTATCTCTTTATAAAGTTTATTTTTTTATTATTAATGTCTAAATTGATCGGTAGCTTCTTGAAAAACGATTTAACATCCATTTTGAAAATACTGTGGAATCTAACCGAAATACACAGTCCCCTGGCAACAGTCCACTGCCTGAAAATGCTGCAGGGGACTGTTTTACAGAACAGGGGACTGTGTATTATGCGTATTGGTTATTGTTTGTGTAAATTTATCCGCTAATTTGTGTTATTAATGTTAAAAATGTAATAATCATCAAATCATTATTGCTTTGCATTATTTATTTATTTAATATTTTTATTTTCCTTCATAAACTCGAATTATTTTACACAGGCTGATTGAACGAACCTGAAATGGCTCCTAAAACGAAAAACGTTATCCCGAAAGGAAATACTACAGAAAAAGAAATAAGCAGAGCGACTACGATAGGTATCAAAGAAGAAAAGTGAAGAAGAGTACCTCCTAAGAGTGAAGAAATGAGAGAAAGGGAGAAGTTGAAGTACCAAAAGAAGAAAGAAAAAGGTTTACAAAAGTAAATAAAGGATATGATACTTCGTGAGCACAGAGCTACCTTAAAGAAGTGGAAAGAACATTGTACCGTATGCCGAGCCAAAAGACTTAGACTGAAAAGCGTCACTAATACTTTTGTTAGAGAAAATATGCCGTCATCAGATCCAGAAGCAGATACTCTGCCTTCAAGACCCAGTTCCGCCCTAGCTTCTCAATCTCAACAGACAAAAGAGATCGATTGCCGCATCGACAACGCCTGGAGAAGCTACTGGTCCGTGAAAGAGCTGATGAAGGACACCCTTCCTATATCACTAAAGCGAAAACTCAGTGACATGTGCATTCTGCCCGTTCTCACCTATGGTGCACAAACATAGTCATTAACAGAGTCACGAATTCAAAATCAAGGTGAGCCAAAGAGCTATGGATGGAGCGCAGCGTGCTAGGGGTGAAGAGGATAGATAGAATCCGCAATACAATCTTGCGCGAAAACACAGGAATTGCAGACGAGTTGGTTGGGGCACGTTAGCCGGATGGGTATGGACAGATGGGCAGGAGTTGTCACACGATGGATGCCTGATGGGGAATGCAGTGGGGGCAGAAACTTTTATAAATTTGATTTTAAGTACAAGTGATCAGTTGTTGAGAAGCTAGGGCGGAACTGGAACCGGAACTGGTCTTGAAGGCGGAGTATCCGCTTCTGGATCTGATGACGGCATATTTTCTCTAACAAAAGTATTAGTGACGCTTTTCAGTCTTAGTCTTTTGGCTCGGCATACGGTACAATGTTCTTTCCACTTCTTTAAGGCAGCTCTGTGCTCAAGAAGTGTCTTATACTTTACTGAAAACGTTGGCGTAACGACCTCGACCTTTCGGAAAGACTGATGGGAAGTGGCGGGTGATCGCGAGTACTGGAAGGTACTAGGGGAGACCTTTGCCCAGCAGTGGGATGATGTAGGAAATTAAAAAAAAATAGTAAGTATCTACCTAAGTATTTCAATGAATACTGTATAAAGCATTTAATGATTCGTTTTATAATAAGACTATTATGTTTATCTCAGTGAGTACAAACTGTTTGTACCACATAAAAGTAAATTTTTGATATGAATGATAAAATAAAGTTATGTTTTCTGTTGATTTTTAAAAAGATACTTTGTTAACGAATTGATGCGATAATATGCCATAGAAATAATAAATGATTTATAAATGTAAAATGTCATTTTTGTTTAGTACAACAGTCCTCTGTCCCACTTAACAGTCCCCTGTCAGGATTTTTTGGAAAATCGCTAATAACTCGGAAAATACGTATAAATTCAGTGGGCCTCCTTATCTAACTAAAATAATAGTAAATTTTCTTCAAAATAGAACACGGTTTTTTGGCAAATATTAAAAATAATTTCCAGGACAGCGTTTGTATGGGACCTGTACGAGCTTACAGAGAATCGCCCACTGATTACTTTGGTAAGAAAAATAGGCTTGTTAATGTGCTCTTAACCAGTCTAAGGTAGCATAATGAGCCACACATTCGCTATAATAGAAAATATTTAGCGGAAAGATGTTATGACACTAATATTATAAACGTGAAAGTTTGTGTGTGTGTGTAAGTATGCAAGTGTGTTTGTTACTATTTCACGCTCAACGGCTGGACGGATCTGAATGAAATTTGGTACTAGAACTGTTTATACCCTGGATTAAAGAATAGGCTACTTTTAGATTCCGGTATTCCCACGGAAACGGGAACTACGAGTATTCACCGCGGGTAACACCGCGAGGCGCAGCTAGTATGAAATCATTTAAAAAATACACAGAGAAGTACCGTATTCACCTAAAGGTTAAGTTGGTCACTATTTGCTTGGAAACAACAAAATCTAAATTGTATGTAGGCATGTGATATTTGTTTGAGGATAGTCTACTTTTAATGGTGTCACGCTATGCCATAAACAGCCCGTTGTAGCCGCTATTGAGCATCCAAGGCCAAATGTTGACAAATGTAGTCGTAAAATTAAAACTAGGTAATTTTGTTGTTAAGTTAGTAGGAAGTAAATCTCTACAGTTGGAACTATAGAATTCGTTTAATCAGGAATCTCTACTTCACTAATTATAATGATCACTATATTAATTATGTACACTAGCAATACTAGCACATATATTTTTCCGTAGGTCATCACTTTTCCATTTCTAACAATCCTGATCCTTTGTGTTAAGTTAAGTGTGTGTGTGATGGGGTGTGTGTGTGTGTATGTTTGTTACTCCTCAACCCTTCACGCTCAAATGGCTGGACGGATTTGAATGAAATTTGGTGCCAAGATAGTTTATATCCTGGATTAACACATAGACTTTTGATCCCGGTATTCCCGCGGGAACGGGAATTTAGAATGACTTTATTGCACACCATAAAAGAAAAAGCAAGAACATAACAAAACAATACATAAAACAGTGTAACAATGGGCGACCTTATCGCTAAAAGCGATCTCTTCCAGGTAACCTTTGGATGGACAGGATAAAAATTAACTGGTAATGACGGTGGCATACAAATATCATTCCAAAAATATCGAATAAAAGATATAGAAATCTTATTACCTAATATAATAAATATAAACAATATAATACATATACCTAAACTAAATAATAATTATAATAAGTTAATGTAATTACCTACTTATATACTTACATTTATATACCTACTTATATATATAATATATATATTATTATAATATAAAGGAATTTATGTTACGACGTTGATGAATTCAATGACAAATAATGACGACGCACTAAGTTTTTAAAAATAGCAAGTGACTTAGCAAATCTGATTGATACAGGAAGCGCATTCCACAGTTTCACAGCTTGTAATGTGAAAGAATTTTCATAAAAACTAGAGCTGTGAACGGGAGTCTTTAGTTGCCTAGTGTCAGAGGAGCGTAAATTTCGGGTATTGGATAGATGAAGGAACTCAAAGCGTTCTTTGAGGTAACGTGGAGTGGAAGGAAGAAAAAGGATGTTGTACAAAAGAGTAAGGATATGTAAATTTCTACGTAGGCGAATAGGTAACCACTGCAGCTTATTGCGAAATTGAGAAACATGATCGTATTTGCGCAAGCCAAAAATAAACCTAATAGAGTAATTTTGAAGACGCTCAAGCTTGTTGAGTTGGTCTTCAGTTAAGTCAAAATAACACGCATCAGCATAATCTAGTATGGGAAGCAAAAGGGATTGTGCTAGCGCAATTTTGGTAGCAGTTGGAAGGAAATTTCGCAATCGTCTAAGAGAGGCAGAAGCAGCAAAGATCTTTCGGCTAACTGCAGTTAATTGGGGTCCCCAAGATAAGTGTTTATCAACGAGCACTCCTAAGTTCTTTACCACTTCACTAATTTGTATGACAGTACCATCAAACACTACTTGTGGAAGGTTTATCCAATCTATACGAGACAGCATTCGAGAGCTGCCTACTACAATAACTTGGGTTTTAGTCGGGTTTACAGCAATCCCATAGGATTTAGACCATTCAAGAATGCCGTCCAGATCATTGTTTGTACAAGAAATAGCTTCATTTAACCATTCCACTGGTGCCTGCGTATAGATTTGAAGATCATCTGCATAAAGGTGGTAGGAAGAAGAGAGTTTTTTAGAAATAGAGTTAATAAAGATAGCAAATAAGAGAGGAGATAAAACGCCGCCCTGTGGTACACCAGCACTCAGTTGACACCAAGAAGAATAGGAATCATCAATCCGAATTCTTTGCCGGCGACCGTACAGGTAACTATGAAACCAGTCAATTACTGTTGGAGATATGTTAAGAGAGCGTAGAAGAGCTAAGAGAATATCATAATCAACATTGTTGAATGCGTTACTAAAATCAAGTAAGGAAAGAACAGTGACTAGTCCGTCTTCCATACCATGCCTTATATCATCAGTAATCTTGATGAGAGCAGAGACTGTACTATGGCCTGGACGAAAGCCGGACTGGAAGGGATTGAGGAGGTTATTTGTATTAAGGAAGAGACTTAACTGCTGATGCACGAGGCGCTCTAAGACTTTAGACAGGAATGGGAGAATGGAGATAGGGCGGTACTCGGCAAAAGAGGAAGGATTTACTTTTTTTGGTAAGGGAGTAACTTGTGCTTCCTTCCACAAACTTGGAAAAGTTCCTGAGTCTATGGAAAAATTAAGCAAATAAGTAATGACGTGTATAATGTCATCGAGAATAGGTACTATCATTTTTTTACTTATACAGTCACTACCAACCGCATTAGATGTAATAGATGTTATGCTCTTCTTAACATCACAATCAGTAAATTGACGAAACGTAAATGATGAGAAATTAGGAGTTGGCAGTAAAGAAAGAGAATTTAAAGTTTGTATTTTGGCTGACCCATTAAAGTCCGACGAAGAAGAAAAATGCTCATTTAATGAATTTAAATCTAAATTTTGGGAAACAGAATCTTGTTTTGACTTACCAACTCCAAGAGATCGAAGAAACTTCCATACTTTCGCAGGGTCACTATTATCTACAGATTGATGAATGTGTCGGCGTTGTGCATCCCTACACACCCTGTTGCAGCGATTTCTAGCATTTGAATACTTCTCCCTATTAACGTCAGTAGGTCTGTGTCGAAATCTGACCTTGGCTACTAGCTTTTTGTGCATTTCGGCTTTAATTTGATCAGTCAACCAAGGTGCAGGGAGATGTTTCATTTTAACCGCACGGATTGGAGCATGCTTGTCAAATAAATCAGTTAAGATACGGTTAAAACTTCGGACCTTGTCATCAATAGCAGCTGCACTCAAAATATCAGACCAATCAACATTACGAGCATCAGCACGTAATAATTCCACATCCATACTACCAAAATTACGCTGAAGAAGAATTTTTGGCTTGGCTTTGGGAGGTCGAACTTTATACGACATAAATAATAAATCATGGTAGGAAAACTCATCCGCCGAGAATTGACCGTGTTTGGCGACATGTGTAGGGGAGGAAACAAAAATCAAATCAATAAGGGAAGGTTGACAATCAGGAAAATGATGAGTCGGATGAAGAGGAAGGATAGCTAGATTACAAGATTGAACAATGTTTATAAGAGAAGAAGAACGGGAGTCGTGCTTGTTTATACAGGTATTCAGATCACCCATTATGATACTGTGATCATGCAGAGGAACAAGCTCTTCAAGCAGCTTTTCAAATGACGTAAAGTAGTATACTCGACTGGATGGCGAGTAGTAGACACCTAGTAAAATTTTGCGGTGGAATAAGGAAAGTTGCAGAAATAGATGCTCTCCTGCACTGGATGGAGGCGGCTGTGTAGACATATCAATAACAGAAAAAGGTATGTGATTACGTATATATATGGCTACACCACCAGCCCCCAATCCAGTACGATCATTGCGGACTAGCTGAAAACCTGGGAGGGAGTATGTTATAGACTATAGAGGGTAAAGATGGTTTTAACCAGGACTCAGACACTAGGATGGCATGGATTGTTTTAATATTAAATGACGTTAGCATGTTTGAAAAATGAGCTGGAATGCTTTGCGCATTAATGTGCACTATGTTAAAATTATTAGGAACGTCACAAAACGTTGTTTCTAGACAGTCATGCAAAGTGGGGATGCTAGAAAAACTATCGTCTGTGCTAACACTTACCGTAGAAGAACAAGATACAAAATCGTCATCACTAAAATCACTGAGATCACCCATAAATATAAATACTAAGATATACCTACTTAAAATAATAAATAACAAAAATAAATATATATATACCTATCTACACGATTATATATCTGTATGTACTTGAATAAAATACGCTTTACTAAGTTTTAATAAAATAAAAACTGTCCACCCGCCAGCAATCTAAAAGAAAAATCATTTTAAGTACCAAGGTGCTAAAATTAATTAAGTAGGTGTAAACATTATGTTTAAACTAGATAAAAAGACTAACAAAAAAAAAAATAAACATAATGTTTCAACTATGAGAAATGGAACGTAACTATAAAAATAAAGATTTATGACTTTGACGTCTTTGACAGTGACAGGCTGTCACATCACTCCGTCATAACACGCGACAGAGCAACAAAACAAACAGAAAATGATAAGTTGATTGAAGGTTGATTTTACGTAAAGTAAAGTGATTGAAGAAAAATTAAAGAAGCAGAAAAACTACCTACAAAAACAAAAAGAAAGATACTCCCAGACAAGGGAACACCTTGGTACTTACAACAAACAACTAAATGCTATGCTATCATCACATCACTTCCGCGAAGCTGCCGCACGTCTCGTTTTCGACGGACCCGCAACATCTTTCACCACTGTTGCTGCTGCCGCCGCCGGCTTAGGTGCAGATGTCTCTGCATGCTGAACTTTATTCAAGTCTTCGATGCAAGAGACACGATGCCGCGTACCACCAGGTCCAAGAACATAGACGAAGCCTTGTCTCGTCCAGCAATTCTTCATACCGAACCGTTGGCGAGCCACCATAAAAACATCATGGCGTGTCTTCGTCAGGAACTCTGATAAAGTTATTCCGGTGTCCTTCAGAGCCGATTTCGACGACCAGATCTTATCCCGTTCTGAGACTTCTTTAAACTTGCACAGTATTGGACGAGGCTTGTCAGAAGTATTACGCCCCATCCGGTGACTGCGACTAATGCAAGTGACAGAGTAACCAGGCAGCTTCAACTTCTCAGATATTGTCCGCACCACTACATCTGCTGTACTCTCCTTGCTATCTTCAGGAATCCCATGCAACAGCAATATTTTTCTTCTCCCACGCATCTCCAGACTGTCAACCTGATTGTTCAGTATTGAGATCTGATCCTGAAGAACATGGAGGGACTTGACCACAAATGCCTTGAAGTCGGCAAACTCATTTGCTAGAGCTGGAATGTCTGAGGCTGGAGACCTGCTACGAAGGAGCTTCCCCTCAAACTCTGCCATTGCTGAATGGAACATAAGTCCCATTTCTGACAGAGATTTTTGGAACGCAGTTGAATCCATGTTGAAAATTTAGAGGTTATAGTGCAGTGATGTGATGTGATAAGTGATAAAAACTTGCAAATAGTTGTTGTATAGCAGGGAAAACAGTTGAAGGCAGGTAGCTGTGACTCTAATTTATTTTAAAACATTAAAATTACTTATATTATAACTTAAAGTAATTAAAAATTTAATTAAAATGTATAGGCCAAAAAAAAAGGTTGTTTCTTTGTAGAAGCCTACCGCCCAAAGGAATTTATAAACTTATTTACCGCGGGGAGCAGCTAGTTGATAATAAAAGCGTATTATATTATGTTTATTGTCAATTCTTTGAATGAAAAAACCAACAATAACAGGCTCATTCGGACCTGTAACCTTCCAACCTCTAGGTACTCTCCCTCTGGGTCAAATGTACCTCTGTATCATTAATACCAAAAATACCGGTAATTCCAGTTTCATTAGCACTTTATTCGACAGTCGTGTTTGCCAATCACTTTGTTGAGCAAATTTGAATGGGTTCATTGTTGATCTCCATTTTTCACGACGAACTGCGATTGGTTGAAAGCTCAATTCGACAAATACTCGAATTTCAAATATCATTTGTCTTATTTTAAGCTTCTCTTTTACTAAAAGCGATTTATATATTTTTAGATTCCGAAAAACGCAAATTTAAAACTCTAGCTCATCGTTTTTGTTACAAATATCATCAAGATATTGAGACACAAAACATTCAAACAACATTAAATATTTACATAAGTTCGCAGTATTATACAGTAAGATAAAACAATTGTAAGCCTACTCACAATCGTCCTTGCAGAAAACCTTCGCCAAGCCTTGACTGTTGGCCGACATACAGCCAATTACCAGGTCTGGCTTATACTGTTAGTTTCTTGGTTTATACGAACTTAAATAAGGTTTAAGTAGTTCGTAGGATTACTCTTACAAACAATTCCGATATAAGGATTAGGGCTTGATAACATATTCCGACCAGTAGTTACTACGACTAGTTACTATTACTAGTTACTATTACTAGTTACTATTATTAGTTACTACTACTAGTAATCAGCTGTATAGAAGTTACTGGTTACTCTTAGTCGCTTAGTAACATTCGTTAGGTAGGAACAGCTTTAATTGGATAAAATAAGCTGTAAGCCTTATAACCTTTTGACATTGTACTCAAAACTGTAGAATACGGACTTTATAAACAATACGAATACTTACCTACTCATTATTTAAAATTGTCAATTATGGAAAGTTAGCTTCTGCAAGATGTGGGCATATACCAAATATGTATTTGGACATACCTCTAACTACCCCCTTAGACATCTTTAAAAGGATCTAAAAATTGCATTAAGATCTGAAAGAAATGTCTACCGCTCCCTGGGATACAGTCGTGATCATATTTCACTTCATTATTTTAAAATGTGTTTCTAAATAATAGTTAGACTGAACATGATGAAAGCTAGAGTTTTGTTTGGTATCAATATACATAAATACATAAGTACTCAGGAGCTATGTTGCCTCAGACAGAGACATAAAGATATGTAAGTACACAACACAGGAATACAGACACACACTACAAACTTCGAAGGTTAAAACAGGTGACACATTCATATTATCGTAAAACAATAAGCCGGATTACCGAGTAGAGACAGCACCACAAACGAATCGGATTAATTCTGATCCATGCAAACCTACGTCAGATGACCTTGCTCTGATGAGGGATTTAAAAATAAGCACTGGTTTGTTGACGCACTGTAGGTAGCTAATTTAGACGACATTAAGTGTGTTGTTCATGAAAATAATTATTTTGCTTTACTCATTCCAGAATAAGTAAATTAAACAATATAAATAATTGTTATAAAATTTCCACTTGAAACTCGTTTCGGACATAACGACAGTATTAACTAAATAATAAACAACTTCTGACGTATTTTGCTATTAATACCTTTTACTACCTTTTTATTATAACAACTATTCAATGTAGGTACAGGGTGAGATGGTCGCGGGGATAAACTTAGGTCTTTACATCATTACTAGATGATTTATTATGAAAATTATATTGCAGTTTACTTTAACAGTAAGAAAAGAAAATAAATTTAGCTATTAGATATCAAATGTTACATAAACGTTCGCTCCGGCTGTGGTGAGGAAGTTTGAAGGCCGTCCGATATGACGTAACCACTTTTATAGTTGGGAACGAAAGACGTGCCTTAGGAAGCCCGGAAATTGAGGCCCTCTCTCAAAACCGAAATCGATACATCGTTCGAATAATCGCAGTTCAGCTTATGTTGATGGAATCTGAATTCGAAAAATTTACCAACATAAGCGGAACTGCGACGAAACATTTTTTTTTTCTAACCTATGCTGTCCCACTGCTGGGCAAAGTTCTACCCCATGAACTTCCAAGCATTGCGATCGCCGGCTTCGTCCCACCAATCGACGAACCAATATCCGAAAAAACATAAAGGCATAAAACACCGTCTGACATTATATGATACTAGCTGTGCCCCGCGGTGTTACCCGCGGTGAATAAGTAGGTAAATAGATTTTTTTAACGACTTTTAAAAAGGAGGAGGTTCTAATTACGTCGACTGGGTGAACCGATTTTGATGATTATTTTTTTGATCTGATGAGAATCGTCAGAGATATGAATAAAAATGCACCTTGAGAGTGCAGAAAATTACTATTTCCTTACGTACCTACCTAATTGACATTTTTTTCATAAAATTTTTGATTTTGCTCCTTGGTTAAGACCAATGCGTCATTGTGTCACTTGATTTTGGTGCTTATAGAACAGGATAACTGCTGGTCGGTTACTATTCTATGGTCTAACACAGTTTATTTTGCTCGCAAAATATTCAAGAAGTTACCATGCGAGCGAAGCGAGCTTCGACCCAAGCGAGCGCAGCGAGCCGAAATTTTTAAGACAAATTCGTTATGTGACACTTGATGTAGCTTATAGTGCTTACAGAAAAGGCTGACTGTTGGTCGGTCCCTATTCTATTGTCTGACATAGATCAATTTGCCAGCAAATATTCAAGAAGCTACCGTGCGAGCGAAGCGAGCTCAGTGAGCGTCTTAAACTCGCAAAGCGAGCCGAAATTTTTAAAAACAAATACTCCTGACGTACGTGACACTTGATTTTGCTTATGGAGCTCATAAAAAAGGCTGACTGTTGGTCGGTTCCTATTCTATGATCTGACATAGTTTATTTTGCTTGCAAAATATTCAAGAAGCTATCATGCGAGCGAAGCGAGCCAAAATTTTTAAGAAAAATGCGTCATGTGACACTTGATTTTGCTTATAGTGCTCATAGAAAAGGCTGACTGTTGGTCAGTCCCTATTCTATGGTCTGACATAGATCAATTTGCGAGCAAAATATTCAAGAAACTACCGTGCGAGCGAAGCGAGCTTTGAACTAAGCGAGCGTAGCAAGCTTCAAACTAAGCGAGCGTTGCGAGCCTTTTAAACTCGAGCCGAAATTTTTAAGAAAAATGCGTCGTGTGACACTTGATTTTGCTTATAGTGCTCATAAAAAAGGCTGACTGCTGGTCTGTTCTTAGTCTATGGCCTGACATAGTTCAATTTTGCTAGCAAAATATTCGCATCGAGTTTCTCAGACTCGAAATTTTTAAGATAAATTCATCATGACTGACACTTATGTTTGCTCATGGTGCTCAAAGAAAAGGCGCTGGTCGGTTCCTATTCTATGGTCTGACACAGTTCAATTTGCTTGCAAAAGATTGAAAAAGCTACATGCGAGCAAAGCGAGCGCAGCGAGGCTTTTAGACTCGAAGCGAGCCGAAACTGTGGGAAATGTAATAAAACAGCGATGATGAGGTGCTGTAGCGAATTTTAATTGAAGACACAAATATAAACTATGTCCTAATGGTTTATGTTGAGTCAGAAATCTTTTTATCGGGGATTTATCTGCGTACATAAGTCCCAATTCCGTGAGATTATCGGGACAAAAAACACAAATTTGAAATTCGTTAAGCCGTTTGAGTTTAAAGAAGCATAATTTAGGTATTTTGATAATCTCACGGGCACAATACGCTTTTAAGGGATTTAAAGTAGCTTAAGACATGTTGTTATCCAGGATATCAACTGACCTGGTACCAAATTTCATTCAAATCCGTCCAGCCGTTTGAGCGTGAAGGAGTTATAACATTGCCTGTGCTGCCATCTATTAACATTATTTTGACTAACAGTTACGTTTCACGGCCAAACTATTTTGATGAATGATTTGGTTTATAATCCCACGGAACGGAACCATTCCTTTTTTCAGCAATTTAAGGTAGCCTATTTGTTAATCCAGGGTAGGTACTGCTACCAAATTTAATTCAAATTCATCCAGCCGTTTAAACGTGAAGGAATAATAACTTTACTTGTGCTGCCATCTATTGAAATTATTTTGTTAGTTTTTCACGGCCAAACTATTTTGTATTTGTTTAATAATCCTACGGAATCAATGCACTTTTCAGGAATTTTAAGTAGCGTATATTTTAATCCAGGGAATAAACAATCCTGCTACCAAATTTAATTCAAATTCATCCAGCCGTTTAAACGTGAAGGAATAATAACTTTACTTGTGCTGCCATCTATTGAAATTATTTTGTTAGTTTTTCACGGCCAAACTATTTTGTATTTGTTTAATAATCCCACGGAATCAATGCACTTTTCCGGAATTTTAAGTAGCGTATATTTTAATCCAGGGTATAAGCAATCCTGCTACCTCATTCAAATCCGTCCAGCCGTTCGAGCGTGAAGGAGTTATATTTTTGCCTGTGCTGCCATCTATGAAGTTATTTTGTCTGACAGCTGCCTTTTGCACGGCCAAACTACCGAAACTATTCTAATGAACATTTTGTTTTATAATCCCACGGGAACACTGCACTTTTCAGGAATTTCAAGTAGCCTATTTGTTATTCTAGGGTATAGGCAATCCTGATACAAAATTTCATTCAAATCCGTTTAGCCGTTTGAGCGTGAAAGAGTAACAAACACACTTACACACACCCTTGTTTGTATAGACACCCTTACGAGGACCTAAGTTGGACTTGACCGAACCGAGGACTCTCAAAATAACGGATTTGTAGAGCTCGTAGGTATAATTGAATAACACAGAAAGAGACAGAATAAAAAATCTAGAGTGATGAGCTCATTGGTATATTGCTATCTCAATATTTTTTCGTATGAATTACGAATGCCAAACCGAGGACTCGAAATACACAGTCGAACGTGACTAGCGATGAACAAAGTGAGGACTTTGTGTACGCGAACCGAGGACGTCTCACGTAAGACCTGAGACACCCTTCCGAGGACTGTCTTAACACAATATTTCTTATTATCTTGTACAAAGTGAGGACGGTGTGTTAGACTTACCATAACCAAACTGAGGTCAGTTTTCCAAGCAGGCCTTGTACAAAGTGAGGACAAGGGAAATCTACCTAAACCATTTTACGTGCAAGATTATCTACGAATGAATATTTTTATATCTATTTCTTACACGTATTTCTATTTTAAAATTTAGTAGGTATTATCCTAAAGACGAGTCGGCGTCTTTTCGTTTTCGTTTTCAAATAATTTTCAAAGAACAACCGCGTGGCGGTTGGCACTGTCGATAATAGAATCAAAAGGCTGAGATTTCTGCGTGTGACGTCACTCTACTCGAGACACAGATTAGTTTCAATTTAGTATTATAGAATTTCATACGACTCGCGCTTTTCTTCGCCGCGCCGAACTAAAAACATTATTCAAGCTAAGAAGTCTGTTTTTCATTTTTATTTTTGGACATTATGGAAGCAGGGTAATATGCTTGTTTAATATTGTACATAAAAGGCCTTACTTATTACTAGTATTCTTTTATCTGTGCTTATATTAACAAAAAAGTGATCTTTTGACGATTTAGTTTATTAGAAGATGAATTTGTGCGCGGGCGGTCCAATAGTTTACCGTTATGGAAAGTACTTATGGCTATGTATGATTATAGAATTTTTGATAACCAATGTGTTGTACACAAGATGCCTACCAATAAAAATTTGATTTAACGCGTTCAGTGCCCATGACGCATATGTGAATGATGCCTCGAAAGCTCCGGATTAAAGTAAAACTTTGCATACTGCACACTTATTAATAATGATTATTATAATGATCGATGACAATACAAATAGTTAAACACGAAAATCTGACTTAACGCGTTCAGTGCTCATGACGAACATGCAGATGTTGCTTTAAAAGTGCTAAATTAAATTAAACCTTTGCACACTTATCAATGATCGATGATAATACAAATAGTTGAATCCTCATCCTCATATTCTTATCCCCATATCCTCATCCTCATCATCTCATCCTCATCATCTCATCCTCATCCTCATATCCTCATCTTCATATCCTCATCCTCATATCCTCATATCATCATCCTCATTATTATCATCTTCTCATCTTCATCCTCATATCCTCGACCAACGAGGGTGAGAAGGAAGGATGATATGAAGATGAGGATATGAGGATGAGGATGAGGATGATGATATGAGGATATGGGGATGAGGATGTGGAGATGATAAGTAAGGCCTTATATGTACAACTAGCAGACGCCCGCGACTTCGTTCACGTGAATTTCTTCATAACCTAAAGAAGGGTGAAAAAATTGTACTTTTTACCGAGTTTCAAGCCAATCGCGCCTCCCTTAATCAATACGTTTCACTACAAACTTTGACACTGCATTTCACCCTTTAAAAGGGTTTTTTTCGAGAAACCCTAAAACAGGTATATATTTATTTTGCATTGTTAGCGTTGTAACTGAGTTTCAAGCAAATCGAACTACCCATTAAAAAGTTCCCATACAAACTTTGACACCACATTTTACCTCTTTTCAGGCGTTTTTTAATTCCTGAAAAACATCTAAATTTATTTATCATTTACAATACCTATACTGAGTTTGAAGAAAATCGCTTCACGCATTAAAAAGTTGCATACAACGGTTTTCACCCCTTTTCAACCCTTTAGGGGTGGAATTTCGAAAAATCCCTTCTTAGTGCTCAGTTTTGTTTAAAAGGAAGCTACCTTCCAAATTTCAGCTTCATAGCTTCAGCGGTTTGGTCTGTGCGTTGATTCCAAAAAAATGCTTATTGTTTTATATATATTGATATTAAACAAGCACCCTATACCCTATACCCTATACCCTGCTTCCATAATGTCCAAAAAGAAAAAATGAAAAACAAACTTCTCTAAGCTTGAATAATGTTTTTAGTTCGGCGCGGCGAAGAAAAGCGCGAGTCGTATGAAATTCTTTCATACTAAATTGAAACTAATCTGTGTATCGAGTAGAGTGACGTCACACGCAGAAATCTCAGCCTTTTGATTCTATTATTTTTAAGCCGCCGTAAAAGTTGAATAACTTTGTAATTTTTCAAGATATTCCAAAAATTCTTTCACCACCTATTATACTCGTAAATTCTTAAGATCTTGCTAATAAAATTTTAAAAAATGGATTTTTAAGTTTAGGAAACTTCTCCATTATGTTAATTTGTTAGTGCATTTCTTTTCTAATTCCTTTTTTTTCTTTTTTCCATTTCAATTAAAAAATTATGAAATTTTTTATTAATTTCCCATAATGTTGATGCTTAAATTTTAAATTATTAATATGTAATATATTTTCATTATCATACACAGTGTTATTAATTTGTGTATACCTATCATTCTAGATATTGCTAGTATTGCCAGGTAGCAGCAGCTAGATATTTCTTAAATCCATTTTTTCTAATGGAGTAATTTAAATAGTTTTTCATGATTAAATATCGTGAAGTAAGTTTTAACTATGGCACTGAACCTAGAAACAGAAAACTAGACTATTTTGCATATAATCAGGCTGAGATGGCAGTATGTTTGTTTAGATTATATACCTAATGCAGTATTATATTCTAAACACACAGACTGCCTCCTCATCACTTGTGCAAATTGTAGCATTTGCACAAGTGATGAGGAGGCAGTCTATTATAGCCTCTAGGCTAGAGCTACCTCACCTCGATTTTTAAAAGTTTAAATAAAATATTATATATCCGCAACGTCCTATTTTCATAATAGTCGTCATATTTTGATGGTACGACACCCGTTGCTTACACACCAAGAAAACTGTCAGAACGAGGACTATAATAATACATACTGTGTAGAAAAGCTATCAAACCGAGGACTAACACACATTCTGCTGGAAAAGCTACATAACCGAGGACCTTTGTGTTAAAGTTGACACAAAAGACCTCGGTTCATACATCAAAAGTGAAATTAATGTATAGGGGGTGTGTATAAGGCGACAGAGGCGCCACCTGGTGGATACATTTTGCCTGTGTAAGATTATGAATTTTCTTGACCAAACCGAGGTTTCGGGTACTTTTCCTTATTATATATACAGAAAGGTTCAAAATTGCTTGAACAATACGAATCTATGGTCAAGTCAAACCGAGGACCGTCGAAAAAGTCCTCGGTTTGAAAATGTCCTCGGTTGTTCCTTGTGTATTCATACGCACGTCCTCGGATGGTACTTAAAACAAACACTTACACACTTACACACTTACACACTTACACACACACAAACTTTCACCTTTATAATATTAGTGGGATTGTAACAATTTGTTAAAGAAAAAATAAATTAATTTGATAGTATTTACGCAATAACCACCATCAAATGAAAAGCTATAAAACCTCTACAGTATCAATACAATATAGGGCATATTACAACTTTAAATTCACTTATGCACGCGGCACTTTCGGAAAATAGGTCGTACCTGGATAAGCTTGGCACAGGACCAAAACGAGCACAACGGGGGTTTCTGGAATGTAAGCTGTATATGACACGCTTACAGCCAAATGCCTTCTTTGAAAATAATACTAAGCTTGGTAGAGTCAGGAGAGCTTAAATAAATAATAATATGTCGTAATAATCCGACTATCCTATCCTATCCTACGAATATTATAAAGGTGAAAGCTTGTGTGTGTAAGTGTGTAAGTATATTTGTTAATATTTCACGCTCAAACGGCTGGACGTATTTGAATGAAATTTGGTACCAGAATTACTTATACTCTGGATAAAAAATAGGCCACTTTTGATCCCGGTATTCCCACAGGAACGGGAACCATTCACCGCGGGGCGCATCTAGTATCGTTATAAACCCAGTATCATTTAATGAGAGGAATGCTGAGCAGTCGAGACACCGACTGGAGTAGATGTCGAGAAACCATCTCGCGTTCCTGTTGAACCAGCATATTCGCCGATACGTCCACAGGAAGAATAATAATAGGATTAAACGAACTAAAGTGAAGTTCTATCCTTATTATTTAATTTGCTTATTCTGGAATGACCACTTAGTAGTACTCGCTGCTCTCGCTATATATCGCGTGTCCAAAGTGTTGCCCTGCAACTAAAAAAAAAAATTTTTGATGCCTGCAACACAACCAAATCACATCATTACGTTCAGAGATAAATAAATGAGTAGACCCATGGGAAGAAGCTATGCGCATAATAGCTTTGGGATGGGTAGGGAAATTCTCATTCCAGAATAAGCAAATTAAATAATAAGGATAGAACTTCACTTTAGTTCGTTTAATCCTATTATTATTTTGCTTTGCTTATTCTGGAATGACCACTTAGTAGATGTTTAGAGTTAAACCTTAAAAACCCATTCAATGTAGTAACATTATACCTAAGTACTTAATTTATTACAAATGATACTTCCATATTAAATTACCAAGGTAAGTAGGTAGAACATTTACTATGGTTTCTACATTATACTGTTAACTAGAGGCACCCCATATGCCTTAACAAAAGAAACTTGAAAATCTTTACTATTTGAAGAGTTCTAAACTAATACCTACAATTAAATTGCTTTGCAAACATCCATTATCAAGAGGTTCACCCTACTGACTTAAAAACGCTGTAAGGACTTGTCCCAGCGAGACCTTTCTACTGATAAACTAGGATGTGGCTCTCTTAAGAGGTCTCTTAAAAAGCAATTTGTAATTAATATTTTAATAGTTCATCATCACATCTTAGTTGTTTAGTACCTATTTACCAATCATATGAAAGGTATTTTAAAAGACAATAACTGGCTTGGCAAGATACATCTGCTCCAAGCAGTTGATTTCTTAACTAGGTAGGTATTAACAAAACAAAAAGAACTCTGTTATAACTGTTAACATTTAGTGTTTGGACTCTGCTATGTAGGAGTCCAAAATTAAAGCAGTCTTTTTAATCAAAATTTTCTTATTATGAGAATGCCACTGTCTTATGAAAAACAGAACCATAATGTGGCTCCTATGCTCCCAATCCCAAGTGGCTTTATATTTTGGCACATAGGTTTTATTCTTAAAATTCCTTTAGAACCACGTTTAAGGCGACCATCTGTTTCAAAATGATTAATAGATTATGTATTAAAAGTTACAGACAAAGCTAAACAATTTGCAGTTTAAGAAGCACCTTTAACAAAGACGGTCATTAAATAACAAAATTAAAAATAAAACATAAACACTATTTTCTGATTTCCTAACTTACCATACCTACTGCCACTATTTTTCGAATCCTAGTTTTTATTTTTACTTCTATTGCGCTTTGTCCTACCATTATTCCCTTCATAATTATTATTGCCTAATAACAAGCCCCCTAGGTAAGAAGAGTTGAGTTGACTTTGAATAAAGATTTTATAGATTTTCACAAGGTGCAAAAATGTATCTAAACACGCTTGATTACTCTTGAATACCCATACCTGAAAAGGCCAAATTAGAAACAATAAAATACTTATCTTTAACTACCTAATAAGTACCTTAAGCCTTTTATACCTTTTAAGTAACATACGTAATCATTTTTAAAGTGACATTCACTTTTTTAAAACATGTAGAAATGCATTAAAGAAAAGTTTCTTTAATTCAAAGTAGAAGCACTACCATCCAAGTAAAAGGATTACCATGTCAAGCTATAGGTACAATCGGTATATTTCTCACATTTTTTATTTAGCCTTAAGCAAACAAATAAATGTCTGGAGGACCAAGTGTCCACAATCCTTACAAAAATGTACTGGCTTTCTTACTTCTCATTCTGTATCTTGATTTGAGTGACAAGATTCAAATTTAGTTTTTGTATTGTCTAGATATCTATGTTAATACTGAAAATTGCCAGGTAGGGTCATTAAATTGAGGAATTTGACTATTTGGATGAACTTACTTAATTTTAACCATATTTTTAAGTATGTCTCAACCTCTAAAATGCATAACACTTCCATGCAAAAAAAAAATAATAATAATAATAATAATAACAATAATACCTAATATTGCTTAAAGGGACCTAAGCTACCTTTCGCTTTCATAATATTTCATTACAGAAATACATCTAAACAAACCTAACGTAGGTCAACTTTTTTCCTAGGCTAGCAAAAACAACTACCAACTATGTTCTGATCTTATTCTGCCTAATAAATAAAAATAAAACTTTGCTTCATCGGTTCGGTTATTTTCATTAATCTACTATCATAGTACCCCCCCCCCCCCCCCACAACGTACCAAAGCTATGAAATTTTATTTTTACAAAACCATAAGAAAATATTCACCATAATATTTTTATTTGTATAATAAAAGTAGGTACCTACTTAATTAACAACTTTATTATTGATATTATTTAATGATATCCAAGGAAATCAATTTCTTTAAATAAATAACTACTCTAGTAAGTACCTTGTTCTCTCATTATGTTCTATGACCCTCTTGTAAATGTAAACCCATTACTAAGAAAGTATAATATCCATTTATTTGATTAAATATTTTTATACTTAGTTTGAATTAATTGAATCTAATTAGTATGATTTTCCAATTCTATTTTACACAAAGTAAAACCAATTTTAATTAGCCTTGAGTTTAAAGTAAGAAGTTTCAACAAACTTATTAGTTATATAAGTTTAAACTCATCTTAAAATAAAGCTACAGGTACCTAGTGTCCATCCTTTTTTGGGGATACTAAATCATACATATTACCTATGTACTGGACCAAAATTAATCCTATTCAGCTTTGCATTCTGATATGACACAATCATTATTTGATTTAAAAGTATTATTATCCCTTATGGAATATCAATTTTTTAGATTTGGTTACATAATTATTATTATGTGGCATAAGTGATTGTTCAGGCAAAGCATGAAAAGTTATCCTTTTAACCAACTAAGATAGTGGAATCTTGTGCAATTCTGTCCCATCCAGCATCCATAATAAATAAATACATACCTTAAAGCACACCAACAAAACAAACCTCCACGGATATTTGGCCCAGCTTTTGTTGGATAGGTCTGGGTGGTGGCATAAGCCCGTCGTTTGGCTGTTCTGGTACTTATGTTAGGGCTGTTGGTAGTTCTTTATTTTATAACCAACCATTTTTATAGAAAAGCTTCCTAGCTTTTATAGGTCATTAGTATAATTAGGGCCAATTCTTATACAGCTTCTTCCTCTAAAAAATGTAATAAATACCCAATGTGTTCATTGGTAATCTCTTTCCAAAGGAGAGAGTGCCATCTTGCCTTTGAAAGATATTTTTGGCCCAGTTTTGTTTCATGTTGACTGTCTAATTTTTGTTTTATGTTCTTGAAGAAGTCTATGTCATGCTTTTGCTGTTAGGTTCAGAATACCTGATAATTCCACATTTAACTTTGGAGCCTCCCACAGTTTGCCATTTCAAGGGGTTTTTATTTCATTGTTTGTCAACTTTAGTCCGACTTTTTATTAGTAAGGATTCCATTTGAAAGTCCTTGTTTTAAAGGCTTTCCCGAGGCTTCAGCTGTTGTTACCTCTTTACTCTGAGGTTTTAATCTCAAGCATTTCTAATTCAAATTTCAAAATTGACCGTCATAAGTAAGATTAAAAAATCTAAGTTCTTCAGAACAAGCATACCATGTATGAGCTGTTTAAGTCACTCTCTGCCACGTACAATTGTAAAACACACAATTTGTAGTCACAATAGGTAGTTAGTACTTTAATGTTGGTTCATTTTTTAGATTTCTTGAGTTCAACCTCCTCAACGGAGAGGATTATTATATATACCACAGATAAAAGAATACTAAGTACAGATGCCGCACGTAGAACAAAAAATCTACCCTTCATTTCGGGCGATTTTCTTCGGGCCAGATAACCTTACATTCCGTCAGCGCGAGATGGCGTTCCCGTCTTGCCCTCAATCGAGATTTCTTAACTCCATCTAGTAGTGAGTGGTCTTGCTCGCAATCGAGATTTCTTAACTCCATCTAGTAGTGAGTGGCTTGAAGCCGCATCCACTCACTACCAGATGGCGCTAGCAGTTTTAGTGTCATAATTTTAAACTTTATCTTCATTGAAATAATACATAGTATCGCTTGAGAAACTAGAAAATGTTGCTCTTTGCACAAGAAAACATTTGAAGTGCAATCATTAAAATTATAGCTATCTATTTCATTTGCGTGCTGTTTCATATCTTTTGTTTTACTTTTCAGTAAAACTTGTCAATGTGTGTTTTACACTGTTTTACATTGCTTGGAAGTTGGAACATAATATTTATACCTAACGCAAATTACTATGAACGTATTCTTTTATGTGTGTATGAACGAACGTAATTAGGTATCTGTGTTTAATTTAGGAATATCATTGTTTGACCAGTGATCGGAATAGGTAGGTAGATAGAGTAGGTTATTTACCTACCTAGCTACCTACTTACTTACAGAAACTAAACTACTAAGTTACATATTATTTACATAACTGTACAAAATACAATTAGAACCAGTTGAGCCACCTAAGGATCGTTACAAACGATCTATAGGTAGCTCAACTGATCCAAACCACTGCCAGACGGAAGCGTGCCCAAGACACTGGCAGCATTGCCGCGCTGGATGGCGATGCTGATCTTTTGAGCCAAATAAGTGCCAGCCCTCGGATCACGCGTCGACATCAACATCATATTTGAAGTGCAATCATTAAAATTATAGCTATCTATTTCATTTGCGTGCTGTTTCATATCTTTTGTTTTACTTTTCAGTAAAACTTGTCAATGTGTGTTTTACACTGTTTTACATTGCTTGGAAGTTGGAACATAATATTTATACCTAACGCAAATTACTATGAACGTATTCTTTTATGTGTGTATGAACGAACGTAATTAGGTATCTGTGTTTAATTTAGGAATATCATTGTTTGACCAGTGATCGGAATAGGTAGGTAGATAGAGTAGGTTATTTACCTACCTACTTACTTACAGAAACTAAACTACTACATATTTACATAACTGTACAAAATACAATTAGAACCAGTTGAGCCACCTAAGGATCGTTACAAACGATCTATAGGTAGCTCAACTGATCCAAACCACTGCCAGACGGAAGCGTGCCCAAGACACTGGCAGCATTGCCGCGCTGGATGGCGATGCTGATCTTTTGAGCCAAATAAGTGCCAGCCCTCGGATCACGCGTCGACATCAACTGATGTTGATGTCGACGCGTCAACATCAACCTACTTACTTACTTATATTATAAAAAACCAGTGTGGAAGTTGATTACTTATAATAATCAGTAGGTAGGTAGTACCTACTAGGTACCTACGTCTTCTACAGTCCCGGGATGTTGATAATGATAATTATTAAATCCCGAGATTTTAAAATCATGTGAAATTCGCTTTATTTAAGTAGGTACCTAAGTGAAAAAATGAGTAACTGGTTGGCATGGTATGGCCATGTTACGAGAAGAGAAGAATGGCATGTAAATAGAAGAGCTTAGTGCTTGATATAAGTAGGTATTATACTTACCTACATGCATGTGGATGGATATAATTATGGGTAGAGCGAGAAATAAAGTGCAATTTAAATAAAAGCTTTTGAAAATAAACCTACCTACCCTTTCAAACATAAAAATATTTTTTCAAATCGGTCAAGGCGTCCTAGAGTAATCGGGGAACATAATAAATAAAGCGAATTGAGAAACTCCTCCTTTTTTGAAGTCGGTTAATAATTTGAAAAGTTAGATTTATTCATAATCGCACATTTCGCGCGCGCCCCCGAGCGGACCTCCCCCTCCCGCCCGCCGCGCGCCGTTGTCACCACCCCGCTTGCATTCTTGTTTAAAATGTTTACGAAAAAAAATAAAAATATAGGTACTTACCTTTTTTATACCTACCATTTGTACCTATATTATTTTATTCCAATAAATTATGAGGCAGTAATAGGTAAGTAGGTACCAACGTCTCAATTTGTGTATCTTTTGTCAACTGGAACTCAATTTTTATGTTCAAATAGAAAAAAAAAGAAAAAAAGAGTGCAAAAAGATCACTGGGGTGCACTGACTTGAGCTTGCGATTATCAATTTCATATCAAGGGCTGTGACCACTAGGCCAATTTGATCGTAGGTACTTCTTGCGACGAAAATATCAAGCAGCCTGTCAATTCGCTAAAAACGAGTCGGGGCATGGCATGCACGGGCGTCGCTCGAGTTATGGCGTTAAGGCGCATTCATGTAAGTACCTAGTAGGTACCTACTTACTACTGTTTCACGCGAAAATTACTCAACGGATTTACTTACTTAGCTGAAACTTGGAATATTATAGGTACCTACTTAAACTAGGTAGGTACTACCTACCTAGTTTAAGTACCTACTTAAACTAGGTAGGTACTACCTACCTAGTTTAAGTACCTATAATATTCCAAGTTTCAGCTAAGTAAGTAAATCCGTTGAGTAATTTTCGCGTGAAACAGTAGTAAGTAGGTACCTACCTACCTACTTAAGTAAACATCCACCCACACATCCATAGGTACTTCTCTATCCATCTAATTTTATCCATCCATTTTTACAAACTTTCGCATTTATGATATTAGTTTATAGGAAGGATTATAAAATACCTACCTACCTACGGTAGACGTAGGTAGGTAACAAAAATAATCAGTTGGCTAATTAATATTTCACACCTGAATATTGGTAGGTAGGTAGGTAAGGTCAACCAAGGCAAGTGTGACATAAATTGATTAGTTCAAATGTTTGTTATTAAATATTTCTACACTGTAATGTTTTAACACAAAAAAAAATGTCTCAATACATGAATTGATCTAATGTACGTTTGATCAAGCATTTAAATATCTCCTCGTAGTTTTGTTATACTTTTTGCAAGAAAAACGAATCAGAAATGGAGGTTGTCACACTTCCCTCACCACTGGGGTAAGTGTAACAGTTAGCATTTATATTTAGTTTTTTTATAGTATTGTCTGTGGTCTCTGTTAAATTCGATGAGCTGTTACTAATACCAACGTATTTTGTGATCTATTATTATGTAGTGAACGTTCTTTTTTGCATAGCTTAAGATTCATATACTCATGGGGCAAGTGCAACAGATTTTTAGAGAAATAGTGATGTGACACTATCAAAATTCTGTTACACTTACCTCAGCTATTATTATGCATACAATGCATAGGTAGAAGATATTTACTGCTATGGATAGGTTTCGAAAGGTGTTATTTACCTTGGAGTACTTATAAAAAATATTAATTAAAAAAATAAACATCATCTTTGCCGTCTAACAAAACAAAAACATCCGGGTTTTAATCAATTTGTAAAAGCTCATTTAAAAATTTCATTTGTAAAAGCTCTCAAATTTTTTTTATTCATTATTTTCTTCAATATTTTCTTTTGTTCACCATTTTTTAAATAAATAAAAATTTATCATAGGTATAAATAATATCTGATTCATTTATAAATACGATGTCCCTTCACTAGTTATGTTATTCTCATATAAGAGGATCGGGGTTAGCGTGACATGTCACACTTCGACATGTTAGGTTTTAGGCGAGGTAAGTGTAACACCGTTCGTATTTCATAGAATATTGAACATACGTCATAGAAACGTATTACACTTCAAGTACCGATATTAGTTCTTGTTACTTACCTTTAAACTCGTTAAAAAATAACACCACAACTCACAAAAAAAAATAAAACATATTTGCATAAAATTTTAGGACTTGGCACTAATCCACTTGTTATTCAAAATGGCGTGTATCGAGAAAACAGCTGAGGTTGTGTTACCTGTCGTTGCAACAATTAATAGCAAAAACGTTTCTCTACCGTTTCATAGATGGCACTTAAACGTAAAACGTGTTTAAGCCGCGTTATTTGAAATTGTTACACTAACCCCAATGTTACACTTGCCTCGGTTCACCTTAACTATTTACCTAAAATCATACCTAGGTACCTACAATACCGAATCCCCAGTAGGTACCTATAATATGTGGTAAACGTAAGTAAATTCAAAAGATAATCAAAAAAGTCTATGCGTCCAATTTACATAAACAACGCATCGCGCGATCAGTCGCACAAAAGCGCACGCAACCTCCTTTGAGAATTTTGAGATGCATGCACCGACAATCTATCTACCTACCTACCTATGTTATGATGCACGTGAGCTCTCCATAGTAACATACTACATACCTACCAATTTTAGATAACAAGATACTGGGGGCAATTCGGAGTGTCGCAAAAGCTAAACTAAACTAATTAAAATTATTGCCATCCTTTTTATTTCCATCGCTATGAAAGGGACGGCAACAATTTTAGTTAGCTTAGTTTAGCTTTTACGACACTCAGAATTGCCACTATTTTTAGCTCTAATTCCGTATAAATTAACTACTATAAAGTACCTACTGTGGGTGGTTTAGATCAAATCGAATTTGGTGGCTACCTAGTAAACACAGATAATAATATTATCTGTTAACTATAAACGCGCGCCCCGGCTTTAGTGTAGCTAACTGGCGTCATCTAGAGGCGAGTAGCAAAATTTAACGTCACTCTACGTTAGTTTCAACTACTTGATTGCTGAATCGGGTGAATCGGGCCATTTTGTTACGTAGTTCCAATATTTGCCGCTAGTGTACCATATTTTGATTTTATTTTGTAGAAAAAGATCTAGGACATGATTATTGAATTTCTATGTACTAAAGAAATATAAAGAAATATGATTCTGGCAAAATTTAGGCATTTTCATAAATTTCCAGAGACTTTATTTCGAAATAGCAACACGTAACGCCATCTATTCATTTGTTTTTGGAACTACAACCATCTTATAAGGGGATGGGATACCATGTATATACATATTTTATTACATGTCATGTTAGGAACTGTTTGCATGATTCTCTTAGTAGGTGCACCACCCCTCCACCGGAGGGGATACATATTGTACCACAATACATATTTTATAACATTATATCATGTTGAGAACCTTATTGTTTGCTTGTTTCTCTTAGTAGGTGCACCACCCCTCCACCGGAGGGGATACATATTGTACCACAATACATATTTTATAACATGTTAAGAACCTTAGTGTTTGCTTGTTTCTCTTAGTAGCTACGTGCACCACCCCTCCACCGGAGGGGATACATATTGTACCACAATACATATTTTATAACATGTTGAGAACCATAATGTTTGCTTGTTTCTCTTACTAGGTGCACCACCCCTCCACCGGAGGGGATACATATTGTACCACAATACATATTTTATAACATGTTGAGAACCTTATTGTTTTACTGTACAACCCTTTCAACGGAGGGGATATAATATTGTTATGTTCCTTATATTTACTTGTTCCACTTTATGTACAACCAATCCAACGGACTGGATACTTAATGTAACACAAAAAGTATTATTTTACGTGTAAGGTAGCTACTAAGGATTTCCCCGAAAAAAGCTCAGGATGTACCTGGAAAACAAAAAACAAATCGCCCAAAAACGTTGAACTTGAAGGTTAGGCCATCAAGATGGCGATCGGCCTTGCCGATTTCACAGCCAGCCACGGTTGGTGAATTTGAAAATTTCTTGGGAACAATGAGACAATCGTTATTATTGAGACTTTTTGATAAATAAGTAGATGTCTTACCACTCCTGTGTGGATTGTATAATAACGTAAAAAGGGATAAAATAGCCCTTAGCTTCCATTACTTTCATCCTTGCGCCTTTCCAATTTTTCCAACATCTTGGCATTTTGCCCAGCTCTGGATGTTATCCACACTTTGCAAATGACCACTATAACTTATTAAACCACTACAACACAAGATTTCGGAAAGAAACTATAATTTCTTTGCTTTTTAAAATTTTCGATAAAAAATCGACGACACCGCGAGTGAACGCGAAAGAACGAATGATGTGATTTGGTTGTGTTGCAGGCATCAAAAATTTTTTTTTTTAGTTGCAGGGCAACACTTTGGACACGCGATATATAGCGAGAGCAGCGAGTACTACTAAGTGGTCATTCCAGAATAAGCAAAGCAAAATAATGGCAGATTACAACGGTGAGAATGCATTGGTGCCGATAGTGCAGATTACGATTGCAATCCCAAGGCGCGGTAGACATACCAGATCTTTAGGCATTTATGATCCTCTGAAGATGGCTAAGGGGAAAATCAGAGGTAGGAATGTAAAAATGACATTTTTGTACATTGAACAAATTTTGCATTTTATTTATAATTGAATAGTTTTTCTTAAACTTTCGCGATCACAATTCAAATTTATAAATATATGGACACGGGGTTTTATCGCGTTATTTTAACGTCGGGACGTAAAGAAATACGGTAAATAACGCGATAAAAGCCCGTGTCCATGTATTTATAAACATTTTATTTCGTTCAATAACATCATCGTACGAAATGTGTGTTCTAATTACCTCCTCAAATGTCTCAACTTTATGTGGTTATCCTGTGCCCTAACCTATGACCAAGATCAAAGATAAATTATCCTTTAGACCTTACCCTTCGCCGTCTTTCGTTCGGCATTGTAGATTCTAAAGCGATAGCAATAGCAACCGAGCTAGCGACTAATAATCCATTACGCCACTTTTCATCACCGGCACATCACTATCACAAATTATGACGTATCCCACAATGTAAACAAACAGAAAATATTTGTATAGTTCAAATTCACACGTCGAACACAGTTGCGTTTAAATTTCGAATTTACAATGTACTTTTAAATAGAGTCCGTTTTAAATTTCGAATGCGCAAACGTTCGAAGAATATCGATTTAAATATCGAATGCGTGTATTCGAAGATTAATAGTTAAAAAAAAAAATGCGCGTGCGCTCGCTTCGTTGTCTAACGGCCGAATGTCGCGTTCCAGAGTTTCCTTATAACAGTAAAAACACTGGGAATAAAGCATTTTAATTGGTTTATGTTCCGTATCCGTGTTTTTATAGAGCGAAAAGATGATGAATGTTGCTCGTTCAGCCGAGGAGTACCTTCAACGACAATAGTAAAAAGAAAGTATGTAGGTAAATAGTTACTTTTACTTTCCAAATTAAAACAATCACGGAGTTAACGCGTGATGCCGGTAATGAGCTAGCAACTCATTTTCGCGGTTACACGCGAGAAAATCAATGTTGACTAGATTTAAAAAAAAACCTTGAAGTCAATGAACTGAATTATCAATCCGGGCAAAGTCTAATGACATAATTTGGTAAAAGACAAGTAAATAGTAATACAACATGACTATGTAAAATTATTTATGTTTATTAATTTATTATTTATACAATCTTTAGCTTAGAATTTTAGAAATACATCCTACAGATCAAAAAAAATCAGCCAAGTGCGAGTGGGACGAGGGGTAAACCTGCGGTAAAATGGCACCTATTTTTTAAGTTCTGGCAATACATCAGTGAAAACTGCATTCAATTCCATTCAGTAGTTTTTGGGTGATGCGGCAACAAACAGATAGACAGACAAAAAAATTAAAAACCATTTTTTGGCTTCTGTTGTTCTAATAAAGACCCCCCCCAATGCCCCCCATATTAGTTTTTCATTAATATCATAAATAGTTCGCGACCACGGTTGCAACACAGCCGAAACGTCGGGAAATAATAAAAGGTAAATTACGCGATAAAATCCTGTAAATTTCTATTTAAAAGTATGAATTGTGATCGCGAAAGTTTAAGAAAGAATATCTTAAATGTAGGTACCTATAGTCCGCGCCACGTAAAAAGAGCGCTAGAAAAAAGTGGAGGGGGTATGTTTGCGCATGGCTACACTCGCGCACGAAAGTACTAATGCTATTGTATTATTGTAGCCGGGCGGCTCGGCTCGCCGGCAAAAGCCGGCGAAGCCAAAATAAAGAAGAAGAAGAAATTACTTAGATGAATATCATTCTTGGAATGATTATTAAAAACATGTTTTAGTCAGTGTTCATTGTTAAATTGAATTAAGTAAGTACCTACAAAATTCAGGTATTGTTGATACATTGTTTTATTATCATCAACAGGATTTTTAGCAGCCTCTCTTCATAAAACTATGTACCTACGTCATAAATCATTTTTCTGATATTTCTATGTAAACCATTTCGTAAGCGAAAACTTTTGTACGCGATGATATTTTGCAAACGAATTTGACGTAGTGACAGCGCGGGAAGCTAAGGACTGCTGACGAACCAATAGCATGCGCCGAATCAATGACAGCGTTACCCCTTCACCCCGCGCCGCAGTCCACACCACCAATCGGACCTAAAAATCGACTCTGCGCAGCTTGTCAGCCAGCGCTCTTTTTACGTGGCGCGACCTATACAGACATTGACGTGTTAGTTTTATTATAATTATGTAGAGATGACAGAACAGTTTCGCAAACACGGCTGTTTGTACAGTTGTTATAGATTTAGATCGGGGTATTGAATTCCAAGAGGGCGACGGAGATTGTTTTCTTCCATTCAGTTCGAGTTTATTGAATGGAGGTAAACATTGAGGGAGTAAACTTCATTTAAAAGGGATTAAAGTAAAATGTAAACAGATTCACGACTGTATCCTCAAACAACAAATATCTTAGATCTTCATTATTCAAGATTCTTTGAAGATTATTATTTAGATAAGTCAAATTTTTAAGCTATTGCATAGCTTCTATCGCGGGCCTTGAGCGTGGAGACCGAATCCAGAAATTCCGTAACGAAAATAACCTAACACCTCCCCCCATGTAATAGCTTTACCGCGGCAGTCTCCGAGTGCCACACGTCTTTTTTTATTACATTTTCAAATACGACGGTTTTGCTGGCAAGGGGGAGTAGGCAAAAATTGCCTCCTGACGCTGTATAAATCATTTTTTTTTTATCAACCTGTCTCGTCCCACTGCTGGGCAAAGGTCTCCCCCAAACTCTTCCAACCGTCTCTATCCTTTGCCGAGTCCCACCATCCTTCGTCAAAGGTGACGAGATCGTCCCGCCAACGCTTTTTGTTATAAATCATTTAGTAAAAATATACAGATGTAAATGCCTAAGTTTTTTGCTGTATTTTTAGACACCAGGTCAACTCAATACCACAATACGTTAGAAAGTAAGTTGCTCGTTTCAGAAACTGAACAATTAACCGAGAAAATTTCAACAGCCGTTTTAAGCACTGTTTCATTAGCATCGCAAGAACACTAGAGGCTATTTCGCAATTTTCACCTTGAGATAAGGGGCAGAAATGCTGAATAAATGTTTTTGTTATAAAAAAAAAAGGTATATAAGATTATAAGATGGAATTGGTCAGATTGTCTCGGTTAAAGTTATGCCAATGTTTTTATTTATTATTACTTTTTCATTCTACGGTCATAACTGTCCGACTGCAGGGCAAAGGCCTACATTCCTATTTTCCACTCTTTCGTTGTTACAGGCGAATGTGTTAAATGGACATCCAACTCCCTACGACATCTCCTTCTAGGTCTATCTCGTATGCAGTTCTTTTTTTTACTTCCGAGTACCTTTAAAACTGAACTGTACTCTTCTTTCATACATTAAAAGTATAATTTGCTTCGCAAATATTCTGACCCTTAACAAGTTAATGGGAAACCTAACATTACTTTGTATAATCGGCAGCCATGCGTAACGAAACACATTTGTTCTGTAATGACTGGACGATATGCACATGAATAGCTAAAAACGTTGACTTTAGTATTTAGAAACTAATGGTTTATGAGTTGCGCGTATTTTTCTAGTAAAAAGTTATTGTTTCGGCTCAATGATTCTAGTTATGCTTCAGAAGATAATATAAGAAAGCTCAACGGAGGCAATGCTTAGTTTAACAAGATAGCAATGTCTTGTGTTTATATTTTAGATGTCAATCGGTCCAATGTAGTATTTTTAGCGATTCGATCGCATTTTATCAGTAACTCTAAAGATTACTGCTTTGCATTCGTTTTAAAATAATAAAATATGTATTACCAATAGATGGCGCTGCTTAGATAAAGGTAAAAATACGAGGCTAAACAATTTAATTATAAATGAAAAATCTTACTAAAAGTTAAAGGCTCCGGCAGGATTCGACTTTAACTTTTAGTAAGATTTTTCATTTATAATGAAATTTCCAATACCTAAGTGTGGTTTAACACTGTAAAATAATAAATAAATTAGAGGCTAAACAAGTTGAGACAATAGAATCTTTTATAAAATAAACTTACCTTTTCGCTATCAGTCGGAAGAGTTCCATAGCCGTTCCAGCTCGTCGCAGCTTTCAATCCAGGCTCCTCCTTCCCAGCGAGCAGACCGCTGCCCCATCGAACCAGGCCCTCAGCCACGGCCGCCACGCTCGGCGTGATGGGGCTGCCAGTAGGGGAACTGGGAGTAGCTGCACCCTTCTCCGCAACGGGCGGCAACGTCGGCTTCGCACAGCCTGTCCTCCTCTCATAGATCCTCTTACAAGGTTCGTCATTTATTTCAGTCTCTAACAAACCTTTCTTATCGCTCCCTCGTTTTATCTCAGCGCGTTTCGCATCTTTCTCTATCCTTTTCGGATCGGAGTCTTTCCGTTTCGCGCTGTCGTTGGAGTCTTGGCGACATAATAGCGCCTTTTTGAGACTCTCGCTCGAATCCTGCTTCGTTAGCTGGGATTTCTTGTCATCCTTCGACTTTTTATCGGCGAGGAGCGCGCGCTTCAGACTGTCTGTCGAGTCCTGTTTGTTGATGA
The DNA here is from genome assembly GCA_963582015.1 of Xanthorhoe designata. NCBI lineage: Eukaryota > Metazoa > Arthropoda > Insecta > Lepidoptera > Geometridae > Xanthorhoe > Xanthorhoe designata. The sequence goes on from OY757045.1 coordinate 10,045,971, forward strand.
TTTTGCGAGGGCATTCTGTGTTGAGGGAGTCGGTAGTTTTGGATATGAGGAGTTTGGGGTAATCGTAGGTTGTGTGGTCCGCTGAGGGGGGGTTTAGTTCTAGGGATCTTCTGTTCTTGCGCTTGTCTGCTGGGGCGATTTGCGCCTTGGCTGACAGCAGCCGCCTGGGCAGGAGGCTGCGATGGTCAGCGAGAGGGGATTCCGGTCGCAACATGGCTGGCGGCTTTACTGTTCTGCCGCAGATAGGATTCCGCCTGGAACAAGAAAACGAATGCTTAGAAACTGATGAGACGAGAATGAAGAAGAGATGCTGAGTAATTGAAGATGTAGTTGTAACTGTCATAATTATTGTTCAATCATAACTGCGCTATGGCTGTAGAACCATGGCTCACAATCAGGGCAGCAGTGCCCTGATTGTGTGTTTTTCTGAAACCTCAATGATTTTATAGTTCAAACCATAAGTCAACCCCTAATGGTTTTATCAAATATATTCAAGAAACCGTTATAAAGCCATTACAGCCGTTAAATATCAATTTAGCTTTCAACCTTTAAAACTGAATGTTTAAAAGTTAATAATTCTGACTTGCTGACAGCCCTTGACATCTCAATACGTTTTACTAAATTGATCAATTATTATTTGGAAGCGTTTCATCACTGGCACTACTATTACACGGTTGGATAATTAAGGTCTACCAGAAAGTATCTATATGGTGATAGTTTCAACGGTTTTAAGGTGACCAAAAGTTCCGTCACTTTGAAATGCTAACTTCTGCAAAACGCAGGCATGTGCCAAATAATATCATTTAGAAGTGCCTGTACTTGTACTGCCCCCTTAGACATCTTCATTTATTTTTATATCATCTTTCAAATCCTTTCAGAACAAAAGGTACTCAGCACAAAAAAAATGTTACTTGTGTTACATAAAGTTTGGTTTCTGTAAATTAATGTTTTCTTAATCTAAGTTTAGAAAGGTTGCCAATAAATATAACATATTATATTATGTATAACTTGCAAACATATTTTTGTCTTATCACAAGGTCTAGGTTATCAATATCGAGCGTAGTCCTTATTCTGTGACGTTGCCAATAACATTGAAAAATCTGTCAAGCGGATTTGTGATTTACGATCTGCGAAACAGATGTTACTATCGAACAGCAAGGCTTCAGATGATGTAGGTGCTAATTGGTTGTTATCGCGGTATAGTGCAAAATAAGACGTTATCATCGCAGTCAAGTTCAGCTAAGCAAACACTTTGAATGATAATGTGAAATGGAATGGCATTTCTATAGATAATTCTAAGCTGCATAAAATACCAACGTGCCGTGCAGTCATGTGACAAACGCTCGTTTCCATTAGCGCTATTCCTTTGAGTTCCTGTCTCGCTAGTTTATTGAAAAGGACCTGCAATTTGTCGAATGGAATGCTCTACTCGAGCTTTCGGGCTGTGTTATAAATAGACTTTTCATAACAGAAGATCGATGGAGCTGGTTACATTTGTGTGGAATGTCCAAGGATTTTTTATTTATTTATACTTAGCGATTTTGCGTTGTATGTTTGTATGTCGCGGCATAACTGTCGAACTATTAATCCAATTTTCATGATACTTGGTAAATATAATATATATACACGGGATTTCCCGGCTCACACCTAATGAGCATGATCGGTCAAGGGGTTGTAAAGATATGAGGATCACAAGGGTGTGAAAAAAAAAAAGTACTTAATCCATATACTTTGAGGGGGGTGATATTATGACCCCATATTTTTTTTACACACAGAACCCTTTCATATTATGAAAGTTTTCTGTTTGTACAGTTGAGAAACAGTTTGCCCTGAGTCCTAATACTCCTCAGCAAATGATAAGCCACGGACAACTAGCGCTCGCTTATCAATTATGCAATGCAACAACGAGCACATTGTCTGCGGACAATAGAAACAGTGACTCTTAGCATTGAGATAACGCGACGCATGCGCATACCGCTATTTGTATTTCTTACACAATTGCAGAGTTGGAATTGTTTCTGTCTTTGCATGTCATCATTATTGTATTACATGTGAATGAATGAAAAAAGATCATGAATAAAACAGTGTCAAGTGAAATAAAATAAATTTCAGTGTCATTTGGTGTCAATTCAGATGTCGCAGAAACTAAACTAATTTGACAGCACTAAAAATGTTGCCGTCCCTTTTATAATGATCGAAATAAAAAGGATGGCATCAATTTTAGTGCTGTCAAATTGGTTTACTTAGTTTAGTTTTTGCAAAATCTAAATTGACAATAATAATTACTTAAATCATGGTTTTCTTTAAAGTTAAAGACGAAATGTCATTCACGTGAAACTAGCTATTCACACATTTAATATTTTCTACAAAAGTTTTTGTTTCCAGAGACAAGAGATTACGAAAAATTCGCATGCATTCTCAAACTACCAGTTACTCCTTTTGTTCCCAAATTACAAGTCTCATATTACCATACAGACAAAATTGCTACGTTAACATGTCCATTCTATTCAGAAACAGGCAATGCCACCACAATTGCACAGTTATTACACAAAACAAGTAAATTAATTACAATGTGGGTTAATAGTGGTCTGTTCCCGTTAAGTGTAGGCAAAGCTTGCCTCCAGACTCTGTATAAATCATCTAGGTAAGATGTAGGCAAGAGGCCGTACTCGGGATCAAAAAAAAAACGTGTCAATTTTCGGGGTCAGCTTATGTTGGTGGTTACTGAATTCGTAATAGTTAACCAACATAATCGGAACCCGTAAATTGTCTAATCTATATTCTATGGTTATTTCATGTAGATTCACATCTATTTTCAACAAATGCATGCAATGTGTAAATGCTCTGCTCCAATTGTTTAATAGTAGATCAAAGCGATGGTAACTTTAACTGGTTTTCTAAACTTTTTTTTATTAATTATTGATGATATTCGTAGATTTAAATCAGTGCGGTGAAAGTATTTAGCCACAATTGCGCAGACATTTTAGTTCGCATATTTCTAGATTTCAACAAAGAAATGAAATTTCGCAAGTGCAACAATGGGCTATGAGAAACTGTGACGGTAATTAATTAATGAAATGCCTTGGGAAACACAGTTTGGCCACATTTCGCCAATCAATTTATTGGCATAATTACAGAAATTCCGTTAAAATATTAACTAATAAGTTAGTTCAATTATGGCAAGTGGCCAACTCTGGTGACGGAGTTTTTAGGCCGCCTAAAGGCCTCCATCATGGCTTAACGACTTTAAAAGCCGGGACCGACAATTTAACGTGCCCTCTGAAACACGTAATTTTTTATTAAAAACATTTTTATTCAGTAGGACTTTGGAAGACGGAACCACAGTGAAACTTGACATCAAAATCCAAGCACACGATTGCCAATACCATTTCTATCACTTTGTAATTTTATTCTACAGAAAAGCTGATTAAGGCCTATCTGTATTCTGTGATTAAGGTAGGTTTCTAAGCCATATAATATTCAAGTAAAGACAGCACAGATTTACCGTAGAAAACAAACACGACTCACCACTCTCCAAGCTTTACGATTTATCTCGCCCATAAATTGTAAGCCAGTGGAAAATTATACTCTTTAGACCTTTATATCTTACTAGCTTACTCGCCCGCGGCTTCACTCGCGTGGTACCTATCTTGATAAAATATTTTTTTATGATAATTCAAGATACGACGCAAATTCCAACACTGTTTATTTTACTGAGGGTAGATTCGAAAAGCATTCGAAAAGCATTTAGAAATATAGCCTATGTTCATTCGGAAAGTCCACGCTACACACCTGTGAAAGAATTTTTGAAATCGGATGAGTAGTTACCCCCAAACATACAAACCAACAACGAGGCTCTACGAACACAACACAAAAAATCTCTTTGAAAATTCAGTCGAAATCATCTCCCGACACTTCAATTCCAACAATGACTCGGTTATAAAATTCGTACTCAATATGGGTTTTACCAGTATTCTTTTATCTGTGGTTTTACCAAACCTATTACTACTAGATAAATAAATTATAACTAAGAAATTACATAAAAAAAGGTATTTATTTATTTGGAATGAACTTATGTCCGATACTGGACATAAGTTGATTCCATTTGAAAACAATGGAAAATGGGCAAAATACGATCCCATGACGGACTTTAATGTCCATACTAGATTACTATGTACCGTTATTCAATGGACTAGTAAACTTACTTTAGATAAAACGGCTATTAAATCTGTTGCTATCTCTTTTCATAGCCATAAGAGTAACAAGAAAAAACAATCTTTAAGCTTTGTTAAATTGACAAATCTTTCTTAATAAAGGCCCTAGTCTATATAGACTCTATCTATATAGACTAGGGCCTTTATTAAGAAAGATTTGTTTTTCTATAATATAGACTCTATATTATAGAGTCTATATTATAGACTGTCCTATTTAATGTTTACTTTTCCCATTTTCGATTTACGCTCCTGTTGGATGACGTCACCGCTCTGACGTCATGCCACCCAGTAAAGTGGGTCACGTTGATTTGCAGTTCACAGGTGAGATTAGGCACTTGATCCTAGTAACACTAATGTTGTAATTATTACTACGTTTTGGCTATGTATGTGTTGTGCTGGTGACAATATGTGAGTTTTATACTCGTAGCATCGATTCAACTCAGCCATGTGTTCAAAAGATACAGTGTCAAAAGTTTATTGCACTTCAAATGACAACACAGCTAAGGCTATTCTTGAAAAATAGTTGTTTATGAATGAAACTACAATAACATTATCGATTTTGAACGTAACTTCATTAGGCATTAGAATCACCTAGCATGTAAAACGATACTTAAGTGATCCTTGAGGTCCTACAAGAATAAATGATTTTTCTTTCTTTCTTTCTTTCTTTCTTTCTTTCACTTACGTAATCTTACTTTACAAGAAAGTTCGAAGCACGTTCTAATTCCAGTATAAGGGAGCATGGAACGTGCGTGATAGCAAACGAGTGACCGTATTGCGAGACCCTACTCACGCATTTGAAGATACTCCGAATAAATCGAAACATTTAAAGAAGATAAATCTTCGATTATTACTTACTTGAGTTATTAGTGGCAATTCGGAGTATCGCAAAAACTAAACTAAACTAAGTAAAATTAATGCCATCCTTTTTATTCCTATCGCTATGAAAGGGACGGCAACAGTTTTGGTTAGTTAAGTTTAGCTTTTGCGATACTCCGAATTCTAAAATTTATTCTATTATAGTGTTTATTAAGTAATTCCAATGGATAGAATAAAGACAATTTAAACAAAACAATCAAAGGCAATGTCAGTTTATCATACGTGACGTCCATATCTACCTAAGTAGTAGACATGGACTTAAGTTAGTCAAGCCTAAAATATCAATAATTTAAGCCACATCGAAAAACTATGCGGCCGGATAGGAAGTGCATGCTTCGCTCTCAGACGAGTAACTCGCGTGGTGCCGGCGGAGGTGGCGCGGACGTGCTATTTTGCGACCGTTCACACCCAGCTGCAATACGGCGCCGAGCTCTGGGGGCGCGCTGCCGACTGGGAGCGCGCCTTCCGGATGCAGAAGCTGGCAGTACGGGCGCTGGTGGGAATCCGACGCGACGTCTCCGCTAGGCCACACTTTAAAGAACTCGGAATACTCACGTTGCCTTGCATAGTCATTATGCAAGTAGCGTTCTACGTTAGACAGAACCTTAGTGAGTTCACAAGGCTGGGCGATAAACACGGTCATAACACACGAAGTAGGAACAAACTCGCAACCGCAACCCATTCCTTAGCTAAGTCCTCCAAGCTGTCACATATAATGGGCAGCACAGTTTACAATAAATTACCCGAGGCAATAACATCTGCCGTAAGTGTACCTAGCTTCAAAGCAAAACTTAAGCGTTGGCTTGTTGATCAGACTTTTTACAGTTTTGAAGAATTTATAATTAACAAAAATTAAATTAATAGTAAGTAGGTATACCTACTATTGACAATTATGACTAATGTAATAATACTAATGCAGTAGGTACCTAATTTAATTTATTAATATTTTCATATTACCTACCTAAATGTAATTAGTTATCTAATATTATGTGTGTAGGTAGGTATATAAATGATACCTACAATGACCTGTAAAATCTAAATTTTTTACAAAATAAATACTATTGACTATTGACTATTGACAATATTATTACGTGTTGTAAACCAATCCCTTCCCTTAAGCGTAGCAGTGCTTCAGAGTTTACCAAACAACATCGTCATCAATGTACTGCTAAACAAACAAAACATTGCATGGCCGAGTATTCAAGACAGGTAACATATATTATACAAACATCACCCCTAGACAAATCGTGTTTGCGCAAAAAAGCGTTATACAAGAGTACCGAGACAGCACGACAGCTACAGATAAGGGAGGATAAAAAACATACTATTATTTTCCGGTGTAGAATAAAGTTTAATTTATTTTATTATTATGTAATAACGATAACCCAAGTTTAAATAGAGAGCACGAATGATCCAATTATGGTCAACGTGCCTCCGTAAAGACCTCATAGATAAAGGTTAACCTCAAAAATAGTAAGTAATTTATTTAATTAATTAACAAAACCTCTTATTTTTGATTGGGGACTGGGAGATACCATCTTTATCAAGGTTATATATGTTTATTGGTTTGGTAGTTAGCTTGATAACTCAGTTAAGTAGGTACATTAATTGACAACAGAACCCCAAAGATAACCTTAGAAGTTATTTTTTACTGAAAAACAGCCTCCTCTCCCAAACGACAAAATGATATTTCGTAATTATTATAAAAACAAAAGACAATTATCGCAGGCCGGCTTAGCTCTTAGAAAGTTAATTTCAAAGCATTGACACGGTTACAAGTTCAGTTCACACTTAACTTAAGTATAATTCGATATGGTCATTTTTAAAATTTCACATAAGTAAACAAGTTCAGTTCACAGTAGTTCACACTTAACTTAAGTATTATTCGATATCGTCATTTTTAAAAATTCACATTTAAGTAAAAATTAAATCAAAAAGTTTATCTAATCAATAGTAGCTATAACGTGTCTGTTAAATTAAAACGATATCGTAACGCTTGGTTAAACGTTACCAGCCTTCACCGACATAAACTGATCCACGATGACTGTCACGATATACAGTTTAAAACGAGAATAAACCTGCAGATTGCGTTGGCAATTTGGCATCCCTGAGCAATAGTCAATAACGACTGCACGCTAATCGCTCAGTCAACTGTCTACATTATGCGAAGCTGACACAAACATTTGCTCAGGTAGACGGATTGATAGAACCAACAAGAGTTCTCAATTATCATGACGACCTCTGTAGCGCAGTGGGTGAAAGCCCGCCTGAAACGCAGAGGTTGGGGTTTCGATCCCCGCTGCGGACAAATGTTTGTATTATCTGCAAATATTTGTCTCGTGTCTGGGACTCTGGGTGTTTTCTATCTATAATAATGTATTATTTACAAAAAAATATATCTATAAAGTATATCAGTCATCTAGTTACCACAACACAAGCATTTAAGTTGCATAACTTGGGACTAGACTAGATGACATCAACGATATATTTAATATAGTATTTATTTTACTTATTTATTTAGTGTTATCTATTGTAATTGTAAGTTTCATCCAAATCGGTACACTGTATCAAATTTAGATCTATAATGTTAGTAGGATTTTAAGTGCACGCGTACTTGAGTAAACCTGTTTCAATTGCAAATGTTTAGCAACAGCAAGCTGATGAACTTCAAACGGCTTAAAAACGATTGAAACAACCGGCTAGCAACGGTAGCATTACTATTTTACGATATCTAGTTATAGTTCAGCCATTCAGCAAATGCAAATTATGTAAACAAGCTGTCACTCTTAAAATTAAATTGCTTTTTTTTATAGAGATGACGGTAATTTATATTGAATTGAATGGTCACAAATCCACAGCATTTAAGAAATATGTGCAGTGGTTTGGATCAGTTGAGCTACCTATAGATCGTTTGCAACGATCCTTAGGTGGCTCAACTGGTTCTAATTGTATTTTGTACAGTTATGTAAATATGTAGAGTTTAGTTTCTGTAAATAAATTTATTGCTGTCAGAATGTTAAAAATCAATAGAAATAAAGTTTTATTATGTTAAGTATTGGCAGTTTGATAACAAAATTTGCATTTGCTGGATGGCTGAACTCTTAAAGGTAATTATATCGTTATTTACACAAAAAGCAAAACCTAAGGCCGTTTGTCCACCGCCGCCGTCACCGGGACGTCAACGAGAACGAGATTATTTCGGGTCGAGTTTGTTTGGTCGAAGATGACGTGACGGCCTTGCGGTGGACACGCGGCTATAGTTAGTCTATGTATCAGTACTTCGGCGCCGTCATCTCGTTCTCGTTGACGTCCCGGTGACGGCGGCGGTGGACAAACGGCCTAAGTTCTAGATACGTCTGCAGAATCACCGCTAAATAAAAACGTGATGTACGAAAATAAATATAGGCTGGGATAAAAATAGAGTGAGATTGCTCGCGAGTATCATTTCTAACGTAATTTCAAGGTTGCCGTCTTCTAAATTAAAGTTTCGAATGTAATTTTTTTACCTGTGGCTAGCATGAGCAACGTGACAAATCTTCTCGAGTTGACATTAATGCTTCACCTGAGCTGTGACCAATACAAACGCTTTCCGAAGATCTTCATTAGATCCTTATTTTTTTTTATGGGAGCACCCTTGGAATATCTTTTTTCCAACAAAATAAGAATCAAGATCGGTTCATAAACGAACTTTTCCGCAAAACCTTAGAGCATGGCAAAAACACAAAAAATATATAAGAAAGAAAGAAAGAAAAATCATTTATTCTTGTAGGACCTCAAGGATCACTTAAGTTTCGTTTTACATGCTAGGTCATTCTAATGCCTGTTCCAACGCGACTCCCTACACCAGGGAAATAATCAGGCAAGAACCTGGTGGTGTTGGCCTAGCTTTTTTTAAAAGCGATCCCTTATCAATCTAAAATAATCTAAGCGATCCCTTAACAATTTAAAATAATCTAACAATCTAAAATAATCTACGGTTAATTATATTAAATATACGGGCGAACTGAAAAACCTCCTTTTTGACGTCGGTAAATACACTCATCTAAGATGAAACCAAGAGTAGAGGACTCTTCAGAGACGACCGCGGGAGCTGGACCGGGAATGGGTTATCATATCAGCTGAGCGTTTCCGTGCTTCGGATTGACATTTAACTTAGGCTTTAGGCCTTTATGCGACCTAAAAACTCCGTCAACAGAGTTTACCATTTGCTCATACGAATATAATTAAACTTAGGCCTTTACATCTTTACTAGATGATTTATACAGAGTCAGGAGGCAAGCTTTGCCTACACTTAACGGGACACTGTAGTGCCTGGGACATCGTTGAGATGGAATAGGCTTGCACCTAAACCATCCTCTTAGCTTAGCCGGCTTATTAACAAATTTAATTAATTAATAGAATATTTTAACGGTTCAATACTGTAGTGAAACTATGCAGTGATAGAATGTTGAATAGTATGCATGGAGTGCAACTTCCTGCTTGGCGGTCGACTTGGTGTATGAAGGTCGTGTGTGCAATCTCTGTTTATAGTCAACACGGCAGTGAGTTCAAGGGGTCAACTTGGCATAGATACACTTTTAAGTAATTAATAATTTAAAATTTTATAATGACTCGCCTCGACTGCACACAAGGGATATAGAGAATTAAAAAATAGGTAAGTAATAAGGACATTAAATAAAAGTAAATAGCGATAAATACCCGTAAATATAATATGTTTTATCAGACATAGAGAATATTTGATATAACATAAGATTTACGAGTGAACTTCTCTCTATGTTAGTTTTTCTTAAACTTTCGCGATCACAATTCATATTTATATTTTTTCTCTCTATGTTGTTTATGATTTGCAGTCTAAACGGTTTGATTTTAACGTTAAAGTTTAATTATATAAAACATTTTAATTACAGTTAAAACCATCTGGTTTTAGTTTTTACTTGATTTAATAAAAAAATTTTCTTTAACTGATTTAGCGATCTCTTCTTTTATTCCGTCATGTAATCTGTTTTGGTGATGTAGGTATTTGACCGTACCTACTCGCATTCGAGCGTTTATCTATTCTATATTATATAAATATGAATCCCTATTTCCCTTGGACACGCCATCACGCGTGAACGGCTGCACCGATTTCACTAAATATTTTTTTTGTGTTTGTTATTGTCAGAAGGTATAGCAGAAAAAATTAAAAAAATTGCGCGGCTACTGTTGATCCCGGTATTCCCACGGGAACGGGAACTACTGCGGGTAACACCGCGGGGCGCAGCTAGTTTTTTATAATAAATGATGGAACTGTCAGCTGATTCACGACGTTTCACGTACAGAAAGGGCACGTTGCATAACTGTAATAGCTTTGTTTTGGTTGCGTCATTCATTACTTTCACTCGGGCCAAAGTTCGTTCGATTCTATTCGCATCGCCGTACCGAATAGGGCCCTGTTGACTATTTTTAGTTATAGTTTTTCTTAAACTTTCGCGATCACAATTCATATTTATAAATACTGTACACGGGGTTTTATCGCGTTATTTACCTTATTTCCTATTTACGTTATTTACCTTAATATGATAAATATTATGCAGAGCTTTCAATAAACTTTCAGCACGTTCTCTAACTGTAGGTATTTATGACTTTTCAACTTATTTATTTCTAGTTTGCGCTCCCTTTTCTTGGTTAGTATTTTTATTTTTAGTATACCATAATTTACGAGTTCAGATTCAAGGGTCTTTGCTAGACTACGCAGAACAAACTTGTTTCGTGGGATCTGACGACGAAAAATAGGGTTGTTAAATATATTTTTTTAATTGACATAACTCACCATTATGACAAGATGCTAGATGACATGAAAACTGTCGCATTCTGAAACAACGGAAGATAAAATCTATATTATTGTTACTTAATTAATATAAAGAAATCGATACTTCTATGGTTCTGAACGAGCTTAATGTGCATGGTATTTATTTTATTTTTTTATTAACCTATCATGTCCCACTGCTGGGCAAAGGTCTCCCCCTTCAACTTCCACTCTTTGAAATGGAGTGCATGGTGAAATGGAAGGCATGGTATTTAGAATATATTTTTATAACGATTTGTAAGTTAAAAAATAAGCAATAAAAATTTAAAAATAGGTAAGTAATAGTAAATTCTTGTACTTAAGAGCCTATACTACCTCAGACGGCGTCAGAGTGCTTCTGATTATCCTATGTTTAATATCTTCAATACTTTATTATTCACTTTAAAAAAATACACTGTTAAGTTGAGGAATAACACATACTAAGAACTGATTTCGAAAATATTACGGTAGTTAATAGGTGTACTTTCAAAGAAACTGACGTACATAACACAACATTTCAAAGGGAAATTTTACCTAATATGCCCACTTAAGAGTATTTTTAGAAAGTAATAGAAATGCTACTTGAACGGAACCCGTTAATGAAGTGGTTCATAAATTATTAAAAGCCATAAACCTTATTAGATAAATGTTGAATTAGCCGCATCATAAAACGCCCGCATCAGTCATTGAAATACTACGTTTTGTTCCAAATTACCTGTCCATCACTGGGGATGTTTGGTTATAATATAAATACGATCAACTTAAATACGTAGGTACATAAAACCACGTTCCTTCGAGGTAGGCATAAACTACGCATCTATTTCAATCGCTCTTATAGCATTCTTAATAATTATACTCACCTGTTTAGCAGACCTAGGGCGGGCGGGCGTTTTTGTTTAGTTGGTTTTACTACTGGTGAACTACTTACGCGCGTGAGAGTGATAGAAATAAACTCTGTAAGAATTAAATGGCACTTTTTACAATATCCACCTTAACTCTTTGTTTTTTAGATATCTTCTTGTTTTTCGTGCATAATTAACTTACCCAGCCACCCTTATGATTATGACATTGATTGTTTACATTTTAGGTACTCTTTCGAATAATTAATTGTCAATACAATGCCAAGACACCTCAATCTTACAGAAACAATTTCGGTTTCGGTTTAACCATTTATTTCCTCAAAAGAATTCACAAATTCACTTACAGAGAAAATACAGTTAGCTTAAAGTAATTGTAGCCGTTAAGCGTAGCTTCTAATTCTAGATAATATGAGTAATTGAGTATAAAATAGGTAGGTAGGCTAGGCACTAAGAAAATAAAAATTGTTTGGTATCTTTTCGGCATCTTGCGGGTAGATTCTATGCACGGCGCGTAGATCGGTGCATAGTTACTGCATTCGGTGAGACTTTTTTTCGCAAAATAGATTTGGATTTTACGAACTTTTCGACCAGTCAATGCACTAAAACAGCACTTAACCGAATTGGAGTTCATTGAACTCTGTTTAAAAAGTTAATTTTAGTGCTGTATCGGTCATCGGCATTCGGATTGAAGTAGATTCTAGTTAATGGACGATGGACGCTGGACGTTCGACCAAAAAGCTGACTCAGATTGGAAGTAGGTACTTTCATTAATTAATATAACCAACATGTTTGGTCTTGATATAAGAAAATTAAAACAAAATGAAATATGATCTACTGTATTCCCAGGGCGCAATAGACATTCTCTTCAGATCCTTAGAAAGCTTTTTTTTTCTTTGAAATGCTTTCCAAGGCACCTCTGCGGATCCTGGCTGTAAAGATAGGCCGTGGTGAAAATCTCGGTGACCAGTTTTCCACAAGCATTTATTTTTATATTAAATTCGATCGCCGAGTACATGTTTGGCCAGATGCATGATAGTGAACGCGTTATACTCGTAACATAAGGGCAGAGAAGACTCAACTTTATGAAATTTATATTAACTAAACTTGCTAATGTATCTACGTGTTTGAAACTACATGTGGGAGGTAGTGGGCAGTTTCCGCAACAACTATGTACTTTGGTATTTCATAATAACCTAGTAAGTACCTATTTAAAAGCGGGTAACTTCGCGGAGCGGAGCGCAAATAGTACTTACCTACTTAGTAAAGGAGAAATGGTGCGTATTTTAAGTACTTACTTACTAAGAAATATCATCATCATCATCATCCACTTTACCCACGGCTGGGCATAGGTCTTCCTAAGTTTGTGCCATCTATTACGGTCTTGTGCTGTGCCGGTGGCATCCAAGTCATTCTATATTCAATTGTGTTTGTTACTCTTTCCCGCTCAAACTGCTGGACCGATTTCAATGAAATTTGGTACTTACCAGGATTGCTTATACCCTTGATCAAAAGTAGCCTATTTTATAGCCTTAATCCAGGGTATAATCAATTCTGGTACTAAATTTCATTCAAATCCGTTCAGCCATTTGAGCGTGAAAGAAAGAGTAACTAACACACTTAATTCTTACATTACACACACACAAACTTTCACCTTTACAATATTAGTAGGATAGGATTAGAAAAGTATTTCCCTCTAAGATTAATCTGACCATATTCAGTCCTCAGGCCTAACTATTACGGTCATATTTGGTGGTTATGGGTGATCTGTTACGTTGGCGCGAAAGCGGCGCCAATACGGTGAAAGTGGTCGCAAGTCGCGGAAAAGCAGTTACTCACATCCTGCTCGACCAGTCTAGGACCACTCTATATCTTGTCTATGGTATCACAAGGCACGGCAGACAACGCGTTCTATACCAAGCTAAGTTGAGCGAAAATGCGAACAAATATCGCGATTGGCAGTCAACTTGTTAGGGCACCGAAAATCTGAGTGAGATGGTAAAAAAATGTTTGTGTTATGAAAGGGACATCAAGAGACCTGCGAGCTCTAATCAGTAAGGCCAAAATGACCTCTAAAGTTTAGTAACTTGGTAATGGGCGATGCGATGACCACTCATATTTTTGAAAATATTGTTATTACAGGTTTATATTAAGACCACTGTTAGACATCTTGCTTATGGTAACACAAACCATAGTCGAGTACAATGTTCTCTACCAAGATTAGCTGCGCGAGCAAATACGGGGTGGCACTCAACGTGTCGAAAATCTGAGCAAAATGGTGAAATAAAGTTTTTCTTATGAGAGACTTACAGCGGGTTTCTCGAACGCAGTACATCTCTAAAATTAACTAATCAACGGTTCAAATCACGTAATGGGTTACTGCGTTATTGGATGCCCCTAAACTTTTTTTCCAAATATCTTCCAAAAACAGTCTACATCGTAAATTTACAGTTTTATTATAGTACTTTATTAGAAATGTGGAACTCTGTGTATAGTACGAGTACCTATAACACGCAGAAATCAACTCGGCACCTGCGCGGAATCTGCTCAGTACATCACTATGACGTCATTACAGCGAGGGTTAACTTCTGCGTGTTGTAGTTACTTTACAAAATAATATTCGTAAATGAAAAAAGTTTCCTCATTATATCAAAGCAAGGTGTAATGACAGGGGACAAATTGTCTCATTGTGAAGTGTTATGACGCTGACGTAACAATATGATGTTGATTAAAGCACAATTGATGCACGGAATGCCACGGAATGATTGAGTTGTAAATACGAGTACCTACTACAGTATAGGTCGCGCCACGTAAAAAGAGCGCTGGCTGTCAAACTGCGCAGTGGTCGATCGTTCGTTCGTTCGTTCGTATGAGCAAGTGGCCAACTCTGGTGACGGAGTTTTTAGGCCGCCTAAAGGCCTCCGTCATAGCTTAACGACTTTAAAAGCCGGGACCGACAATTTAACGTGACCTCCGAAGGACGGAAGCGCTCAGATGAAAATGCCACTTGCGGTCACCCATCCAAGTAGTGACCGCTCAGAACGTTGCTTAACTTCGACGATCTATCAAGAACGTCTCAGCAAGCTTCGCCACGAGCGCTTCGATTGGTGGAGAGGTAACGCGGCGGACTTCATACCATTGATTTAGCGAGTCCTATTGGTTCGTTAGCAAGTGAACACAGGCGCAAACATTACCTTCGCTTCTTCCCCTCAGCGCTCTTTTTACGTGGCGCGACCTATGGGTAACATTTTTCTTCCCGCGACCAATCTGGTGCAATCTTGTCGAAACGTCGGGCTTATAAACTAAAGGTAATATCGTAAATAAATACCCGTTTTTTATATGTCATATTTTATGTGTTGATGGCGAAAGTTTAAATAAATCTGCGAAGTACAAGTCGGGGGCGCATGAAGGTTCCATACCGTTTGTGAGTATTTCAAGCGTCTACCTGTTGTCGTTAGTAATATCGAGCAAAAAACGGCTGTAAAATCACGTTTCTTGGTTATTAAGAGAGGGGGGCTCTCTTAAATTTTATTTTATATTGACCTTATTATTTATTTTTTAAAAGAATACTATAAAACTAAACATTCTGTGAATATTTCAAACGTGTGCACCTGTTGCCTTTATTGATAACGAGCTCCCGTTTAACCTTTGGGTACAGAACCTTAAAAAGACAAAAGTACTTAGGACCTCGCCCTGTTTTTTTAAGCTTCCTAATAATAATAAGCTTTCTATCTTTGATCAATGCTTTATATGTTCACAGGGTAGAAACACTTGTTTTACAGTGAAGGAAAACATTGTTAGGATACTACTATAGTGAACTTTAACTAAACTGAGAGATAGGTACTGATAGGGAGCATGCCTTATTCACCAAGCATTGTTCCAGACACAACAGTGCATATACAACCAGTCTGTTTCTGTTTATTCCCTTTTCATGTTGAGAAAGACAATAAATAAAAGCAACCTTATTGACAGGTTTTTGAAATCACCTAAAATCATTGCGATATTAGTGGCAATTCGGAGTGTCACAAAAGCTAAGCTAGCTAAAATTAATGCCATCCTGTTTATTTCCATCGCTATGAAAGGGATGGCAACATTTTTAGTTAGTTAAGTTTAGCTTTTGCGACACTCCGAATTGCCACTAATATCGCAATGATTTTAGGTGATTTCAAAAACCTGTCAATAAGGTATGCTTTTATTTATTGTCTTTCTCAACATGAAAAGGGAATAAACAGAAACAGACTAGGTATATTGAGCACAAGGAAGCTAAGTCCATGATAACACAATCCATAGCTCTGCTTTAACTAAGTCCTTTAAAACAAAAAAAAGGTTTCACTAAAATGACAAATAGAAAAGAAGTTCAGTTCGTAACCACAGAGCTTAAACCATGGCAAACTGCTTGTTTTTAATTCCATCATCATTATCTCCCCGCCCTATCTCACTAGGTAGGATGGCAGAACATGTTTTTGATTCCATTATACTTAGTATTCTACTTTAGTCCAGAACCAGAGCAATCTTTGGCCTTTGTTTTGTAATAAGCCCTTTAGAGTTTAAGCAAATTTTCAAATTGATGCCTAATCAGGAAGATACCTATTTACTATTAGTTACTAGTGCCAAAGACGATTAATATTAATCGTCTTTGCTAGTGCCTAGAATATCTCCTAGTCTAGACTATTAAAGTAGCAAGCAGGGATGTTCTAGAAGATTAAAATTACTTAGAACATTAGCTGCTATTTAAATGTGAATACTTAATGAGAAAATAAAACTGGTTTGATAATGATAAGAATATAAACCTGAGCATTATGGCAACCTCATTAACTAGTGATTTGAATGCTGCATAACTTAACTTAGAAAATTATATCTGATTTGCTCTTGTTTGAGGACCTCTGAGTGAGGTGAGCATGATATCTGAGATGTGTATGTAACATACTACTTTATTAAGTGGAATTAGTTTTTTTATAAACGACGGTACTTTACTTATTTTGTTAGATACCTACATCGAAAAATTACCAAAAATTTACTTCATTTAACAAATACCTACTACAGTGAGCACAATTCTAAGATGTTCAAGATTATATTACAAGGAAAGTTGCTAAATAATTGCAAAGTGAATGTTGTCTTACCGGCTGAGACGCGCGACCGTTCCAAAGACTCAGCATGTCTCTAAATAACAAGTTCACAAACACCAAGGTACCACTCGATGCAAATACTGCTCACACACGCTCACATCACACCAAGACACCACTATCAAACGCACAACACGAATCACAGCAATCCCTACGGATATTTTTCACACAACGTACACAAATACACCTTCGTGAACGGCTTGCGAAACGATATGCCAACTATCTACGTAGAATCACTGCGCGCCTAAAAAATAACCTATCGCGACATTATTACAAATGTATACGCACTTAACAACGGAGTGTATGTATGAGAATAATATTACGGTACCATTCGTCAAAAAATATTTCTACTACGACGCAAAACACGGTCTACCACTTCGCGAATCTATCAAAAACTGGAACAAACAAATTGCCAGCTAAAAAATCTCAGCTGACGACGTGACAGCAAAGCAAACTGACAGATGACAGCTTGGGGCTTGCCACCTTCTGAACACGAATTCTACCAAATAAAAACAAATGACGACCTCTGTGGCACAGTGGGCGAAGGCTCGCCTGAGGCGCCGAGGTTTCGGGTTCGATTCTTGCCGCGGGAGAAATGTTAGCATGATCTGCAAATATTTGTCTCGAGTCTGGGTGTTTTCTATGTAGGTATAATAATGTAGGTATGTATAATTACAAAAAAAAACTTTACATAAATGGTTACCACAAGCATTCAATTGCTTAGCTTGGGACTAGATGACGCTGTGTGGAATGTCTAAGGATATATTTTTTTTTTTATTATATTTAAATTAATAGGTAGGTACCTACACCTACAATTTTTTATTTGCTGTGGGTTTTTATCGGTTGGACTGGAACATGGTAGGTCCTCCCTCAATTTCTCTAAATGCTCTAAGGTCTTCAGAGTCTGAAGTTGAAAGAAAGCCCTCTGAGGGTGAAAGAGTGGTGAGTGGTTCACTGAAGATAAAATGCCACACTTCATCACATTTGCCCACACTTATGTACGTTCATGAACACTCAACAACTAATAATCTATCATCATTTCACATTAACATTCGCTAAAACACAAGTTTAGAAAAATAAAACAAAAAGAAAACATGACTTCTCAAATTCCCACCAAAAAAAAGCCTAACGTCCTTTTCAGTACCTACTTTTTAGTTTTTTCCTTTTAAATTGTACGATCAATGGTACTGCCCCATGCCTCATGGTACAAATGGTCCGGCGGCCTACATAAACCTTAGACATTTGTTACATTTCTGGTGAACACCGTGAACATTCTATTCAAAAAACCCATGTCAAAAACAAACGCTTAACATTTTTTTTTAATATTTTATATAGGGCGTGTAAAGCAAGGTTTAATCAATTTGAATCAATTTTTCAAAAGTTGTATCCGTCAATTTGAATGATGCAAACATAACTAACCAGTTACGCCTGCACCATTAATGGGGCAAATCAATGGTGCAAACGTAACCGCGGGCGTTACACGACACACATTTTTATTTCTAAATAAGTAGTTTTTTTTTCTAATAATAATTTGCGCACAGCAAACCAACAAACTTTGTTCGTACTCGTAGGCACTCTTGTGAACGGGTTCAATTCAAAGAAAATAGATGGCGTTGTAATCAATTGTTGTAAGTTGAGATCATGGATGTACTACGCCTTCTTCTGTGGTTGAGATCAGCTGGCGATAAGTAGAGATGCAGTGAAAGCTTCTTTTGATCCATCGATGTTATCGATAAAAAAGGGAAACGCAAAACAAATTAAATAATAATCCATAGATAATCATCATTTTTTTAATTAAAATTAACTACCTATTTATAAATTTTTGTGTGTTAGCTCTAGGACACAAATTTTATTTAGAAACATAGGTACCTACCTACACTGGTTTAGAATATTATTTTTTTATATTTGAAATATTAACATATTTTAAACATTTCAAAGCTAGTTTTGAAATCTATTATGAATAGACCTAGGTATCTACCTATCTTATTTATTACAAAGAATAGGTAGCTGGATTCATAATTATCTACGTAGAATGAATGGCAGATACAATTTTACTTATAGGTTTTCATGAGACTAATTTATTAGGTCTACCTACTTACATTCATTTTTCATGACAAAATCAACATCACTAGTCTTATTACTTACTCCAAACGAACAAAAAAATTAACTAGATCTAATATTATGAGTTGGTAGTTTGCAGTAGGTAGGTTGTAATGTAACCTACCTATGTACAAGAGAAATTACTAGCAAAAAGTCTTATTAATATTTAAAATGACAGAACCTATTTATACAAATATGAGATACAAATAAATAATACAACGAAAACGAAACATACACTCGACTAGCACGCGGCCTGCATACTTTTAAAGCCATCACAATGTATAACATTATGTTATGGGCATTCAGTTCAAATAATATAAAATGAAAGATCATGTACAAAAAGCTACAGTCACATTTAGAATATTACGAAACACATCAATTTAAACACGCTAGTAAATCAGTCTTAAGATTTGCTGATAAGCATTATACTCCCAGGCAAACTGAAGGGTCCTATACGAGATCGTACATCAATAGCTCTGACGGCAAAATAGTATTTGAAACCAGACATGAACTGAGTGAGCGTGCACGCCATAGGTAAAGGTAACGCTTTTATATCACCGATTTTCTTCCAAAGTGCCGTGCTGGGTGGAGCAGGGGTTTCTTGATACGCGTAGAGTTGGAAACTGGCTACTTCTTCATACGAATCAGGTTGGTACCCTTCGAACTTCCAAGATATAACAATACCGTTATCTACCTTGGAAAGTTTTAGGTCAGGGGCCGGTGGTAATGCCTTCCAAGCGGGTGGTTGGTACTGTTTCATAGCATCTGGCAGAGGCGCAGGATGTCTGTTCGACGTAGGAGTCGGCAGACGCACAGCTTGCATTCTTACTACAGAAGGTGGACGAGCCCTAGGAGCTGTGAATGAACGCAATGATCGTAAATAATAGCTTCTATTAAAATAAATTATGTTAGTCAATTAAAAATATTTAAACAGAAACAAACTTACTTGGTACCAAATTTCTGATAACACCTGCTCCAGGCGTCTTCATGTTTTGATTCGTAGAACTTATAGGAATGTACACCTTTCTTGGACTTGTGTTGGTTTGGTATAACTGTGGTCTGGGTTTCGGGGCCATCAGGTTTTGTGAAGGCACTAATCTAACTGGAGGGATCGGTTTTGTATTAACCTTTGCAGGAGGTTCATCGTCTGTTAAGTCAACGGTTACGGATGATGCTGGTGATAGTTTACTGTGCGGTCTCTTTTCAGGTCTTTGAGGCGTTGTTTTATTGGTTGTTTTTGTTGCATTGGCTGTAACAGGAGATTTGACTGTGGGGGAGCTTGCTGGAACCAATCTAGGGACTGGTATGTTTGCTGGAGGCTTTTGAATTTTTGTCAGGTTGTTGCGGACTGGTTTGTTTGTTGCTACGGGAGGGGTTGCATTCTTATTATTTTTCGGTACGACTTTTTCCGCAGGCGTTAATACAACTTGCATGCCCACAGATCTGGTTATTTTCATCGGCATCATTGGATTTAAGCTACGTTTTTTCTGATCTTCTTGTACAGTTTTAACGACTACTTGAAGGTCTCTGTTCTGTTTTGCCAAACCCACTGCCTTTTTTCTCAAGTCTTCTACAGTTTGAGCCATCGTTTTCATTTTGTTTTTGATTTCGTTTAAGTTACTCTTATCAACGACGCTCTCAACTAGTTTTAGTATGCAAAAATCTTCTAGCTCATTCCTAGTCATATCAGCCAAGTTTTTAGTAACTGATTTCAGGAAGTCTTGAGTTATAATAGGTTTGATTTCATTGATTGGCTCAACTGGTTTCGTTTCTTCTGGTTTAACGGTTTTATTAATTTCATTTAGAATTGAATCATCTGTAAAAAAAAATGCACGATATGAGAAAAAAAATCTTACATGATTACTTACCTTTAAATTTAGTAAAAGTTATAACCATCAAAAATTACCTTCTTCACAAATTTTGAGTGATATGTCTTCCATTTTCTCTGTAGGACTTATTTTCTTTACTTCACTTTTATTGAGATCTGTTTTGTTATCAGAATTTTCTTTCGTTTGAGTTTCTTCTTTAGTACTTTCTTGCTCAGACTGAATATCTTTATTTTTAAATTTCAGTGAGTTTGTTTCTTCGATAAACATTATATCGTCATCGTCATCAATGTTTATGCATTTGTTTTGATCTTCTGCTGCTTTCAGTTCTTCACTCATAATTTTCTTTTTTTTTATGGGTTTTTCAATTGTAGCTTCATCTTCTTCATCAGATAAAATATCCATAGTGTTGGATAGTTTACATACTACAGGAAGCTGTTTTGTAACAACTTTTTCGAGTGTTTGGGAATGCTTTTCTACTTCATTTTCTTCAGATTTTCTTTCGACAACCTTCATGATTTTTTCCCCTGTTTCAGAAGATGTATCAGACTCCTGTGGGTCTTTATCTTTTACATTGTCTTCAATAGAAATAACTTCAGCCGTATCTTTTTTTATTTCATCATTGTCAGACTCATTATCTTTTTCGTCGTCGTCATTATCGATGATATTTATGACTGAATCTTGTTTCACATCATTTTCTGAATTGGTTACATCAGCAGTTATATTAGTCTCAATACTCTTGTCAATAGCAAAAGATTTTTCTACAAAAGTAACTTCATCAGTATCATCAATTTCCATAACAACACCGTCACTATCTTTTTCAATAAGTTCAATGTCGTTTTCTTTTTTAGATACTTCAATTTTATTTGTTTCCGTTGTATTAGTCGTTTTAACATCATTTTCAACTATTGATATTTTGTCAGTGGTATCCAAATTGCCATTTTCTGGTAAAACTATTGAGACATCAGCATCATCAACATCCATCGTTTCATTTTGATCTATTTCATGTATCTCGCTTTCTTGTTCATTTAAGACCTTGGCATCATCATGGTATTTTATAATTTCATCAGCAGGTGAAATTGAATTCGTCATTTCTGTAATGTTTTTAACTGATATAAATATTTGCTTCGCAATGGAAGGTTCAACGACAGATTTTTCTTTGCTACTCTTTTCTTTTGTTTCATTTATTTCAAGTTTATTTTTATCTAGTTCCATGTCAATTTCACTACATGATATTTTTTTGTTATTATCTTCAGACAGTTTTTCAATACCATCAGTTGACGATTCTTTCTTCTCGTAGGTTTTATCTATACTGTCTGGGTTCTCCGTAACATCTAATGTTAAACTATCTTCAGGAGTTTCTTTTAGAGACGATGTTACTTTTAGTGAATTATCTAGTTCTTTTTCAATGGTTTCAATTGGCGTTTCCTTAATTGAAACTATAGAGGAATCTCCCTTCTGCGTGTCCACCGTATAATTTTTTACTTGTTCACTTATGGTAACGTCATCAATTTTTTCCGTTGATTCTGTTACAGACGATTGAATTTCTTGCGATTCAGGAATAGTTAGCTTAGTGACATCAGTAAGAACATTATTTTCAGTCTCACTAGAACTTTTATCTTCCGTAGTAGGAGAGGTGACATCTTCCATCAACAATTCATCATTTTCTAACAATTGACCAGAAATATCAACAGGAACTTCTTCATTGCAGACACTAGCTTGCTTATCAACATTGTCTGAAGAGTTTTTATTGTCTTTGACGTCTGTTGAGTTTATATCACCTTTAACTATATTTTCTTCAATATGTTTGATAGAGTCACTCACAATTTTTTTATCTAAGTCTACGTTTTCATTAATTTCACTGATGGAAGCTGGAGCGCTTGTGGGGCTTTTGCAAGATTCTCTTGTCAAATTTCCATTACTTTCACAATTCGCAGAAGATCCGTTTTCAGAATTTTCTATAGTTTCAGGTTCTATTTTATTTAATTCAGATACTTTATGTTCGATTTGAAAGTCACCATTCGTTTTTGTAATACCGTTATAATCTTTGTCTTCTTTGTGTTCTCCATTTTCATCTTCGAAAGGTTTAAGTACTTTATCATTTTTACTAGTAGATATTTTGGTACCAACATTATTCACAATATCGGCGATCACACCGTTAATTTGGTTATCTTCTACTGCCTCTCCAAGCGTCGACATGGTTTTCTTTATGTCTATCGGAGCCGGCTCACTTTGTTGAATTAATTGCATTGTATTTCATTGCCAAAATAAATTTGGCATCAAGTGGCATCAGATCTGAAATAAAAAAAAACTATATTTAACAGAAGTTCGGATGGGTTAAAAGCATTTAATTTACCTACCTAAGGAAAAATGTACCTATAGATAAATAATAAAAAAATACAAAAAAATTGTGAATGCTTTTTAATAGGTACTTAAATAACCTTTAGGCGGCCTAAAAACTCCGTCACCAGAGTTGGCCACTTGCTCATACGAATGAAAGAAAGAAAGAATAGGTAGGTAAGTACTTAAATAATTTAAAAAAACCTACCTAGGTAGGTACCTTCTTATCTTAAGTAGGTAGGTACCTAAGTATACTTGTAATATAAATTTTATTTCATCAAACCAGACTTCTAGCCACAGCCTAAAGCATCAGAGAACAAATAAATATCCCCCCTAAATCAATTCGAAATCAAAACAATTCACAAATAGACAACAGACAAATTAACTAAAATTTCTTACTATTAGAGATACCTACCTAATCTATATTAGGTTAATAGATTAATTATAATCTGTGGTATAAGCCACTTTCTTTTCACTGACACTGTTGTTTTCTATTATGTAGGTATTTTCGTATATATAAGTGTGGGTGGGCTTATAATATAAGTCGACATACTAAAGGAATCACTTCGGGAGTGATTTATTTAAAACAAAAAATAATTTTTAAAATCGGTCCGTCCACTATTGACAGAGAAATCGGTGAACATATCTAGGTACCTACATAAATAAAAATACATACCTACCTACAGTGAAACACAGATAAGTATTAGGTACTCCTCCTTTTTTGAAGTCAAACAATCACACAATCCTATCAATTTAAAAATAATAATGTAAGTATTATTCGAATCTATCGATAATGGCCACATCTCTAGACAAGACACCACTGTGACAGTCAAATTTTCATGTTTAACTACCTATTCGTATTGTCATCGATCCTTGATAAGTGTGCAAAGTTTTTATTCAATCCCGCATTTTCAAAGCAATACTACTAGTATTATTTTATCTGTGGCAAATGGAAATATTCACATGTGCGTCATGGGCACTAACGCGTTAAGGTAATTAGAGCATTAAAAGGTTCAAAATGAATAACGGGGAAGTTTTTAATCTAGGTACGGTTTAGACTTTTACGTAAAAAATAAAATATAGGTAGGAACTTAAGTAGGTAGACGAAAGTACCTACTTTCGAACTCGACCTAATTATCTTACTAAGTAGGTATTCTATAATTTGTGCTAGCCAATATTTTAAATGCGAAAAATACAAACATCGATTTATAGGTACCTATCTACCTAGGTACCTTCTACATCCATCATTCATCATTCTACCTAACTAGTACATCCATCCAATCTTTTTATGGATTTTTGTTAAGTAGGTAGGTAGGTACCTACTCTTTTACGCGAAAATTTCTGAACGGATTTGGCTAAAACTTCGAATATGTGAAACCGGAATAACAAATGACCTGGAATAACAAAGGAATTACGAAGGACTTCAAACACATCGCTTTTAAAAAAGGCGCCATCTATGAACAAACTCTTAATTTAAATTATAACAGAGCAAGGAGCTAATACTCGTATTATCGCACTAACTAAATACGATACGTAGGCAACGCAGCTTTGATGAGTTGAGTTTGAACAGTTGTTGTTTAGTGTGGTGCTTATTAAATAATATTGCAATACAAAAGTAGATAATCTTAACTTAACAGTAATGTCAAATAATGCAACGCGTAGGTACCTATTCAAAAATCTACAACTTTGCCGTACCTACCTACCGAAAGCGCAACACTGAAATGACAGATGGCGTCGTGATCGGGACAAGTAAAAATTCATAATGACACTGAAACTGCGCTCCGCTTCGCTGCCCATCGCCGCTCTTTTGGTGTGAGTTAAGCCTAATACGGTCACTGGTCAATGGGGTAACCAACAAAAAAAATCTGTGAACATACAACAAAACAAAACGCGATATTTTTATAATGTGCAAAAATAGCAAACAAATCATAATTCCCCAAAAGAACAAGAATAACATTGGCAAACCTAACATTGCACGAAACCAGAATCGTCAACCCAAGATGGCGGTCGCTCGACCCGGCCGAAGCATTCCGTGCTTCGGCCGGGTCGAGCGACCGCCATCCGGAATAAACCCACTTGGTTAGAGAGCTGATCGCCAACAAGCAGGCGAAGCGCGCTACACTCACTCCTACACGCTCTGACCGAGCGCACGCGAACAGAGAGTAAAAGAGACAGGTAGTGTTCATGCACTCCGCCTTGAAACTCTAGGTGGAGTGGAAGTTCGGACACGAAGCCGAGGGTATTGAGCGCTGACGTCGATAGAATTATGCGCTTTGTTTGACACTGGCATAGTACTACGTGCATAAATAATGATTTTAGCAGTGACTTTCTGCCTGCACGGTTAAAATATTAACATTAACTAGGTAAGTACTACATCTAGACAATGTTTCTTTAATAAATGTGAAACCCCAAATACGGAGCAACAACATAACAAGTAGGTAAGTAGGTACTTAACAACAGTACCTAAGTACCTAAATAACAAAGTAAGTACCTAAACATTCACAAAATTGTTTGTACTTACCTACTAACTAAGTTAGGTTACCTACGAGTTTTTAAGTAGGTACTTACCTACCTAGCTAATTCAAATTTGTATAAGTAGGTACTAAGTACTTACTTACTTAACCTCAAAATAAAACTTCTGAATTTAGGTACTTACCTACTTACCTACGTAGATATTTACCTACCAGGTTGCTTAGGTACCTACTGCAAAAAAATAAGAATTCAAAGTAGGGACGTACCCATGCCCTCATGAAGAAAACAAACTGCGAAAACATAAAAGTACCTAATCCACATCAGACAGAACATTTAAAAGAAAATACGGAACCTTAATTTTTTTTTTTTTTTTTTTTTTTTTTTTTTATATCCTTGGACATTTCACACGGCGTCATCTAGTCCCAAGCTAAGCAATTTAATGCTTGTGTTATGGTAACCAGATGACTGATAAACTACATAGATACATTTTTTTTTTTTTGTAAATACATAGGTACATATTATACATAGAAAACACCCAGACACGAAACAAATATTTGCAGATCATGCAAACATTTGTCCCGCAGCGGGGATCGAACCCGCAACCTCTGCGTCTCAGGCGGGCTTTCGCCCACTGCGCCACAGAGGTCGTCAGAGGTCGTCAATTTGCCTGACATAACTTTTTTACGAGTTCTATTATATTTTCATCTCTATTTTATGTGCACATAAGAATGAAAATAGCTTGCCGACACATCCGTCACTTAATTAGAAAAAAAAATCAAACCAACTGTCAGTCAATTTTAAACTTCACAATTACCTATGTCAAAATTATTCATAGCAACAACAAAACGAAACAAAATGATGAGAAAGTAAACGGAACACATTACCAAATCTAAAAATAATACACAGTAGGTACTTGATCTATTACGCTTACCTAATGACCACAAAAGAGTACCAATAGTAGAAGAAGAACTTCCAAGAAGATAATTTTTGTTTCACAAACAGTCGCCCTGTATCACTGCCAAACGAACACTGACAAGAGACGAAGAGAGAAGAAAATGGCCGACACGACACTAGCGACATCGCCGTGGCGAGAATTCGAACTATAAAATCTTAGAGTAGTTAGAGCTACAGACACTCGCGCACTGTACGAAAAAAGCAAATTCACGGTTAAGGAAAGGGACGGCAATAGCACACGCGCTAACGATAGAACGAATAGGTTGCTTTGAGATAGGAATGGGTATGTGAGTAGTCTCTAGATCGCTTATTACTCTGTTGAAATAATACAAGACAAGTGAGGTCATATTTGCCACAGCGCGCAGTTGATCTGGTTCTCTTGCGTTCTACTTCTAATAGTGATATTATCACAATAAGAAAGACATTATGTTATAAACTGACTCATGTAAATTTTTTTTATATAAGTAAGTACCTACTTACTTACTTACTTACCAACCTAAGTATTTAATCTTCAAATCAGTCTATCTTTGAATGTTAGTAAAAAAATATATAAGTATTTTGAAGGTTATAATCTTGTTTTATTTTATTGTTTAGTGCAGAAAAAAATAATGTGCTCATGGTAAACCAATAGTTTTAATTTCCAGGTGTATAAAATCATCATCGTAATTTTCATGAGTTATGGTTTAATATTTAGTGGTTCTAAAACAGGTAAAAACAGAAAATACTTAGGCTTGTTTTCGTAGAGTGCGACGTTGCCGCTCTTACGATGCCCAACAACCCGGCTACGGCTCAATGAGTCGCTTTACTTGTTCCGAAGATAGCCGAGCGCACCCGAATGAGACGGAAAGGCGTTTTTAACGTCACTCCACGTCAGCGTCATGACAATAATAAAGTTTTCTGACAATGATGAAAAATGATAAGAAATGGATAAAAACAGCGTGAATATTGAATACTTACATAATATTATGCTTTAACAAATTTTTAGGTTAAGTATTTTTTTTATGACACTGCCAGCGCATCAACTCATTCTCTTTTTTACTAAGAATATTAACTACTTACCTACTTACCTTATTGTACTACTATAGGTACCTACCTATCGGTAAGGTAGGTACATACATACCTAACCTAGGTATCTAGGTAAGGTCAACGTGGGGAAGTCCGGCATAGTATTCTTGAATTCAATTTCAATTTAACTTTTTGAATCGAGAAACGCTTTCTAAGTAACTTGAGTTAGCGCAAAATATTGGTAATATATTAATCTACTTAAAATAGTCCGAAAACAAGGTTAATTGTAATTAACCCATTAGTTATAGCATTTTTTTTTAAACTCGGCGTGTAGACGGACTTCCCAAGCAGTTTGAGGTAAGTCCGTCTAGTCATTTCATCTCGCAATAAAATCGTAATTTGTGAGCCAATATGTATGAAAACAGTACCAAATCAAAGATAAAAAACTGCCGTTGCAATTTGTGTTTTAAATATTTGGTTGTAAGGTATACTTTTCAAGGAAAATAAAATTATATCTAACTAAGGGCAAGACCGGCATATTTTTGGTGACAACGTGATTTCAGAGGTTGCAAACATTTTTACGAATTACTTCCCTCAGTATTTTTTTATAAATAAAACATAAAAAATAAACGAATCTTTATTTGTGTAAGAAATTGGAAATGATAACTACAAATCATCCTTAAAATCCATGATAATCATAAACGGGGTTAGAATTTTATTCAAATCCTGGCATAACCTAATCCACTACCTAACTCAAAATGGCGAAATTATAAAAGAAGAATCAGATCTATGTAATAAAACGATCATTGTCTATAAAGTCCGTGCCAATTCCAAGCTGATTGCCGTGTAAAATTATCGAAAATAAAATAAAATAGGTTTGTGCTTAAACATTCACAATTTGTAAGCGTTTAAAGGACAGTTAAACGTAATGCTAGTCCTAGTCCTACTGCAAACATTCCAGTGCAT
Source organism: Xanthorhoe designata (assembly GCA_963582015.1). NCBI lineage: Eukaryota > Metazoa > Arthropoda > Insecta > Lepidoptera > Geometridae > Xanthorhoe > Xanthorhoe designata. Next base: position 10,074,531 of record OY757045.1, read on the forward strand.
ATTTTTCAATCATTACGTAGACAGGTGTATAATAAAAAAAAACTACACTTCTAATCATACTGTCTAAAATAATTTAAAAAATGTGAACTATTATTGAAAAGGTTGACAAAATCTGATAAAAAGGCAAGACCGGCATATGACGGACTTGCCTTATCCATGGTAGACGGACTTCCCAACTTGAAAATTTGAATGTAATATTTTTTCAATCGGTAATAATTACTAAATTAATGCCTAATTATTGAATCGAACAGCAGAAATCAAATCTTGGATCTGCAAATGCCTTACGTTATCAAAGACAATCGTAAATTTCGTTAGATTTTCCGCTTTTTTTTTTATTTTTCGACAAGACGTCAATATCCAACTTTGTGCCAAATTCGCGCAAAAAAATAACTGTCAAGTTTCTTACAAAATATAGATATTAGGCCATCTATGATCCCAAGTTCGAACGAGCTCCATGATGCTGTTTTACCCACCGAGTTATAGGGCTCTAGCTATTCAAATATAGGAGTTATTGCCACTAGACGGACTTAGAGCCTAGACGGTGTTCCCCACGTTGACCTTACTTACCTATTCTTATTCTTAAGTAAGTAAGTACTTACCTAAGTAGCAAAATGACGCTGCTTAAAATAATGCCTCAGTAAGTAGGTAAGTAGTACCTACTTACCTACTACCTTTCTGATATAGCTTAAATGAATACCTACCTACCTAAGGCCAATGATGATGATGACCTAATAAAATACTTACTAAATAGGTGAGTAGAAAGACCGTGGTAAGTAGGTATGCTACCTACTGTAAATGTTAAAACTTCATTCATAACAAAGACGGAATACCTACCTACCTACCTACCTACAAGTTACTTAAATACTAAATATACTTACCTAAGACATAAAAAAGAAAGCCAAAAAAAAGTAGGTAGAATTGAAATATGACTAACCTCAAAAAGTATTGTTTGGCCATGAATGTCAAAGCAACAGTCAGACAAACGAAAATCACGAAAAATAACTAAGTAATATTAAAAATTATCAAGCGCCAACAAGAAGAATAGTCGGGCAATGACCTTTGAGTTGAGTGAAAATAAAATGACAACTAAATGTCAATGTAAGTAGACAGGTAATGAATGCTTTGTATTTTTAAGGGTAGGTAATGACCTACCCTTAAAAAATACCACTTATTATAATCTGTTATTCTGCTTGGTCTTGAAAATGTAATAGTAAATGTATAAGTGATAACTGTAACAAATACTAATCGACAAAATCCATGTGACCCCGAATAAAACACCACTTCACTAGCGTATCCCGAGTTCTAGCGGAACTTTTGACCACACATCATAATCATTGCTGGCTCAACTAGAAACAGGTCGAAGCGTTCGTAACTCGCGCGGCAATGGACGCCAAACACATCGATCGACGCGTGTCGTTGGTTGAATACCATGCCCCGCGGAACCCTTATTTTAATATAGCACGGTTTTGAATTTTTTTAAAAGCACAATTTTTTTTACATTTTGTATAGTTAGTTTAGTAAGTACCTATGTAGTTTAAGTTACGGAAATCGTGCGAATAATACCTACCCATACAAAATTAATTCGCACCCTCGGTAGAACAAGGGCCCAACTACATGTTTTGTAATTTTTCAATACAGCCATTTTAAGTTTTTTTTTCACTTCGATCGTATTTATCTATGTGTATTTTATGCCTAAGTTTTTTTTTTTTTTCGTGAAATATACCTTACACATTTGCGAGTTGATATAAATTCCATAAAGAAGTCAATTATTTATTATTACTACAATATTAAATTAAATAAAAAAAATTGGGTTCACTTATGCCCTTATTCCGCCAAAATTGTAATTACTTTGTAATTATGTCCCTAGTAACACAATTATATTGAGATGGTTTATAGAATAAAACTAATACATTTTTAACAATAATCGTTTATTTTCTAACCAACCAAACGTATACATTATATAATCAGGATTATATAATCAGGAATTTTCAATGTCGACATAGTAAAAATCACTTGAAAAAGGTATTCAAAAGAGCTAGAAATAATTGTGACGGCCTAATACCATGTCTGCCTTAATACTATCTGTGTCTTAAATCAGTCGGTCATAATCAGTATCGTTTTTGGAATCATAAAGTTTGTCTTAAGATAATAAACTATCTATTTTAAAATAAAAAATTACTGAAACGACTTTGTTCCTCCAAATAATTACTCGTATTTAAGGCAGAAGTACACAACTTGTGTCTTTGTCCTTCCAGAGTCTCAAACAAAAAATGGCATAATTACCTCAATGTCTGTGTCGCTCCAGAACACAAATTCACCGCGCGCAGGCCCCGCCGCAATTGACCAATGAGACTTTGTTGCGCCAATACGGTTGAAAAAACGCTTCAATGTGACAAAGGCACTGTCGCCCTCTGGCGAAATTAGATGGAATTGAACGAGTGTCTTTTTACCTCCGGGTAAAAATACGTTTTAAAAGCACTTCGGCATACTTAAGTCATTTTTCGAAAATTTGGTAGTTAGGCCCTTGTTCTACCGAGGGTGCGAATTATTCGGTTGGTATTGGTAGGTAGGGTACCTACCTACACGAAGTAACGACCACGATAACCTAGGTATTTAGCGTTACCTTGATTGACTACCTAACCAAACCTAACCCATATTAGTAGCGCGGTTTTTTTGAAGACAAATAAATAGGTGACTGCGACAGAGTTATCTAGGTTATGTAATGATATGAATGAATGACGACTGATGACGTGGTAGGCAAAAATCCTAATGCAGAAGGATCAAGAAGACGTCGATGTTCTCAATCTTGTGTTGTGATATAAATAAACACTGTCAATTTTATATCACTAGAAAATAATAATAATTTACTAAGTAATAATATATGCGATAGAGAGAGAGAAATGGACGCGCACTACGTACGAGTGAAAAGGACAGTTATGTCCAGACCGCGATCATTACAACCAACATGGCGGACGACCTCTGCAATGACGTTAAAGCGATACTTGGCAATTTGGCATAATCCAGAACCAAATTCTCAAATTGTTCAAGAAAGAAGGACGAACAACTATTTGACTATGTCGTAATGCAGGTAGCGTAGAGTACTACGTCTACCTAAGTAGGACTAGACAAGCCGTTTTCTTTAAAGGATTTAAGTACTTAAGTAGGTACTGAATATCAACCAATTAAGAAATTAATACTTAGGTAGGTACCTAGATACTTATTTAGAAACAAACAAACAGAAAATTTATTTCTTCCTACACTATGTTACCATTTTACGGCACGTAGTTTCAATCAAGTGCTGGGCAGAAGAATACTTATTAAAAAATATTAAATCTGCTGGTAGTCGCCTAACTTTATCAATTTTGAATTTAATTAAGTAGGTACCTACCTGTAGGTATTTTATCCTTTTTGTGGGCAGAAATTCTTCATCAAATTATGGACAATGATAACGATACCAATTATAATAATTAGGATTATAATCATTCATCATCATCACCCGCGCAAATATTCTAAAGAAGAATAATAGGAAATGTTTCAAGAAGTTAGTGGAGCTTTTAGTTTGCTGCTCAACCATGACGCTATCGACGAAGTTGGCAGTAGGTAAATTCGTGTAGGAAGAGCGGCAGCTTCGTCAGTGAGTTCATACCAAATGCGACGTTGCCAGCTCGCTAGAACTTAACACCATTCCTGTTTTTTCAAAATTAGATCCTCACCTCATCCAAATATTGAGGAGTAGAGAACCCAATTTTCGTGAATTCTACGCTTTTATAGAATTATGTTCCAAAAACGTGTTTTTTTGTTCTTTTCGTACCTACCAATCGATTGTTCCGCTGGTTCCGTACAACGCGAGATTTCTATACCTAAGTAATTGATTTTGTTTTGGACTTTTTGCTAGTCGGATATTCGTCTAAGTAACTAAAACATCCAGCAGAATGGACTGGATTCCTTTCGAACGAAATTAAACAAACATTTTGTCGAAAACAACATGACAACGTGCATGAGGAATTGAGGAACCACAAAGAGTTCATTTCAATGAAAACCTGCAAATTGGAGGAACAGATGCAAAAGCAGCTTGCTGAACCCTAAAATAGATGCAACCTGAAAAAAAAACAATTATTAAAGAAAAAAATCTTACCCGTCTCCAAATAAGTATGCAGAAGGTAGTTCGAACTTCCAGAAGTAGAAAATAGTGCTGGCGCCTCTAGAACTTTCTCGAACCGCGGCAGTATAGCGAATGCGCTGCGCTGACTGACAACGGGCGATGGGCGGGCAGGTCGGAGAACGGCAAACTTCGCCATTTTGTTTTGCGTTGCTCGTGAGTCCGACTGAGATGTCAAATAGTGCTGTTTCAGTCACTCGCGTACAAACATTGAGTGGATGTGATAAAAATTTCACTTCGCTTTGGGTCGGCGACCTACTTCTGCGTAGCTCTGCTGTCTTCTTCAATTTATTAGTTAGTCATTCGTTACCATAACGCCTGTTCTAAGTGTAATTTGCATTGTCATCATTACTCATTTTGTTTTTAGGATTTGATTTCAACTTGACGTCTACGTCTATTACATGCAAGTGTAGGTAGGTACCCTACCTACCTATAGACCATGTTAATTTCAAAATACTTACTGGGTCCCATCTTTATTAGCTAGTTAAGTAGGTAGTAATATCTACCTACTTACGAAGTAGGTACCTACCTACTTGTTTACCCAATGTAGAGTAGGTACCTACCTGTTAAGTACCTACCTGCATCGGTAGGTAAGTACCTACATAAAGGTATAAGCAAAGAGCATGTAGGTATAATTGTATACGTACCTAGTAAGTTACCTTCTTGTAGTACCTACTTCCTACCTACATAGTTATGTAGGTACGGATATCCTACCTACTTAGGTAAATAAGGAAAATAAGTAATAGGTAGGTAGGTAATAATGACAAAACTTATCGATGATACAAAATCTGGCATACCGCACTACGTTCACGTAGCACGTTTGTTCGTTTGGTACTGTGCTGTCCAGTTATTTTATACAATAATAGTGTGCTGTGTGTGATGACTTGTGTGCCTGACTTGACCAGTTATACAATAGTACTCTGTGACTGCCTGTTTTGGTTTGGTCGGTTTTAGTTAGTGGATAATTACAAATTTGTTTTCAATACGGCTAGTGTCATCTAGTGAGATGTATGAAAACTAAATTGTAAGTCCAACATTTTGGTAAGTAAAGTTCAGAATAAAATCGACAGAGGTCACTACAAGCAAAGTAAACAAAACACTAAGATTTCTTCTGACATGATTGTCATTTTGTGGTTGTCATGTCATTGCCACTGTCACTGTTAACAACATTGATAGAGTTCAAAAATTTTATGAGTGTAGTGCTATCTTCACTTTAGCAATTGTTTTTTGTATCTCTCTATCCTTTTATTATGTCTAAATTCTATATTTTTTTTATAAACTTATAGAAGTCAAGAAGTCACTTCACTTCACTTCTTAGATTTGGCTTTCGCACGGCTTGTGCCACGCATTTAGCCACTACCATGTGTTTAAAAGTCAAGGTCAAGTCAAAGTCATAGTCAGCGTCAGTAAAGATGTGGGTTCTTTACTGCAGCTTTTTACATGGACTTCTTGAGAGAACTCGAAATGCAATGATATACAGTTTTGTTTCATTTGCCTACACTTATGTACGTTCACGAACACTTAACAGTTAATAATCCACCATTATTACATATTAACATTCGCCAAAACACAAATTTCGGAAAATAAAACAAAAGAGACAACATGCCATCTTGAATTCCCGTCAAAAAGCCGTCAAGAAGTCAAGTCTGTGATGATCATCACATCTGTCAGGTGTCAGTCAGCCAGTCAGTCAGTCAGCTGAGTTGATTATAATCACGCGCGTCACGCGTATCGTTCGTTTCGTTTGTAAACAAAAATAAAATCCATCCAGTTTGAAGTATATTTAATTTTTAGCTACTACCAGAGAAGACACACAATGTGGCCAGTTGTAGTTAGACCATCAATAAGTTTCCTTGTGAGTGCTTTTATAGATCTAAGAACAGTAATGTAAAATTACATTACAGACAAAATCTAATTTAAAGGTTAGGTTTCAACCATCCGGTATCCGGATAAAGTTTTATTTAGATTTTTTTTTCAGAAAAACAACCTATCTACTCGGTTACTTAGTACAACTAGGGGATTAAACAGCGTTGATCTTGAAAAAAGATACACAGATGTAGAGAAGCAGAAAATAATACAAACAATAAATGAATCTGATGCTGAAGTAATATCAAAGTAAGTCTACCAATAAAATGTAAATAAAAACAGGACAGGTTAGATACCTTGACGACCTCTGTGGCGCAGTGGGCGAAAGCCCGCTTGAGACGCAGAGGTTTCGGGTTCGATCCCCGCCGCGGGACAAATGTTTGCATGTTCTGTAGATATTTGTTCCGGGTCTGGTTGTTTTTCTATGTATACCTAATATGTATGTATTTACAAAAAAAAAAATGTTTCTATGTAAGTAGTATATCAGTCATCTGGTTACCATAACACAAGCATTAAAGTGCTTAGCTTGGGACTAGATGACGTCGTGTGGAATGTCCAAGGATATTTATTTACAAACCTACTTAGTTCTACATGTGATGTGTAGAATAAATATAGATAAAGCTGTTATGAAATTAAATAAAAGAAACTCTGATTCAAACCTGTAAACATACATATACATTGTATCATAAGCCTTTTTTATTCCAAGGTATGAGATATCAAAAGCAAGATTAAAACACTTTACCCAATGGAAAAACAACAAAGGCGGAATAGAAACATTAACGGACATGCACTTAATAGAAGGATTTTCAGAGAAAATAGCTAAGAAACTCTTTGATAGTATATTAAAAGGGCCCGTGGAGGTGGGGCCGAAGTTATCAAATAGAATAAAAGGACAAATACTTCAGCCTACTTTAAGTCCTACAGTTATTAAGGTTTGTATAATTTTTCTGTTATGATTATTAATTTTTTTTTAAATTTTTATTGTAGAAAGGTACCTAAGTACCATCCTTTAAAAATGTTGGTTTGTTTGCTTGTTTTCCTATTTGTACCTACCTACCTACCTATATTACCTGTCTTGTGTCCTTCTCTGATATTGTTTTTTCTATTGTGTGTGTGTGCTGAATAAATGTTTATCTATCTATCTATCAATTGATGTTGACTACCATACTAGCTGGCCTATAGATTTTGTTATTATAAGCCTGGACTATCCCACTGCTGGGCAAAGGCCTTGGGTTTTCCAACTAATGCAGTTGATAATTTAAAACATTGCATGAAAACGACAACATTCTTATTATTAATAGACGGCCGTGTTGGCCAAGTGGATAAGTACTTCGACTTTCGATCCCAAGGTCGTGAGTTCGAATCCGGCCGTGCATCAATGGACTTTTCGTGTTGAAAAATTTATATGCACTTTAACACAAGCTTTAAACGGTGAAGGAAAACATAGTGAGGAAACCCGCGGCTAGTCAGCCCCACACGTATTGACCATTGTCTTTCCTGTGGATATGGCCGGCAGCTGAGAGGATGGTTTAGGTGCTGGGCAAGCCTATTCCATCTCGAAATATGATTACGATTGTATCCCAGGGAGCGGTAGTAAACAATTAGCATTACATTTTTTTCCAGAATTGCAAGACAGTTTTGGCAATATACACCACAGTAAGCTCGGTCAGTTGGACGCTGATCAATAAGGAGAATTATGAGGTTCTCGAGTGGAAGTACTATGGAATTGACTACCCTGAGTCTAGGAAGTTGCAGATTACTGATATTTTGGAAATTGTAAGTCAAATTGTACTATTATTTATTCAATAATGATCTGAAGCGCTCGTGGCGAAGCTTGCTAAGACGTTCTTAATAGATCGTCGAAGTTAAGCAACGTTCTGAGCGATCACTACTTGGATGGGTGACCGCAAGTGGCATCATCAGCTGAGCGCTTCTGTGCTTCGGAGGGCACGTTAAATTGTCGGTCCCGGCTTTTAAAGTCGTTAAGCCATGACGGAGGCCTTTATGCAGCCTAAAAACTCCGTCACCAGAGTTGGCCACTTGCTCATACGAACGAACTAACGAATAATGATAAGTAGTATCGATTAATTATTTTCGTATTCCTTGATTTATTTGTAGCTGAATTTATGGATAGAAAAACACCCGAACGAATATCTGCAGAATTATGCACTAGCCGCGGTGTTACCCGCGGTGGATAGTTTCCGTGGAAATACCAGGATCAAAAGTAGCCTATTTTTTACCCAGGCTACAAGCAATCCTGGTACCTTTAATTCAAATCTGTCCAGCTGTTAGAGCGTGAAAGAGTAAAAAGCACACTTACACAAACTTTCACCTTTATATTATTAGTGTGATAGTGTGATCACTTGTTGTCTTAGGCGTGGAGTATAACCAATCGCCTGCCTACAGCCGACATATACGTGACGAAGGCGGAGGGCACGACCGTGCGCGCGGCGGGCAGTGACCCCGGCAACCCGGCGGTGTTGGCCGTCAACCTCCAGCGCGCGCAGATGGTTGCCATGACCGTCGCGCTCATCACTGCTAGGGACCATAATAACTGGTATGTACAAGCACAGATTATATAATACACTAGTACAGATGCCTCATGTAGAACATTGAAAACAAACCTGAATTTGCGGGCAATTCGTCGGGCTATCCCGTTTTACCTGTGTTTCTGAGTCAGCGCCATCTAGCGTTCATGTCATGTAATTTTATTTTATTTTGTAGAAATTGATCTAGGAAATGAAATAATGGGATATTTTATTTCGTTATATTGAAAAAAATATATTTAAAACAGAAAATGTATGATTCTGGCATAATTTTGGTGTTTACATGAATTTCCAGAGACATTATTTCGAAATCGCAACACCTAACGCTATCTATTATTATTTTTTGTAACTGCAAGCGTTTTATAAGGAAATGGTACCCCATGGTACAAGTTAAGGTATGGACATACCTCTGACTAGGTCATCCCCACGCAAAGGACCCACCTTTGAGTCTAAATGCGGAAAAGGGAGTCCACATACATAGATACATACATACCTCTGACTACATTAAACTTCTTCAAAAGGATCCAAAAATTTCCTAAAAGATCTGAAAGAAATGTCTACCGCTCCCTGGGATACAGTCGTGATCTTATTTCTTTTTTCTTTCTATGTATGTACAAGTCGCGTCACGATAAAAGAATTCCGGGGGGAAATGGTGGGGGTGTGTTGCATGCGGACATTCGCTGACGAATCAATCTTTACTAGATGATTTATACAGAGTCAGGAGGCAAGCTTTGCCTACACTTAACGGGACACTGTAGTGCCTGGGACATTGTTGAGATGGAGACTTGCCCAGCATCTTAACCACCTCTCAGCTTAGCCGGCCATATTCTCAGGAATGACAATGGTCAATACGTGTGGGGCTGACTAGCCGCGGGATTCTCCACGCGTTTTTTTCGGAGTTTTTAGGCCGCCTAAAGGCCTCCGTCATGGCTTAACGACTTAAAGCTCGTGTTAAAGTGCATAATACATTTTTCGAAGCAAAAAGTCCATTGCTTTTTTTAATACCTCTGTAATAGTTAAATTCCATCTCAACAATGTCCCAGGCACTAGTGTCCCGTTAAGTGTTGGCAAAGCTTGCCTCCTGACTCTGTATAAATCATCTAGTAAAGATGTAAAGGCCTGAGTTTTTAGTCTCTGCATATTGTTATTTTCTCTATTTCAGCGATGAGCTTGAAGATTCGAATTCAGGTGATAAAATCAACCACAGGGTTTATTTCTTAAGGCCCTCGTTACCTTACAGGTAAGCACTTAAATACTTTACTTAAAACTACTTAAAATTACAACTTTTATTATTAGGTTTGACCTCTGTGGCGCAGTGTGTGAAAGCCCGCTTGAGACGCAGAGGTTGCGGGTTCGATCCCCGCCGCGAGACATGTTTGTTCATTCAAACATGTCATGTTTGAATGATCTGCAAATATTTTTCTCGAGTCTTCTATTAGTAGCATACAATGTATGTAGGTACATAAAAAATATAGGCATATAAATAGTAAATCAGCGTCATCTGGTTACCATAACACAGGTATTAAATTGCTTAGCTTGGGACTAAACTGTGGTTGGGTGGAATGTCCAAGGATATTTATTTATTTGTTTTATTTCTGACGATAAAGAGAGGTTTCGTGAGTTTGTAGTGTATCTGTCTGGTCAGCATAGCTCCTGAACCCATTTTGATGCGGTTCATTGTTAGAATGATGTCTTATGCCGGGTTCCTATATCCAACTAACGGATGTCCGTAGGTCGCTCGTCATAGTAACGTTGTTATCTGTCAAAAAGTCTCATACATTTTGTGTTGAACAACGTTGCTATGACGACCGACCTACGGACATCCGTACGTTGGATATAAGAACCGGGGGTTAGACGCATCGAGGTAGTATTAAAGAGTCACAATCTAATAGCTGACAACACTCAAAAAATCAAAAAGTCCGAGCAAATTCAATGTTCTACAATGACATTTAATTTTGACATTTGAATGTAGACGTTATGTCGTTTGTTTTGATGCTCAATGTCGCTTGTACGCAAAAAAGAAAAACACTGCGCACTACATAGTGTGCGCAGAGTTTTGGCGTTTACATTTTATTTGTCTGATTGTGGCTCTATAATACATCTCAATGGTTAGACAAGATTATTTAAATGTTTTATTTGTGTCCATTATCAGTAAAAGTAATATCTATTTCAGATTATATGGTACTCTGGTAGGTAACGAAAGAGTATCCACAGAGCAAACAGTAGACATGCTGCTAACCCAGGACTCGAACCCCAGCTCATGCAAAGTCTCACAAGAACTCATAAACATGTTCAGATCTCAGAAGGATCTAGAAAAGGACATGTTGGGACATTGTTTCCTACTGAGCCTTACGTTTATGGATTTATGTATTTACAAGAATCAGGATAAAATAGCGAAGCTTATGAAGAAAGACTGATTGTACCTAAGCATAAGGTAATAAATTGAGTTTATATTTATATGTTTTTTTAATTGTATCTTTAATTATAATATAAATTATATGCAAACGGGTATTTATCATGAATTTTACCTATAATTATATATGAAAAATCTTACTAAAAGTTTAACACTATTTAACCTATATATGCCCAGGGGGTCGAAAATGACCCACGAGCAGGTACTTTACATTTTAATAAATATTAGGTAGGTAAATAAACAAAACTGTAAAATATCACATTGTTTAATTTCTGTAAAGACTATTACTATGGATGAACTTTAGCTGTTTACGTTTTTTTAATAAAATGGTCCAATTTGAGGGTAGTCAAATTGTCGATTGTTTCTAGTGAGAAGATTTGACGGTTCGCGCGCAGGAAAATGCAAGTATCTACGTGTTTTGATTTTACTTTTTGAAATACAATGGGCTAATTATGTAGCTGAATGTGTGTGTAATGAAGGGTAATCATTTGATTTTCGATGGATATTCGGTTAGATACCTAAAACAAAGGAAATAGTTTCATGGGTCGCTAACGACCCCGTGAGCATATGTGATGCCATTTTGTTCGTGTTTTACCAACTATTATTGATCATTTCAGGTCTCTTCGTATTCCTTCAACGCTCTAAATGATCGATGTTTTTGAAGGTTGGAAAGGTGAGAATATCAACGTATAATTATGTGGTGGTTTCACATAATTATACCTAGACATTAGCACCTTCCGTTGACTCAAAGATACTCTGCAGCTGCCAAACGCAGGATTGATAATGATCACAAATATTATCAATTTATAGGTAGTGTAGATCGTTTGGATGCTTAGATACATTGGAGTCTTCGTATTGCTCTCGTCTATAGCTAAAAAATACTTTCAAACCTATCCTAATTTAGCAGTTGGATGTTGTTGCGAGTTATTTTACTATGCTTGCGAGATCTTTTGGCGGCAGCTTATAGATAGTCTCGATTTTCATCGATCACTATAATACTGCACGACCCTTTAATATCGAGTATAGTACAGCGAGATCACAAACTGGGCCACTCAAACCTGAGCTTCATGTACTGACAACGGTTCTTATGTAGGTCCGGAAACATGCAGCAGACCACATCATTTTGACTCGCCAAATCAGGCGAAGATGTGTTCCATGTGAAAAAAAAACTGTTAAATGTGTAAAAAATGTAACGTGAACCTTCACGACAAATGTTTCAATGATTTATAAACATAATTTTAAATAAATAGGTCTCCATCAGTCGCCCACATTATTTGATTTCACTCATACATTTAAGCAAATTGTTAGACCTGATTTGCCCAAGGGGTCGTTATCGACCCACTGAAAAAAAGATACTTTCAGTTACAATAACTCAAAATGCGAAAAATTAGTTTTTTAAAAATGTATAAGGAGTAACATATCCAAAAATTAGAAAAATCCGAGTTGCAAATAGTTCTGGGCATATATAGGTTAATAACGTGATTCATAATTGGTATGTTATCCCGGAAGGGGAATCTTGTGACCATGAAAATGAACAGTTGTGTAGGTGCAAATCTTGTGAATTCTAATTTTCAGATTTTCATACAAAAACTTTTTTGTTAATACTTTTGACTCTGATGATCTTTTGATATGAATCACGTTGTATAATACAAAAATATATAAAAACTGTATCTATAATGCTGGATTTATTTGGTCTATTTTATACCTCCGATGATATTTACATTATTATGGAATTGTATATTGAGACACAATAGGTTTGATTGTGCTCTATAATAAGTAATTATGTTCATTCTTAATTCGAGTTTCACCCGAGCAAAGCCGTGGGCGAATGTTAGTTACAATAATGTTAAGGGATGAAAGGCATTGAGATGTATTATAGAACCACAATAAGACTAATAAAATGTAAACGCCAAAACTCTGCGCACACTACGAAGTGCGCAGAGTTTTTTTTTTGCGAACAAGCGACTTTGAACATTAAAACAAACGACATAACGTCAACATTCAAATGTCAAATGTCAATGTAGAACATTGAATTTGCTCGCACATTTTTTGAGTGTTGTCAGCTATTAGATTGTGACTCTTTAATACATCTCAATGGATGAAAAGGTAAAATAAAAGTGCGTGGTATTGCTTCAGTTGGACTAAAAAGTGTTTATTTGATAAAATACAACGAGCTTACTTTTTACAACATTTTACTTCTAATAATGACAAAAAAAAACAAACAAAACCCTTAATTCAATAATAATATACATAAATACGATGGTATCAACTTCAAACGTATAAGTAATTAACGTAAATGCAAAACTAGGCAAGAATACAAATTCAATTTAATTAAAACTCTAAATAAGGAGAAATTAGTGGCAATTCGGCAATTCGCCAAAGCTAAACTAAACTAACTAAAATTAATGCCATCCTTTTTATTCCAATCGCTATGAAAGGGACGGCAACATTTTTGGTTAGTTAAGTTTAGCTGTTGCGATACTCCGAATTGCCATATGAATAACTAAAATATAATTAAATGTCCTAAAAAGTTACATCGAGAGTCTAATCAAAAAATCGTCTAGATCACACATACACTTTTGACCTAACCAAAGTTGAATTTTGTATTTAATACTGATATCTTTTGGAAGAACAAGAAAATATTTACAAATTTTTAAATATTATGCCAACGTTTTAATTTTAATCGCCCGGATATCTGTGATCGCTAGTTCTACCAACCGTTTTAGTGAAATTATAATAATTATATGAAATTATACAGTAAGTTTTGTTGTGTAAAAAGTCAGATCTTGTATTCTGGGATTGTCTAAATGAAGTGTTATATACTATTCTGTGTATCTGTAGTCCGAAAATATACTCTATTGTAACATGTGGCCGGTGTTGTGGAGAAATGAGGGTTACTATATACTTTATACTATTGTAGAGATATGAGGAACTTTGATTTGTATTGTTGGATCCAAAGCGAACATGAAAATTTATTTAGTATAATTATTATTATTTTTATTTTTTTTATTATAATATTGATGGTTAATTTTTTAAAAGTTTTTTCTCAAATTCGCATCTTAGTCTATTGCTTTGCTGTGAACATAATTATCTGTTATAACTGTAAATCAAAAACAGTTATAATTAATTATAATTAATCTGTAACTTATAATTATTAATTATAAGCAAACAATCAAATCAGCACAACACCCTTAGCTCTGTAGAAACCTAACAACAATGTAAAATTACCAGTCTACTGTTGTATATTAATAAATATTTACAATTAATGTTTTAACAGCACCAATGTGTAATAAAACATAATATGCAATAACTACGCCGCCTATTAAAGCTTCTTCAAAAAATGAAAATTCTTGTATAATAATATCATTGTATAAAACCTGTATAATAATGTATAATCTGTATAACTATTGTACTATTATTGAGTATACGAAAACTGTTTTGTAGGTACCGGACATTGAGATGTATTATAGAGCCACAATCAGACAAATAAAATGTAAACGCCAAAACTCGGCGCACGCTACGTAGTGCGCAGAGTTTTTCTTTTTTGCGTACAAGTGACTTCGAACATTAAAACATACGACCTAACGTCTACATTCAAATGTCAAATATCATTGTAGAACATTGAATTTGCAGGCACGTTTTTTGAGTGTTGTCAGCTATTAGATTGTGACTCTGTAATACATCTCAATGGTACCGGACAAATAAGTGTTGTAGCAAAAATAAGCTCACAGGCGACGTAGCTCCGACACAAAAACTTGCATACAATAAAATCTGTAGAAAACTCAATCCAGATTACAAGATCATTTTATCTAATAAGTTATCTTTTATAAAAAATTCAACAACTCTTATTTTAGTGGGGAACTGTAACAAGTCTCTATTGTTGATAGAAAATTAATTATTCATCTGTTTATTATCTGAGAGCGGTTGGCGAGTGTGGCAGTGTTCTATACTGTATTATCTTAAATGAAATAGGCCATTATATGTTGGCTACCAATTATACCTTAATTAACATCTATGAGTAAAAAAAGGATAATATTAAATAAATTATAAGAAATCGCCAAAAACTTAGTGTTATTGCACTAGGACTGCACTATCTGCAAGTTGATTAATTTAATTAGAAATAATTATATGGAAACAAATTATAAAACGTCACATTATAACTACGGCAATATGGAAGACGTCGAAATAATTCGTAGCCAACGTTCTACCAAATTAAACATCTAAGCTCTTTTAACATGCAGATGATATTGAAATATTTTCGTATTGTAAAAAACTATGAACATGCTATTTTGTTATAAACAGTGCGACCGGATTGTAAGAAGCTATTTCAGGTACCCAATTTATTAAAATAGGTAAAGCGCTACAGTAAATAAAATCTATTATTTGCATAAATAAATCATGATCATACTCCTTTTATAATTATAGTATAAAAAAATTTAATTTATAATTATAAAATGCTTTCTTTATAATTGAATGATTTATAATTAATAATTATAAGTCCCGTCTGTCGCTCTGTTTAAAAATAAATTAGCATGTTACTAAAACCACTTCCTATAAATGCTTAATTTCAACTATTTAGAAATACCGATAGAATATGTAGAAGCGGTATATAAATTATAGAAATACCTAAATACATGTTCGCCAATAATTTATTACTTTCAGAGTAATAACGAGCAGGCTATACATCATTTAAAATGGGGTGTCTTTGAATGTCACACTTTATCAAACGACATAAAATCTTACGAAAATCTCATAGATGATCTATAGCCTGCTAGTTTTTGCTTTAAAGTATGATTTTCGAATTTAATGAGATCACAATTAAATGCATCATTCGAAAAGGAATCAGTAAAGAAATCATGTGATTTTTATCATATCACTTATCGCTAATGGATTTCTGAATCTAATAGTGAATATACTGAATATAATGGCTTTGTTCGTGTTAACTAGTACGAATCGGATGGGTGACTGCTAGTGACCATAACTTTACTTGATCAGATGTATTGGATGCCTAAAAAGTACCTAGTTAAAAGTTAGTCGGGTCGGCTATTAAATTTATTTTGTTTGTTTCATAAACATCTGTAAATTTAGCAGGGCTTGAGAAAATAAATTTTGTTATCATTATCACTAAGTTTCACTTTAAAAACTATCGTGAGTTGTATTAGACATTATATAACACACGGGAAATTACTCACGTAAA
This sequence comes from Xanthorhoe designata, assembly GCA_963582015.1. NCBI lineage: Eukaryota > Metazoa > Arthropoda > Insecta > Lepidoptera > Geometridae > Xanthorhoe > Xanthorhoe designata. Next base: position 10,090,712 of record OY757045.1, read on the forward strand.
ATTATCGTCGATTTAGATACCGACAATGTTTCGATTCTTCCGGAGAATCTTCATCTGGGTATGAGTGTAGTCACTCCTCGCGGTCGCGTCTCACTACCCCGTAGTAATTTCCCGTGTGCTATTATAATGTCTAATAATTATCACTTAGGTTCATTGATATAACAGAGATGTTATCCGATTAAGTAGCCCTTAGATGTTATCCGATTAAGGTTTAATAGGTATTTTTTTATCATAGATAACATTATCTAAAGTATTTTCGCCATTAAATTCAGGCAAATCCATATAATACCGCAATGCATGTTTCACTTACATTGCTGCGATTGTATTAGATACAATTGACGCTCCTGCATGCTATGCAAAGTATACATTGCAATCTTATTCTCTCCTTTAAATAACAACTTAAAATTATCGAAAGATTGGCATTCAGAACTACGTATACTTATACCGAAATATTAATGATTGCACTATTTTGCAACTAACTTTACAGAACGTATTAATTTTGATTTAATAAAATCAAATCGTACAAATTCGTTTCTAAATTTGAATTTGGAACCGTTTTTTCTCCGTGGCGCCATCTCTTAGACGGCATTGAAACATATGCCAAAAAAAGGTGCATTTTAGAGGCCAATTTTACGCAATTTTGTGAATTGGAGATTAAAAAAATAACCCGGAATATAAGTTAAAATTACACCTTGAAAAACTATTGCATTGATATGGAATTTGATTCCACTATAAACGAAACGTGGACAAGAGTTGGCAAAGACCATTCTAAACTTATTCTACTGGTTGACAGGGATCTGCACATAACATAAAGTACGTGTAACAGAGGTTAGGAACATGATTTAAACCTAATCTTAGCGAAATTCTGCAACTCAAAATTGTGGATCCAAATTGGACGGCAAGATCAGATTTCCAAAGATATGTCCAATTTTCAATACAGCTTGTTATGCGTTAAAATAATTAAAAAATAGGTATGAGAAAAGCAAACCGTGCTCTATATTTATGATACATGTTACGCGTAATGGTAAAACTAAATCGTCTAACTTTAGTGTAGGTATTACGTACAATAATTGAGCAAACTTAACAAAACGTGAGCAATTTTAACGGAACAGGAGTAAAAACTACGAAAAATTTAGAAATCTTTACGTCTAAAATATTTTACCAATGAATTTGGAAAAGTTCTAAAACTGTTAGTTGAAGATGAAAACGGTAACGTACGTCAATAGCATAGAACAGACAAGTAAACTTGGGACACCCATACTTCCCAATGATATGTAATTATTTACATTACAAACCTCGCTGGAAGATCTCTCTCAATCCACAGAACATATTCCGTGCAAAAATAACACGTGTCTTCGGAGATGCATCTTTAGTGTAAATTGAATCCAGTATCAATTTCCCAAATCTCCGGTAACATCTAGAAATCCGATGAAAGACCTAAACTTACGACATTGCGAATATAACACTAACATTAACACTATTTCACATTTACTTTTAATAATAATGTCTGTAATAAATGTATAAAATATCATCTGTAATCTCTGTATACTTAATCACCTTTGTTATATTTAAAATTAAATCCATTTGTATCGGTATAAAAATCTAATAAGTATAAATCTGAGGTTTATATTCGGCTATGGCACTGTGTTGTATGTATTGTATTCAAACTTTGTACTGAGGCTCCGCGCCGCGTCCGCTCGCTTTTTAAAATTCAACATTCCTGTATAAAAATACTTATCAACTATTTATTGTATAAGGCTGCGTGTGTGGTACATTGGAAACTATAGTATAAACTGAACGCTAGATTATTGCGGGCGGCGGGCGGTAGCGGCGCGGGCCCGGGAGGGTCACTGAAAAACTTGGAAGATAAATTCATCTAATTCTCTTCATAATGGTGTCTTTTGATTGTAAACCTCCGAAAGTTTGATAGGAAAATCAATCGGTAACGCAAAATCTTTCCGGTCGCGCCAACTCGGGAGCTGACGCGCTCACAATTTTGTAATAACTGCCCAATGAGTAAATTCGTAAAACCATAATATAAACACAATTAAACTTAATATTGCATCATCTCGTCATGGTAAATCATATGGTATCCAAGTATAATGTGACTCCCACGATTCCACTTAATTTATCAATTAACATTTCATTACGCGGTAGGAAAACGAAACCATCATAATATCGTAAAATAAGCTATGTCGTCTATACATACAAACAGAGATGTTAAAACGTTTCAAAAGTTTGCCGGAGTGTGTTGGCGCCGCAGTTTATAGTCTGTAAGACTCGCCTTGAAATCTGACTCGAAGAAATGGAGAACAAGCCGATATATTAGATATATCATCTGTCCACTACCGAAGTCTGAAGAAGTCTGGTGGATGGATGTCCACGTGGCCGCAGCCGGCCCGACACACTCCGACAAGTCACAAATTCAAATATATCTTTATCCTATGTCTAATGTATTTCGCGATGAATGATCGAATTGCTTTGTAATTCGACAGATGTAGGCTAAGCTAATAAGATTACTGTGGCATACCCTCGTTCCCTGGATCAAACTACGACAAAGCTGTCCGCACCTCCTATAAATTTACTAATCTCACTCACCATAATTACAATTACAATACCGATTCAGTCGAATAGCGACGGCTCTGACGAGCGCCGAAATGTTCAATTTTGAAAAATTTAGGAACATAAAAGAAAATTTTGGCAATTTCAAGTGAGCGCACTAATCGAAAACATACACAAACGATAAATTCAATTACCTCGACCCGAGTGGTCGATGTCAAAACATTTTTACCGCTAAATGAGCGCATAGACCTAACCTACCTTACTATCACAGTCCTTTCTCAGTCTGACCCTTTCCTTAAATGCATCTCAAACCTTCTCGTGCCTATAACTGGTAACAACCTAAACTAGGCCAACTATAGAGAAGCTGGTAGAAAATTGGAAACTACACTATTTGGCACCTACTTACTGTGTCACAACACTCTGTAATCTCGAACAGCTGAAACTGCACATTGTAGCACTAACGAACAAAAAGTTGATGGCAAAAGGTAACCTACGTTTTTGGTCTGCATTCTTGCTTCCCTTCCACCGACGTCTACTCAATCACCAAATATCTGGCCTAAAGCTTAACGCGTAGTCTTATGATATTTTGAGCATCATGGATTCATTATCTTCTCCCACCTTGCCAGATTTCATCCCTCACATTCGTAAACTAAATTAAATTAATACATCTACACACAATAATGTATATCAAGTATTACAAGTGGGCGCAATAACGCACCGAAAACATTCATCGCGAAATATCGTTACAGCTGGTAAAAGTTCAATTCTTAATTTAAAATCTCAACGAATCGAACCGTATCTCTCCGGCCGGACCCGCCGAAGGGGCTAACTCTTACGTGGTAACTTAACAATTAGGGGCAAAAACGCTAACCTCGGTCGCGTCCTCGACGGTAACACTACTCGGGACGATCGTCCGCCACAGACTTCGGAGAATTCGGTATTTTATTTACAGATCGAAGCTCGTTGCACAGCGATCCTCGGTCCTACTGCGAGTCGTATACGGGTTGTGCCAGACCTCGGGGCCTGGTCCTAGTAGAGCCGCTCGGCGCCGGCGTACGGGTCGGGCGCGTGCGGGGCCGGGTGGTGGACGGGCGCCGGCGCGGGCGGCCAGCGCGCGGGCGCGGGTCACTGCGCCGGCAGGCACGCGCCGCCCACGCTCGGCTTGAACTCGCCCGCCGGGAACTGCTGGAAGGGCGGCGGCGCGTAGCACTGCGGGAAGTACAGCTCCGGCTTCACCACGGCCGAGGCGGGCGGCAGCGGTCGCGGCGTCTTGGCGCCGTCAGCGCGCCGCGCCTTCGCCGCGTGCGGGTTCATGTGGTTGTCGATGTGCTTCTTGACCTCGGGCTCGGTGGCGAAGCGCCGCCGGCAGTTGGGCATGGGGCAGCAGAAGGGCCGGTCGCCCTGATGCGTGCGCGTGTGCTGGTCCAGGATCGCCTTCTGCCGGAAATCCTTGCCGCACTGCGTGCACTTGTACGGCTTCTCGCCGGTGTGGATGCGCAGATGCTGGTTGAGGATGGTCCGCTGGCGGAAGAAGCGCGGGCAGTAGATGCAGCCGTAAGGCTTCTCGTTGGTGTGGATGCGCAGGTGCTGCGTGAGATGCGACTGCTGGCGGAAGCGCTTGCCGCACTCGGGGCAGGGGTAGGGGCGGGACTCGATGTGGATGCAGCCGTGCTGCAGCAGCGTGGACTTCTGCTTGAACTCCTTCTGGCAGATGGGGCAGCGCACGTAGAGCGGCATGGCGCGCGCGCCGCCCAGCACGTCGGGCAGCTTGCCGCCCTTCAGGTACTGCAGCGAGAGGCCGGAGCTGAACACCGTGTGGTTGAGCCCCTTGGTGTCCTTGAAGTAGGCGGGGTACTGCGCCACGTCGCCGGGCGAGAAGCACGCGCCGCGCTGCTCGCCGCCCTGCGCCTCGTCGCCGTACTGCGACATGATCTCCTCCTTGTTCTCGTCCGGCGGGTACGGCACGTCCTGCGGCCACAGCGTCGGCGTCGTGCCGTTCTTGAAGATCAGGTGCGGCGACACGTCTGCAAAACGAACGCAACATGAGTCGGGAGTAGCTAGCGCGGGGGAGGATACGACGAGTGGGTGCATGTGGGGGATGGTCGCGGGAGCGTCCGGCGTCGGTCCGCGGGTCGCGGGCGCCCTCCGCCACCGCGGGCGACGAGGGGATCGACAATTTGAACTAAAGGAAGGCCAATGGATGCGAGACCGAATCGAACGTGCGGGGGCGGCAGGGGCGCGCGCGGCGCCGGCACGCGTCGTGCGGGCGCCGCGCGCGCCCAGGGGGAGGGGCATATATGTGTGAATAGCGCTCGCCTTGGTGTGTGCGGACGTGCTGGTTCAGGATGGCCTTCTGGCGAAAATGTTTGCCGCACTCGCCGCACGTATATGGCTTCTCACCGGAATGGATGCGCAGGTGCTGGTTGAGGATGGCGCGCTGGCGGAAGGAGCGCGGGCAGTACACACAGGCGTAGGGCTTCTCGTTGGCGTGGATGCGCAGGTGCTGCGTCAGGTGCGACTGCTGGCGGAAGCGCTTGCCGCACTCGGGGCAGCCGTACGGCCGCGAGTCCGTGTGGATGCGCTCGTGCTGCAGCAGCGTCGACTTCTGCTTGAAGTCTTTACCGCACGTCAGGCACTTGAACAACCGCAGTTCAGAGTTAGGGTTGTGCTTCCGCGGCTTCGGCTGCTCCGGCTGCACGATATCCGGCAGGTGGCGCAGGTCGGGGGTCGCGTACTGATCCAGAGGGGTCTCCAGCGAGAGCACGCCGCCATTCTGTTTCAGATAGTGCAGGGGGAAGCCTCCCGTGCTGAGCATGTGGCCCGTCGGCCTCGTCTCCTTGAAGTACGGAGTGTATTGCTGTTGCAAGTCCGGTTGCGGGACGAAGCAAGGCGTTCTGTCCAGGTGGTCCTGGGTCTGGGGTTGCGGTTGGCTTTGGAGCTGTTGCTCGACCGTCATGTGTTCTGGTGACGTTTGTTGCTGTTGCTGTTGCTGCTGCTGTTGTTGTTGTTGGACTTGTTGTTGTGCCTGTTGTTGGGCGAGCTGCTGCGCGGCTTCTTCTGCGCCGGTCTGGTCGGGGGGCGGCGGGGCCGGCGGGTAAGGGGATGGCGCTGGTGACGCCAGCTGCGGCTCGGGCTGGGGCGAAGGCCCTCCGGGGCTCTGGTGCTGCATGGGCTGGTAGCCCCCGTCGAGGACGGTCCCTCCCCATTGTGTTCCGGGAGGTGCGCGCTCCACACCATCTTTGTATAGCACGTACGGCGTTGATGTATCTGAAAATAGAAAGGAATTTGTTAGAATAATTTTCGACTCCAAATGATTAGTGGAATGTACTTGTTTACGAGTATGTCTACCATTTATTTATGTGCTAGCTACTATTCAATGTATCTGTTGTCTGACAAGTCACGTAAATAAAGCTAAACAGTCTGATTTAGCAATAAATCGTCTAGCAATCGTTGTTTCGGCGCGAACAGTCGCGTGTTGCGAACTACCCTCAACTCTCGCGTGCCGCTCGAACACTTGCACGGAATGAGGATTTAATAAAACGTCACATTTCGTCTGGGTTTCGGTGGTTACCACTTCTTAGTACCTGCTTCGTGCAAGCTTTGTAAATAGTGGTGGTATTGGTTGGATGGTAAAGTCTTTTTTACTATCTAAGTACATTAAAACTACATAAATAGTAACTCAGAATCAGACAGAAAGCAAAGGTTAAAGGATTGTTAATTAAACTTTTACAGAATTCAGGCCTTAACTCTTGTAACCGAAATCGATACATCGTGCCAGAAATAACAGTTCAGCTATAGCATATATTATGTTGGTGGAAAGCTGGAAATTCGGAAGATTTACCAACTTCTAAAGCTTTCTTTTTTTGGTTTTGGTTCGTAGGGGGCCCTGACGGGGCGGGTCTTCTCTCATTATAAAGTTGTGTAATCTCAACTACAAATACAATAAATAGGTAACTAAAAACATGGGTTCAGCTTAGTCCTATCTACAGATACGACATGGTCCTGTAGTAGTACCTATTAACCTATCTGTGAAGTTTCCTAAGCTAAGTTTTTTTAAAGCTTTTTTAGGTTTAATATTTCACACTATAATTTCCTTCGTTTCCTAGTGTTCCTTTCAAGGCGCATGTAGGTAAGTTGTCAATAATTGAATAGTTAAATAGTTTAATAGTAGTTGGTAAAGATAAATCATTGATCAGAATGCGAAACCACAATCTTCGCATCGTGACGAGATGGGTTCTGATCCAACACGGCTAAGTACCTACCAATGTTCGTAGGTGTGGGTACCTACCCGGTTACTTAGATAAATGAGTTCAATCTATCTACCACTCAGAATAGATTGAATATGAAGAACCTACGCGATTACTACAAAAGGAACGCAGAAATGATTAGTTTCTAATGATTTACTTTCTCAAGCATTTAGTTCGTGTCGGCGGGAAATGCTTCCATTTTCTTTTCCCGCCAAAAGGGAAATGCAAATGGCGAACAATCATGCGGCAAAGCATTTTATAAAGAGTTATGCTGTTTATAAAATTGTTGGAAAGTAACTAGATGGAAATGTAGAGTTATTATTTTGTTCTTTGCGCGTTATGTACAAGAATTGTAGTTCTTTGTTCTAACACCATAATGGGCCCGGCAGGACGTTGTTATGACCATCATACACACCCACGCTACAGGTACCCACTGTTGGGTGCAGGCCTCCTTAGGTAAACGCCACTTACGAGTAGGTATATCACCAACGAACTTTGTCACAAAATCCCGAAAAAATTTAGCCAAATCATTCAATAAGTTAACCCATATCCAAATCAATCATAACGGTCGTTAAAACCCCATTAAAGATTACTAGCTCAAACAATATTTTAAATGGACTTTTTTAAATTAGGCGGGGATGTAAGAAAAAACTTGCCTCGAGTCATCCATCTTACTCGTCCGTTTATTTTGAAGATTGACTGAACGTAGGTGGAATAAAATTGTACTATCATTTTACCAACTGATATCTTGATCGAGTTTGGATTTTGAATTGAAATATAATAAAATGCTGACTGGAGGAATATTTATCTAATAAATAATTAAAATATTTTTAGGTACCTAGGTACTTACTTTTTATTTCTAGCATTCTTAAAACAATTAAATTGAAACGTACCTACCTACCTACCTACTTAAATGTAGTAGGTAGGTACCTAGTTTAGTTTATGCAAATAACTTATGTTTTTTCACCCGCTTAGTAGTAAAAACATAGCCTAACATAGGTAAGTAAGTAAGTAAATTTCATTCTGGTTGTTTAATCAAAGAATAATGGAAATAAAAAAGTTTTAACATTTTAATAAAAAATAATCATAGATTATTGTAGGTACTTAGGATTGTGTATGATTAATAATAACTAAAATAAAAGATACCTACGCTACAAAAATTAATAATTATATTGGGTACGGAAGTAGGTAGATAATTACCTGCTTATTTTAATTTTATAGGTAGGTACCTACACCTACCTACACGAGATGACGTCGATGGTTATAAGTAGGTACCTATAGATATGTAGAAAAGATAACGTGCTACTGCTTACGCTATCTTACTTATAAAAATATATCTATGATTTGATTCCAAATGTACCTACCTACATAATATACCTACATTATACATACTTACCTACCTATAATGCTAATACTGTGTGTTTTTTTTAACAAAAAACAAAATAATATAATTATATTTTTGAATAAAGTGTTCTTCATAAATAAGCAAGTTTACAGTTAATATCAAATAATATACCTACCTACCTACAAAAATAAAAAAAATTATTTTCCAGTCATGTAATTTTCAATAATCTCGTTTTTAGTCATACGAGTCATACGACACAAAGACATCAATTATTTAGCCAGACACAAATAAAATATACACATAGCATGTATATGTAGTAGGTACATAAATACTTTCATGTAGGTACGACAAAGACAAAGATTTATTACCGAATGCCATCTGTTTATAATCGAGATAAAATAATGCAAAGGAAATGTTCGGGATGATTTTGACAGGTCAGACACTTCAAGCCAGCTTCCGATGTATATTGAGCTTTATTACTGTGAGAAAGGGTTTTGATTCAAATGCCATCTATGTATTCCCCGTAATATTTGATAACCCTGTGTTTAGTACAAAATTGTATGCCTCAATCTAGCCTTCGCCGCCGATTTTATTTAATTATTACGTTGAACAAAGGAATTTTAAAAAACTGAATGTTCCGTTCGTGAAAATAGCTAATACGAATAACGGGGAAGTAATAGTCGTACCTTTATTAGTAGTTTTTGTCAAGTGAAATTTTAAATTATTAAAACTCTTAATAAATCTGTAGTGACGTTGTAATGACGTCGTATCTTGCGTCTCGCTCGGCTGGCCACATGTGGGGGTGTCATTTCGAATTAACGTTTTTTTCTTTAACCCTTTTAAATTATAACTTTGGATGACGTACGCGTCTATGGGAATGTTTCTTTCTGAATTGATTTACGTCATTTGACGTCATTATTATTGCTATTTTTTGGTGCAATACCGACTAAATTGTTTACCTACTGACCTCATTAAATTTTAGTTTAGTAAATTGTTATTAGGTAAGTACTCACTTTGGCAGATTTTTTGAAGTACAGTAGCTAGACTTGTTTGTTTATGGTTTTAATTGCGTTTTTTTAGTGGCATTATAACAGCTGAATCGCTTCCATGCTTCGGAGGGCACGATAAATTGTCGGTCCCGGCTTTTAAAGTTGTTAAGCCACGACGGAGACCTTTAGGCGGCATAAGAACTCCATCACTGGGTGGCCACTTGCTCATACGATCTTACTTATAGCGTTTTTAATCCTCCCTATTTGATTGAATAACATGGGACACAGAAATAAAATATTCTCATTAAAATGCTTTAGGGTGACGCACGTGTGTCGTCTTCATGAGAAAGTTCTGAAGGGATTTTCATATCCTGTAGTTTATTATACTGAGGGATATATTATATATTACAATCATAACGTGAGTAATTAAGGGGTACTTTATAATTTTTACTTCCATCTTCAATAACATGAAAGATTGGTCCTTCGAACCGGAATTGTTTGTTATTACTGATTTACCTAACATAACATTTAAAAATGTAAACACCTTTAAAAACACAGAGTTATTTTGTTTTAGTAATTAAGGTACCTATATGTATTTAGGTCAGATCTTCATTTAATTACCTAGGATAATTATAGTCCCATAGATATACAAGTATAAAATTGTGTTTGTTATAGCATGTCCATTTAATTATAAAAGATGCCCACACTTTACTAGTTAGCAAAGCATAGTATCACCTCGCTCAATGTTCTAATTATGTCAGTTTTTTTTCATACAAAAATAAATCGATTATAATTATAAAGCATGAACTTTTATTTACACATTTTCTATGCTATGCCAGGCCCTGTGGCCTGTTATAATACCAGCATACTTCTGTAAGTTCTGCAGTAAAATCGATGAACAAACCAAGTACATTTTGCCTACCGACATTCTTACGAATCCTCGTCTCTACGAAAACCTGTTCAGAACTAGAGCCTACAAAAATGCGAGGCAGATATAAGTTAGTAGGGTGCTTGAAGCAGCGCGGGCGCAGACGCAAACTGGTCCAGCGACCCGCCCCTTCAGATCCTGCGCACGGTAGCGATAGTAAAACAGGTAGCGGCTCAGTACTTGAAATCTTAATATTATATTATCTCACTGTATTCCCAAGGTGCTCTACTCAAATTCATTCTGTTTTTTTGTCATTTTTTAGACTTTTTGAAGATGACTAAGGGGTCATCTGCAAAAAGGTATGTCCAAATACATTATATTTGAGGTTATACCCACCACATTTTTCTGAAGCTAACATTCCTATGAGACAGTTTGCAAGGCCATCGACGCTACCTATAAGTACCTACTTAGATAATTATTTGATTATGTTTTAAAGCAGGTACTTTGGTCGTGTTTTTTGACTTTCACAAAGCAACTTTAAAAGATCTTGAGAGTCTAAATAACATAGACAATGGTACCAATTCTGCACACGCCAAACTAAGCTAAAATCATACTAAAATTCTTAAATTTAGGTTTAGAGACTCAACCCTATTCAGATGGCACCAAACTAGACTAAAATCTGATTAAAATTTTTAAAATTCCTAAAATTATAGTTGGTTACTCAACTTAGACCAAAATGCTAAATACTTATTCGGCGACAACCATTTTAGTATTTTTCGCGTAAATTTAAAACTTTATCCTAATTTTAGAGAGCATGTAAAAAGGTGTTGATTAAAATTAGTAGGTAAAGTGCTAAGATTTTTGTTGTGAAATTGGAAGCTATTACAGTGCAAAATCAAAGTAAATTATAGTAAAATGTATAAATAACAATGGTGTTTGGTAGAAAAGTGTTGTTTTAGTGTTATAGTTAACTAGAAATACCTACATGGTGATAGTGGACTTTGTGGTGGCTGCCTGTGATGGATTTTTCGGAAAGGTTTGTGTTTTTGATATCTTCTTTAGGTACTACGTAGTAGGTACGAATGATTTCTACTAGTAGTAGTAGGAATCATTAGGTAGGTAGGTAGGTAGGTACATTGTAGTCCTTGTTGTTATGTTGAAATAGGTAGGTAGTAGGTTGTTCCTACTCATAATTATCTACCTACTATAAATGTGCAGTGAAGCTTTATCTCTTCACATCAAAACTCAGGTGGGCTACCTACCTTTGTACCTACCTACCTACCTACTCATCATTATCTTTTTGCCCCTATTCCTCATTGCGGGGTCGGTAAAACATGTTTCTTCACCACTTTCTTCTATCAGCATCATCTCAGTGCTCAGCTCACTCACATTTTGTACAATTTTTGAATCTCTAGCGGTGTAGGGTCACATTTATCCATCAACAATCACATTAATTGTTTAGTAGACCGTATCTACCTACCATGTCGGTAACATGACTCATTCCTCTTTTGATTTGCCCAGCCCATGCCAGCAAAGAGCATGTAATAGCATACCAGGCTAGCCTTGTTCTCCTCAATTTATCAGTTCCAGGCATTATCTTCAATATTCCCCTGATCTATACACACACCTACTGCTATAGGTAGTTAAAATGTAACCTGCAACTAGGTTAGGCACCTAAGTAAAACCTTTTGAAAGAAATATTACTTATATCTAATGAATTGCCTACTATATTACAGGTGACAAGGGCTACCGTTATATCTTGGTTGACAACATCAAGAATGAGCCACACAAAGGACCGGAGGACCACTGATAAACTGAATAAGTGTCTACACCCCCACGGACCCTGATTATAAGCCCAGACAATGTACAAAAATCATAGTTGCATAACCTAAACCCTGGACAAGATTATGTTTATGGATAAAGTTCTCAGGCAAGGATAATACTGATTATGTGCTCACATCTCTGGTGTCACACTAATTATAATACTAAATCATGGTTACTTTTTGCAGATACACTGGAACACCATGCCCTAGAAGGTGATAATACTAGTTAACATTCAAGAAAACAAGCAGAATGATATTGAGCTTGGAATGGACTTCCTTTCCAATGCTCGGGCTATTAATCAGTCAAATTTAAACATTTCTTGTTATGTAAAATTAAAACTAGTTATTTTAATTTTGTTACTTTTATTAAACACCATTGAGGAAAATAACAGTACCTACTAGATACATTTATTTAAGTTGAAATATAACCAATAATTCGGAAGGTACTACTATAACAATACTAGTTACATTCATTTGAGCGAGCAAGGATTGATTAGGATTGTTTTGTAACATAGCATGTGGTGTAGGCACTTTGACCAGACTTCTTCTACGGTAAGGGAAACTCCTGGTTCTGTAGCTTTGAGGTTTCTCTGCGAATGGTGAGGCAGTCAAAGGTAGATCCTAAAAAGAAAAATTGTTTTAATTACAAGTTACTTTAAGAACTTACAAATAACTTTCTAAAAATTGTTTTAATTACCAGTTTGTTGTTCTGTCTTCTGAGGCAGTCAGAAAATCTTAAGAACTTTGTTGCTATTTAGGTAGGTATATGTTGTTGTTACTAAGGTAGATCCACTCAAGGTGTCATCTGCATGTTCCTTGAGGTGTGGATCTGAACTTTCTATGCATTTCTATCACCCAGTTATTCAAAATCTATGAAAATAAAACATTGAAAGTTAAAATAAAATACAAGTCAAAAAACACTTTAAAGTAAGTACCTATATGATTTTTCTTATGAAAAGGTAAAACTTACATGTTTGTTTGTGACCCTTTACAGAAACTATTATCATAGAACTTTCAAATAATGAATTTATTTCGCCCTTAGCTTGATTAGGTATCTGAAACAAAGTCATTTAAAAATTAGTTTTACATACATACCTCAACCTATGTAGGTACTTTTTATACATAATACAATATAGAATCACGCCTCTTTCCCATGGGGGCAGGCAGAGACCACGGATCTCTACTTGCCAGGTACACTATGTGAAACAAAACAACATTTTTCACGCATTACTGTAATATCATTTTCAAGATCAAAATTTCTTTATCTTCCACTACTAACCTTTTCAAATTAGCATGGTATGAAGTGACCGATTGGTCGTCCCAAGTATCGGTGGAGCGATAGGATGGAAGCTGACTTGCGCGACCTCGAAGCCAACAATTGGCAAAAGACTGCAATGGACAGAAGAAAGTGGCGAGTTCTCGGATCGGAGGCCAAGACTCACTTTAGGTCACTGAGCTAGTGGAGTAGTATGGTATGAAGTGAAGAAGACCAGGCTCTATGCCTCAAATAGAATCTTTTTGAGAAGATAAATTGAATTCGAATTAAATTTTGTTTGTTTGTTTACTTTGTTTTTAGTTTGATGCGCTTGTGGCCTGTCAAAATTGTCAAATGTCAAATAAATTATATATGTCAACGTCAAAACATTAAATCATTCGTTCATACTGATGGAAACTGATGTGAAGCACCAATAAAATTTTCGAAATTGGCAACACCATGAATTCAATTTAAAAACCAGACTAGGCATGCCAAATCGGTTTAAATTTAGTATGTTGTGCTGTGCGGAATAACCTATAACGCATTTCTAAACTTAGCTAGGATTTTTAACTAGGATTTTTAGTTAAAATGCGGAATAGCCACCAATTACGCGATAAAGTCCCGTAAGTTTCGTTTATTATTATTTTGTCTAACTAAAGATCACGAATACGATAATTTCAATGAAATGAAATCAAACTAAAAAATAAAATGAAATATTATCACGACTGTAGGTATTTCCAAGATGCGGTAGATCAATGCATTTTTAGATCCATTCAAAATGTCCAGTCTAATAAGATCTGATGAAATGTCTACCGCGCTATGGGTCGCGATCATTATTTATTTAACAGATAAATTATAAATAAATAATAATAAATAATAATTATAAATTATATTAACAGATAAATATAGGTATTATGAAATGTATAGGAAAATAATGTTGTTAATTTAAAATGTCACTTGTCAATGATTCTCATAAATTTCAAAGAACCCAAAAAAGTTACGATTTGACAATTTAATTATATTTATATAAAAAAAACCTGCGCTTGCGCACCGTACGCGATTCACGGATGGCCAGAGCAGTCACCCGTTCAGCCACCGACTCATATTATTCACAAACTTAATAAAACCACTCGAAAACATACCGAATACCTTAACTTGAAGACATAAAGCTCAAAATTTTCAACATTTAAAGCAGAAAGAGTTGTAAAACTAAAATCGAACGGGTAAGATAATCTCCATGATTTTTTGTGGTTTGTCCCGAAGAATTTCGGACAATTATGTTTGATTGTGGTTGTATGACGTGATGCCTAACTTCTTGAAAATTGATGGTTTTGTAGAGGCATAAACTTGTGAACAAAATACTTTCTCTTGAAATTGTCTCTACCTACTTTTCACAGAAGGATATAATCGATTTCAGCGATAGAAAGCATTAGGTATTAGCCATTAGGACTATCAATTCTAATAGGTATTACTTAATGTTCTAGAGAACATTTACAAAAATGTAAAGTTTACCTACTCTTGTTTCGTCAGACGTATCGAATTCCTAACTAGAAAAAGATATACCTAACTGCTAAAAAGTCGTTAAGCCATAACGGAGGCCTTTAGGCGGCCTGAAAACTCCGTCCCCAGAGTTGGCCACTTGCTCATACGAACGAATTACGAAAAAAGCAAAGTTTCTTATTATTTAGTAAAAAGTAGTTCCTATTATTTACTATATTTCTATAGATCTTCAAAGGTTTTGAAGGCTAATGTTTACAGCCCGTTCAAGAGTCGAAGTGCTTTTATAGTCAGGACTAAAGACCTGATCTTTAAAAGTGCTTAATATCACTTTTAAAAAACTAGACAAGTGTAAAAAGATCATTGTTCAATTAAAAGCTCAAATAGCTCCGAATCGGAGATTAACTACCTCCTTTATCCAATACTTACACTGTTATAATTTTTATTTATTCAATTAGTAGAGATTGAAATAACGTTTTTTCATAAACCTTTATGATATTCCTCTTACTTTTATAATCACTACTGCCCGGTATCAATATTCAACTTACAATTGACCATAGATCTATCGCCATTGTTACTGTCAGTGTCATACGTTTTTTGTTGTATGGACAAAGTTGCTACGGCGATAGAACTACCACGGCCATTCGTAAGTTGAACTTAAAACCGGGTTGTAGCTGGTTATTTTTGAGCCAAACCAAATATACCTAAGTTCTAAACTTTAACTTTATTTCTTGTAATACGAACATATTTTGACTTTGTTTTGCTAATAAGGCATTATTAATATTTTGTAGATTTACTTGCGTTTTGCACTGTTTCTTCAATAGCTTAGTGGTATTTCAGGGTTGTGACTCAGTAGCTCGTTAGCGTTCGACAATGAAACAGGATGGTTAGTCATCTGAGCTTCGGTCGAAGTTGGAGCTTGACCGCTTAGTACCTACACGCGAAGTAAAGCCCGGTATTCTATTAGCTATCAGATAATAATAATGAAGACTGCATACATAATTTTTTTTAATTTAATTTTTATTCTTTGCCGAAACTCGTTTACGCTATCACAATTTGGTTTTGTCTATGTCTTTTATTTATTCTTTAATTATGAGAAATTGAAACAAAAATAAAATTGTAAGTAATTAGGTTTAAAAAAAAAATGTCTAAAACTTTTCATTTAGAACCTATTCGTCCTATCCAGTTTCCAGTTCAGGAGCCAAAACACTTGCATTGCTAAATCTGTGTTTTTGGGAAATTTTAGAAATATAGAGTCAACTGAAAAGTTAGTAAAATATAATAGGTAGTGAAATGAAATATAGTAGCAAAATATAATCTCAAATGCATAAAGGTATCATTACGAACGTGGTCCATAAACCGGTTAGCTGATGTTAGGTTAGATCAGTGACGCTCCGTTGCGCTACTAAAATCACCTTGAAAACAAAAATCCGCGTTCAAGAACGAACTGCACGTGTTTATTACAATCAGTCTCTTTGCTTTCGTAATTTGCGGTAACATGAGTGTACGAAAACAAAGAAAACTCCAACTTCAAAACAAAAGTCAAGGCAAAGTAATCGCTTTTGTGCATAAACATCGCAACGCGGAAAAGTGAATGAAGACGTTAAAAAACCAAGTGTCATTGGACGCGCAAAAAGTTGACGACCGACATTCAAAAATTTTGTTTAAAAAACGAGAACTCCTTTACGCATGCGTCTCATTGCTGTCTTTGTACAACTCTGATCATATCATCTTGGTCTGGTGCAGCGTGAGAGTGCAAAGTGCGTGACGATGCGATGCGAATGCGACAGGTTTGGTGGGAGCGCCCGGTCTGGCATTGGGATATATCTCCATCGGTACCGGTTGTACGCACAAGCGTCCGTCGCGACAATTTATTTCGGTTCGGGGCAATGCACTTAGCACGCAGCCCTGAGCTCTACATGACACAAGGAATAGGCGGAGACGCCGACAAATCAAGGCTGTTAAAATTAGTTGATGAAGGGCCACTTGTGCACTGGCCTGATGAACGGGGGTGACCTTACGTGAGAAAACACAGAACTTATGGTTTCCGTCACGCAACCCGATACCCGTTCATCAACAACAAATTATTTGGACAGCGTGTCTGTTCCAAACTGCACAGTTTCATGAATTTACTAAATAAATACGATATATCTTCAAAATGGTTTTGGATGTAATTAATGGCGTGTTCGCACATGCACTAAAGAATGGCGAAGCAATAAAAGTTACTGTATAACACGGCACTTTATTTATAACTTGAATTTATTCCGGAAGTGCATTTTAATTGCAAGTTCAATGCTAAGCTGTTATTTTAATTTATTTCAAATGTTGTTTCATCGCGCAGAATGCGTTAATGGTTGTTTGCCTCGCGCGATCTGTCAGCTGTCAAGTGCATTCGCGCCATAAGTGACGTTTCACAAATCTTCGAAATGGCGCGTTGTAATTAAAGGCGTGCAATAACTGGGCACAGCCATAAAGCAAGCGGAGTGGGTGACGCAGCGTGCTATTTCAGTGCGGTCGCCCCTCGGCGAATGCTAACGGCCTCTAGGACTCTCCTGCGCTCCTGTCACGCCGCGCCTCCTCCAACAACAAATCGGACTATTGACTTTGTTCTTTTTTCAAAATTTAAATAAGTAAAGCTTAGGTACATTATGAAAGGATTCTACAGTGAAAAAGGACTAATTAAGAATGTTCTGATAGAGCAACCGATACGCTTACTCTACAATTTAAAATTTACGTAATTTTGAGATATATGTAGGTACCTACAGAAGATACCGCTTACTTACTTACCGCTTATTACTTCTGAGTTGGTTTTTTAAATAATGTAGGTACTTACCTATAATTTTGATTGATGCCGGTATTCGAATACACAACCTACTTACCTACTACAGATAATTTTACCTACTAAGCTGAACACATAAGTTAAAGACATTAAATCCTTTGAAAGCAGGTCTTAGTACCTATAAAGAATTTAAACAAAAAAATACAAAACGAGAGAACTATAGCAAAGTCGTCATTAGCTGACAATAGCGCTCTTTAAATAGCCAGGACTATATGGCGAGGAGTCAATCTCGCAAACGGACTAGAAATAGAGAAGCCACGGAGAAAATGTAGGTACCTATATAAGTACAATGGTTTATATAATATATTTATAGTCGATATAATAATGCTTTATTTAATGTTTAACAAAACGAAAGAGAAAAAAAAGCAACAAGAAAATAGCTTACAAACGCAACGGTCTTATCGCTGAAAAGCTAATTCTTCCACACATAGGAGTTTGATTTAGGTAAGTATAGAATATGGCAAAGAAACAGTAGGGTCATCTAGCTTTTAAGAACTTCAGTGATCCCAGCAGTCCTACGCGCTACGTAATAAATGCTTATTGACTTTGCTTATAGAATCGTAAAATAAAGAAGTAGGTAAGTTCGTATGAGCTCGAGTTCGTATGGCCAATTCTGGAGATTTTAGGCTCCCTAAAGGCCTCCGTCATAGTTTAACTTCAAAAGCCGGGGCCTACAAGCCGTCCGAAGCAAGGAAGCGCTGATGTAAATGCCACTTGCGGTCACCCATCGTAAAATATGTTCACGACTGACACGCAAAACATTAAGTAGTGGCAATTCGGAGTGTCGCAAAAGCTAAACTAACTAAAATTAATGCCATCCTTTTTATTCCCATCGCTATGAAAGGGACGGCAACATTTTTAGTTAGTTAAGTTTAGCTTTTGCGATACTCCGAATTGCCATTATTATCTATGAAATCACGATCATTTGAAGATGTGAGTATAGAATAGTCCAAGGCCCAAAAAGACCTATGTTTTGGGTAGCATACCACGTGACAGAGTTCAGCTCAACGCCTGTCAACCGGCGGAACGACCCCGGGGTCGTTGGTACCTTTTGGTACCTTTTACAGAATGTTAAAATTAAAATTAAAATTAAAAATTTTAATTTAATTTTAATTTTAATTTTCTATGACTTTTTAAGTTTTAGGTACCTAATCGCTTTTTTAACCGATTCAGATTCGAAATAATTCGAAATAATACATTTTTCGAATTCGACAGAATTAGCCGTTAGTTAACAGGTTAATGGTCCTTATAATAATTTAAAGTTATTTTTTTCAGGACAAAAGGACATTTCTCAAAATGCTAAAACTTGCATAGGTAGGTACTCTGAGGTCTGTCGGTGACTAACGAACGATTTCCTTATTTCGTAGGAAAACCCCAAGTTGTTATTTGCGAAATTTGTATAAGGTTAATCTTAATACAGATACAAATTAAAAACATTTTCATGACTTTTAGTTTTTTCAAATGGGTTTCAAAACCTTGTAGATAATTAAATTCTTAGCAAAGCCGTGGGTTGCATCTAGTTTTATGAAGTGATTACCTGATTCTTATTAGATCATCATTCGCGAGAGGTTGTGCCAATGTCAGACTGCGACCTACCTATAACGAAATTCCGAAATGTCAATTATTAGGTACCTATACCTACATAACTCGGTCCAGGTTATCGATAGAGCTGGTTAAATGATAGCCTGTTATACCTATCGATTACCTGTTATTCACAATCGTGAGATGATAGAAATATATAGAACTGAAATTAAAAATAATTATAATCATCATCATCGATAAGATAAAGTTAACTATAGATTGAATTTGCCATAATATTTAAATGCGACATTATTTTGAATTTGAATGTGGATCAGAAAGAAAGAAAGAATAAAAAAAAATGGTTTATTTCTAGGACCTCAAGGATCACTTTAGTTTCGTCTTACATGCTAGGTGATTCTAATGCCTGTTCCAACGCGACTCCCTACACCAGTACAGATACGGTGTGATGAAAAATGTAGAGGTACCTACCTACATGTACGTGCAAGTCCATGTTTGGTTGATATTTTTTGGGAATGTTTTGAGAATAATTTAAAGCAACCGTTGCCAAACCAATCCAACTACTTAGGTATAGTAGGTAAATATTGGGGATAGAAGAGAGTTTCACAAATGAAAAAACAGAAATAATTCAAAAATTCAAATAATTCAAAAAAACCTAACGGGTAAAATAAAACAACAAAGTTTTTTGAAAGCAACGTTTCGAACAAAATCACGTGCCTTCAATTAGTATATTCATTTTGCAGAAATGAATCACTATAAACTCAGTTCGCAAACTCAGGGTCATGTTTCTCGGAAGGATTAACTGATTTAATAATTAATTGTCAGGTTGTTGAACATTATTCAAAATTGCTTTTGTTGATCAGTGTTTTGTCGGCTCATTAATCTTATCTAAGTACTGAATGTAAGTAAGTAAGTATTGAATTCACTTTGTGATATAAAACATTACGATTACAGTTTAGTCAGCTTCACACTTAATGTTTTTTTTTAGGATAAGCTGAGTGAAACAAAACTATCAAAATGGACTCTTTAACGATCTAATCTAGTACCTATAATACAGAAATTATCTGTATCATTATATATACCAACCAATATATATATACCTACCTATATATATATTGGTTATGGATATTGTCTTTTTTAAACTTTCGCGATCAGAACACATTAAAAAACATACATCAGTCGTTTCGCGGCTGGTGCAATCCTTTAAAATATTAAGGTAAAATTCGTGATAAATACCCGTTTGCATATGTTTTATAATATACTGGATATACCTACTACTAAATGCCTTCTGGGAGAGAGTCTCAACACCGCCATTATCATTCATCAGTATCATCATTATCCACAAGTACCTATATGTCGCGCCACGTAAAAAGAGCGCTGAGGGGAAGTAGCAGGGATATGTTTGTGATAAATCAATGGTATGAAGTGCGCCGCGTTCTCTCCACCAATCACCACTGCGCAGTTTGACAGCCAGCGCTCTTTCTACGTGGCGCGACCTCTTACAGTCGTACTTTTGTATACCTAACAATTAAGAGCCTACACTACCTCAAAACTGTTCCACCTCTCACGTTAGACCTTTTTAGTTTGACGTACGAGTCAGTAGGAGGGTATATCCGGTAGTTCTGATTAATCAGGAAGCGAGGACGGACAGGCGATTATGAGCAGCCATTGAGTGTCGCTTCTATTTTCAGCTAACTATTCTGTGGAATGCCGGTATAGTCGGGAAGAATACATTTTAAAATAAATTAAAAGTTGAAACTTGAATAGATACTTAAATGAAAAGAGATCCTCATTTTTTTCTACGAGCTAATTAAACTCCAATCCTTTCTTACTCAATAGTCATCCAAACAATCCGTACGTATTTTTTTGCCTATCTTTGCACAACCCTTACTTGAAAGGAGTTTTACAGGCACATTTTTCCGATCCACGTGATTTTTTCTAAAAATGCATTAATTAAATAATAGCTTATGCAAATATTAAAAGCCGTGTTGGCCAATTGGATAAATAAATAAATATCCTTGGACATTTTACACGACGTCATCTAGTCCCAAGCTAAGCAACTTAATGCTTGTGTTATGGTAACCAGATGACTGAATATAATACTTAGATACATTTTTTTTGTAAATACATACACATTATGGATTAAAAACACCCAGACAGGGAACAAATATCTGCAGAACATGGAAATATTTGTCCCGCGGCGGGGATCGAACCCGCAACCTCCGCGTTTCAGGCGGGCCTTCGCCTACTGCGCCACAGAGGTCGTAAATAGCTTATCTACTGACGACTTCGACTTTCGATCCGAAGGTCGTGAGTTCGAATCCGGCCGTGCATCAATGGACTTTTCGTGTCGAAAATTGTATACCCAACTAGCAACGGAATCCTATAATAAATGACTGTAGGTAAAATTAGACTTATAAAGCTCTTATAATGGCTTTTCTGGAGACTCTTGTGCTAATAATAGCATTGTGCAAGCATTTATACTCTCAAGAGTAAATTCACTTATGTAATTGCCTTGTAGTTTACTACTAGACTATTTTATAGGATAGTTACAAGACATATAATCTTATAAGTGCATTGACGAAGTCTAAATAGTCCTATGAAAATTGTAGTCTTATAAAGGCATTGTGTAAGATTCCCAGAATTTATAATACACTTGTCTAAGATCATTATAGGATAATATAATCTAATAAGTGCATTGACGAAGTCTAAATAGTCCTATGAAAATTATAGTCCTATAAAGGCATTGTGTAAGATTCCCAGAATTTATAATACACTTGTCTGAGATCATTACAAGTATGCAGAAATAAAGTTTTATAATATACTTAGCTGAGATCAGTATAGGTAGGGGAGGCGATGTAGTCTTAAAAAAGTCGCTTATAAGATTTTTATGAGAGTAATAATCTTATAAAGTGCTAAGCTAACACTATGAAGTCTGTTTACCAGTTTTACGTCGCCAGGTTTGGAGACATTGAAAATTATGATTTAGGTAGGTATCGTTGTTATCAATATGGATTTGCGAGTATGGAAAAAAGAAGTGGAGCATATTTAGAAGAACTGTAAATAAAAGACACGAAGAATTGGTACCACAAAAGCGATCATCTGAAGCAAGTTCTGAAAAATCAGAAACCAGCAATTTATTGAAGGGTTCCGTAGGTACATTCCGAAAATGTATTCGAAATACCTAGCGGTATTCGAAACGGTGTTTTTCAAAACAGCCTAAGTAGGTACACTTGAAATATTTTTCGGAATGGCGTGCTTCGAAACCATACAGGACTTCCCCCTGTCATAACTAAGGAAAACAAATTAAATAAAAAATGTGTAGCCGTTGCAGGGTTTCAGGCATCAATCGAGGAACTCTAATTTGATTCAACATGGTGGAGAGCTATTCTTGGCTAAGAGTAAATCTAGAGTTCTTTTACCTATAACAGTCTGATAATTGTCTTCATGCAGAGCAATTTTTAAAACATGGCGAATGAGCAAAACACAATAAATAAATGCTTGATCGTATTTTTATAATAGCTGATTTTATATTCGATTTATGTAAGCGCGATCAAAAATCAGTCGAAACATGGTACACTTCTACAATAAAAATAGATTTGCCACATGTTTAGTAATTTGTAGGTAAATATTCTTAATTAATTTTAGTCTTTTCATTCAATGAAACAATAACTATAAAATTACTTACGAGGTAAAATAACACTGCACAAATAATAAAAACAAAAAAAAATGACTGTCACCAGCGAGTAAAATTTGTAACAAAAAATGAAAAACGAAGTATGTTATAAGAACATTACTAACATAATTACACTTGTAACAAACTAGAAGTAGATAATAACAGGAGTATTGGCTCCAGTAACAATCTTCTATAAGGCAATTATAGGAGCATCAGTGCTTCCGTAATACTGGTGCAAGACAGTTACTAGACTTATTAGCATTCTGTTAGCTCATTGCAGGAGCATTACTAGAACTTGTACTCCAGTAACTGCGCCCAAATCGAGGCTTGTAGTATGCTACAGGACAGTTATAGGATAGTCTTGAAGACTGTTATAGGATCTATTTTGTTACTTGCATCCTTAATATTTTCATAAAACTCGGGCCTTAACATCTTTACTAGATGATTTATACAGCGTCCGGAGGCAATCTTTGCCTACACTTAACGTGACACTGTAGTGCCTGGGACATTGTTGAGATAGAATAGGCTTTCCCAGCACCTAAACTAAACTATCCTCTCAGCTAAGTCGGCCATATCCACAGGAAAGACAATGGTCAATACGTGTGGGGCTGATAATTGTCTTCATGCAGAGCAATTTTTAAAACATGGCGAATGAGCAAAACACAATAAATAAATGCTTGATCGTATTTTTATAATAGCTGATTTTATATTCGATTTATGTAAGCGCGATCAAAAATCAGTCGAAACATGGTACACTTCTACAATAAAAATAGATTTGCCACATGTTTAGTAATTTGTAGGTAAATATTCTTAATTAATTTTAGTCTTTTCATTCAATGAAACAATAACTATAAAATTACTTACGAGGTAAAATAACACTGCACAAATAATAAAAACAAAAAAAAATGACTGTCACCAGCGAGTAAAATTTGTAACAAAAAATGAAAAACGAAGTATGTTATAAGAACATTACTAACATAATTACACTTGTAACAAACTAGAAGTAGATAATAACAGGAGTATTGGCTCCAGTAACAATCTTCTATAAGGCAATTATAGGAGCATCAGTGCTTCCGTAATACTGGTGCAAGACAGTTACTAGACTTATTAGCATTCTGTTAGCTCATTGCAGGAGCATTACTAGAACTTGTACTCCAGTAACTGCGCCCAAATCGAGGCTTGTAGTATGCTACAGGACAGTTATAGGATAGTCTTGAAGACTGTTATAGGATCTATTTTGTTACTTGGGGCACTTTGACACGAGCTTTAAACGGTGAAGGAAAACATCGTGAGGAAACCCGCGGCTAGTCAGCCCCACACGTATTGACCATTGTCTTTCCTGTGGATATGGCCGACTTAGCTGAGAGGATAGTTTAGTTTAGGTGCTGGGAAAGCCTATTCTATCTCAACAATGTCCCAGGCACTACAGTGTCACGTTAAGTGTAGGCAAAGATTGCCTCCGGACGCTGTATAAATCATCTAGTAAAGATGTTAAGGCCCGAGTTTTATGAAAATATTAAGGATGTAGGATGTGTCCTTCGACTACTCCTATACTTACATCTTAATGCATAGTCCTATACTTTATTATGCATCACCACCATCTCATTCATACCTTATTCTTACTTCTACCTTCATTATCTTGTATACACGAGTATCTAGAACCTTTCGAGACGAGCGATGCAGAAGCCTCAAGTGGATGCCTCCTCAGCGACAGAAGGGGTCTATTTTTACCAGATTATGCATCGCAAGCAACCTGACGAGGCGTGCTCTAGACTACACTTAATTAAATCTTAACAAGTGCTGAGGATAAAAACTCCTTTATAATAGACGCATTATGTACACTTGAGTGTTAGAGTCGATAGATGGCAGCACTCTACTAGGACCCTGACTTCGTCCGTGTGTAAAGCCTTATGTTTATAACAGACCTTCAAAATTTTCAAATAAATTACTCATTGATGCAGAGGTTTTTGAAACTATCCTCCATCCATATATTTATAAATTTATAAAATGTAAATAACTATTTAAATAAATATCTAATAAATATGATTAATTTTATTAACATAAGTAAGTAAGATTTCGAACATTTAAACTCAGTAGGTACTAAAACACAATTAATTAATTATTTAAGAAAATATACTTATGTTCAAAGATAAGACAGTTTCGTTTTGTTGTTTCATGTCCAATAGATTTAATCGCACCCAATTAAAGACACGAGTTCAGGAAATCAAGTTAAAGGTATCACATACTAACAAAAGCTTAATAAAGCAAGTCGCGCCAAGTGTGTCGGGCTTAACGAAGCGCAGGGTTCTGTCTATAATTTTGAAATATAAGGAGGAATTTAATTTTAAAGATAAAAGTAAAATTATACATTTTTTAATTCTAAAAGGCTTTAGTTACAAGACAGAAGAGATTTAATTATTTATTTAATTATAAAAAAAAATTGTTTGGTAATATTTTCTTCAACAAACAAAAAGATAAATGCCTAAAAAGAACTATTTCTTCATCAATTCTTATTTAGAAAATCAGAAGCATCAAGATGTTCATTTGAAATTTGTTTTTATTTTTAAGAAATTTAATGTTGCCACCGATCTGCTTCATGGTTTTGAAACTTTTACAAACATGACTGACAACTTAACGTGTCCTGCGAACCACTGAATACCTACCCTACAACAAGGGGTCCCTATTTTGTGACACAGTCAACTAACTTTAACCATCAAGAATGTTGACCACGCAAATGTCCACTAACTTCTATCAAAAACAACTAAACTAAACAAGCGTTTCGTTATTTTGTATACTAACCCTGATTTTTAAATAAACAGTTTACGCTAATTCCAATGTTCGCGTGCTCACTCGGAGCCTTTAAATTAAAAAGTAAAAGTAATAAATAAAGACCGGGATCAATGAACTTTTTTTTCTTTTGTGACACAAAGGAGCACGCGATTCCGAGACCTGTTAGATTTATGTTGTCGAGTGTACCTACATTGCAACAATGCACAATTTATTTGTGTTTGAGTTTAAACTTGTATTTGGTGGATCAAATTACTAGTACAGTGACTACAGTGTACCTTTTAAAGAAATTCTTACAATGAACATTTTTGGAGTTAACTTTTTATTTTTCTGGATTTTAAGTTTATTCTTTTTTTGAATTTTTTTTATAGCGTTTTACTGTTAGCCTTTGCTATTGTATCAAAATTTATGATTTACTTACATTTATTATTTCTAATTGCGAAATACTTAATGTATCTTCATTAAAAATAGATATTATTAGACATACATTTTCAACATTTTCTTCAGTAACGTTTTTTTCAGAGCGAAAAATCGCGCATGACTATTTCATCTTTAGAGATTCGCGCCTTCAAAGCCTTAAAAGTTAAATTAAAGCATATTCAAATTTCTAAAACGTAAACACTTGAAAAACTCAGCAGCATTTTAATTAAAACGGTGAATATATTCACCTTTCATACGGTGTCATAGAATGTTTAAGAACATCATAACATTCGCGACGTCTTTCCGCCAAAAAACAGAAAAAAGTTTACCCGTCTAAAGAATAGAGGTCGCGACAAGCACCGTCATTATAAAATGTGCTAAAGTGGACTTTACTGCACCGTGATATGGTATAAGTGTAAGGAGTGAACGACCTCTGAAAGCGCCTGAAGAAGTTTGACACGCGATCGTTTCTCGACTTTGTTTTGTAGCTTTCAAAAGATACTTTTTCGGGAAAATCCATATCTTTCAAATGGTTTTACGAAAAAGGTTATAGTTTTATTTTGTTTCTTTTAATCCTTTAGTTAAAATAAAATACGCTGAATCTATTTATGATTGTAGGTAGGTACTATAGGTACTTAATTTAATTGAATGCCTAGGTAGGTATAGGTACTGTATGTAGGTATGTTTTATTACAAAGGTGGTAAGTACAAGATTAAAGTATAATTTACATAATACAAATAAGTAGGTAAATAAGTAGGTTACTCTTACCTACATTTTTATACAATGTCTTACAGCAACAAAGTTGTAAGTAGGTAAGTAGGTAGGTACTTATAGGAAAATTAATAAAAACGTTACGAAAGTTGATTATAATGATCTTTAAATGAATAAGAAGATAATATGTTTTATTTATCATAGTCAATATCTAAAAAAGCATTATCGCATAAATTCTAGAACACAAAAATACTAAACGATGACGTCACAACTATGCACCTATAATTTCAGACAAACATTGTAATGAATGGCGTGACTTAGCTAGGGCTGCCACTCTTGTGAATAAAAATGATTTTTAATTTTGATAAAACAAGGAGAAAATTTTAGAAAGTTGAAAATAGACAAAAGCCGTGTTTGTCAAGTGGATTAGTACCTCGACTTTCGATCCGAAGGTCGTGGGTTCGAATCCGGCCGTGCATCAATGAACTTTTCTCATCGAAAAATTTATATGCGCTTTAACACGAGCTTATAACGGTGAAGGAAAACATCGTGAGGAAACCTATTAGTTAGCTCTCTAATAGCGTCGATGGGCTGTCACGTATAGAAAGTTAACTTCTGCAAAAAGTGGGCATGTACCAAATATGTATGTATTTGGACATACCTCTGACTACCCCCTTAGATATCTTCAGAAAGATCCAAAAATTGCCTAATGATCTGAAAGAAATGTCTACCGCTCCCGGGATACAGTCGTGAACATATTTAATTTTTCTTTCATTGATAAGTATGTGGCAACCCTAACGCTAAGTACCCAACTCTTACTTTCATCGCAAAGTGCAGTTCTAACTTTACAATGTCAGTAGTGTATGTGTGAGCATTTCAATATCAAACCAAGGTCCGTATTAAAGTTTATTAAACCGCATTCAGGGTGATTCGGATCAGGTAGTCATTCTGTAAAATGTCCATCTCTTCTTCTTCTTTTCTTTATTTTGGCTTCGCACAGCTTGTGCCACGCATTTAGCCAATATCAGGTCATATTATAAATCAAGCTATGAGTCATCTCGGATGCACTCTAGTGACCGAGCTCACTTGTCACTTATCGATAATGGAATTCGAGTTTTCAGTGTCGTGATGACTTGGGAATTATCATTATTTTAATTATCACTCGTCAAAGGCGTTGTCAAGTTCTACGGAATAAGTGAATCGCACTGCGGATTCAGTTCTTCGACGTTTGAAATGAGTTTAGGTATATGATTCGAGAACTCATTTATCAATATTAGTTGAACAAAATGACAGTTACTAAAAAACGATAAAGCAAGTTCTTGCTTCGTTGAAGTTGACCATCGTTCTGCGCAGTTACAAAATGGATGGGTGGCTCCTAGTGCCATTCTTAACTTAGTGCACAGGCGCGGCCTGAAAACTCCGTCACTAGAGTTGGCAAAAAAAACTTGTAAAAAGTTCTTAGTAGGACCTACTAGGAACTGGTATTGCTTTATGTAAATCAAAGAAAATAATGTCTAAAGATTACATACCAGTAGAAATACTTACTCACACCTGTTAAAGCTACTAGTAACTAAATACCTTTGAGTAAGTAGTCGATCTACACATTTTCTTTCCTCTTGGCTACACATTATAATCCACGCGTAATGAAGTGCTCGCTGTCAGTTTGACAGGTGACATGCGTTGCGTTACGTAGTAATGCGCTCAACTGTACTTTCTAGTGTGAGAATTTGAATGGACAAGGTTATTTTTTAATGGCTACTGGGTATCTTATATTCGATTTCAAAAATATTGAACCGATATCAATACTTAGATGGTATTATTAGTATAGGTACATACAAGACTAGCACCCATACATACATGACGCCTACCTCTTTCCTTTGGGGGTAGGCAGAGACCACGGATCTCCACTAGTTACCCATACTTACAAATAAGTAGAAAAAATAATTTAAAGATTGCATTTCTTAAGAATGATTGATAGTTGGTCAAATCTGTGTGGAATGTCCAGGGATATTTATTTATTTATTAAAAAAAAAAAAAAGAATCCTAAGGCGTTTGATACTACAAAGGATGGTGACCATCGCCAGAGATGGTCTACCTAATGCATAAATAATAATGAACCTAAATGACTCAGGCAGGCGATACTTTGCTGTAGTTACCAATTTTTAGTATACTTAATAGTTCAATGATTGATTGCATGTTTTTTA
This sequence comes from Xanthorhoe designata, assembly GCA_963582015.1. Lineage (NCBI taxonomy): Eukaryota > Metazoa > Arthropoda > Insecta > Lepidoptera > Geometridae > Xanthorhoe > Xanthorhoe designata. Next base: position 10,119,474 of record OY757045.1, read on the forward strand.
AAATAACCAAGAAGAAGAAAAAACAAAATATCAGATAGATCTGAAATTTGAACAAGGTAGTGGGAAGTGTGAACCCACGACACGACAGTGCTCAAAAGTTGAGATACCTACGTACTTCCCACACATCCAACACGACTCTCAGTTATTAGTAATTAACATTTTAAAACACTTCATTTGTCCACCGAGTCCATCTATCACACACAATAAAAGCTTATTTGCTTTGTCCAACGGTCCACCATTACTGGACGCCATTTTTCAATTTATGCCAAATGTATTCCGTATAAATCATGTATGTTTATGTTTATATAATGTACGTATATGAGGGAGGCAAGGGGTAATATAAAGCCACCCGTGTTTAATTTGTAAACGGAACCGAATGGTTATATATGTATATTGAGCTTATCCAATATCTGCGTGGTGGAATGGGATGCATGGCTTTCGCCAATAAAAAAAAGTGCAACGTTGAAAAGATTTTATGCGTTCGGAAATTTTTATGACGGATTGCTTTATGGATTGGGGCGATGTTATTCAATTTTATGGCTACATATATAGATATTACTGATTTTAATGTTTTTAAATGTCCATCAAATTCCGTACCGCAATAAAACAGAGGCATAAATTAATTCAAGCGTAGAAATATAGCAAATAACGACAAATATATACGCCATCAGAAAGTTTACCGGTCATTACTGTCAAGCTTAAGTAGGTATAGTCACAGATAATATAATACTATAGTTTAGATTACCTATGTTAATTGATTTATCATTATCTGCATTAATATTTAGGCAGGTACTTATTTTTAGAATCTAGTGCTATGCGGGGTTTTAAAGTGTACTGAAATTTAAAACTAAACACGACAAATAAATCGAAGCCTGCAGCAATAAACACTCGCTGTGAAACTACACCTTTCATGTAAACCTCCATACATCACACGACCTTTTTTCAAACGTACTTTTTACAAACACGATGCAAGAGACCTTTTCGAACGAACTCTTTTTTCGAATCCTTTGGAATTCAAATTGGACTCTAGGTGGCCAGTGGTACGTTAATTCAATCGATCATTACTCCCGCTGCAATCCACCAATCGTGAAAAATAAAAACACTGGCAACCCCTTCCCCCACCCCCTTCTGGGGAGGTTGTGTGTGATTTTTCGAGCGTCACTCTCGATTACTGCTCTCTGTTATGCACATAGACATGTAAGTAATGCGGAAATCGATAATTGTATATGTTTGGTTTTGAGCTTTTAGTTACTATATTAGTTATGAAAAATACTCTTATCTCGAACGTTTTCCGTGGTAGCTACGGGATGCGTAGCAGAGCTACGAAGGTTAGGAGCTTTCTTAATAGTGTCCCTCATACATTTTTTAAGTCGTTTATGTACCGTACTTACCAACTTAGCTATAAAGTTTTATAGAAAATTGATAAACAATTTGTAGCTTATGCATCTTAGTATGACATCATAGTTTTATGATAACATAATATTTCAAGTTGCGCAGACAAAAAGTTCATCGACATTGCTCTCTTTTCCTAATAATCTCGTAGACCATAGACCCGATCGGTCAGTTTCAAAACAAACACCAACTATTTCACCTACATTAGCCATACATAATGTCTAGTAATTGATTTAATTCACCCTTCTTTATGCGCACACAAACATTGCTGCAGAGCCCAGCTCGAGCTAAGCCTGCTCGCGCGCTAAGTCCGTGCAAAAATGCATCGCATCCAGCACAGCCTGACCCCCAAACTCCAAAAATCCGCCTCAAAATAAAACCAAAACTGGCTCACGCGAAAGCTCAGCCTACACTGGTTAGTGAGGGGTAGTTAGATAACGAATGCGGGGCCCTCCGTCATGTATCACGTATCCAGTTTTAAAATTCGAATGCGCAATTGTTTTGAATTCGATTCGAAATTCAAACAATTTTGTTTAAAAAATGTTGCCATTTTTTTGTGAAATTCGTTCCATACCTATGTATATATTCCATACCTGTATGATAATAGCAGTGTTCATATTCATAATAATATTTCCTGACGTTGTATTGTAATAATTATGATCAGTATTTGATTTCAAAATTGTGTACCGATCGCCAAATATTTAAACTGGAACTGGCTTCTCAAAATGTGCTGTTATTATTTAAATAAAAATAATAAAAAAGTAATTGGGTAAGTAGCGTTTTATGCTTACCTAACCTACACACGATAAACTTTTCTATTTAATTACTAACATAACAAGTAGCTTTTTGTATGGAATAAGTATGGGTAGAGTTCATTCATGTGATAAGTCATAAGTACCTACATTATGGCATTAAAATAAAACATTCTTGAGAAATGTTTGAGATTAATTTTTTAGACTTTTAGTTTTAATACCGTCTTTTGAAAGCGTTTTTACTTGAGATATTCATCAAAGCAGAGTTTAGCGAAGCCTTAATTATAATTCATAAAAGAATTTCTGTTTTTGCATTTCATTAAATTAAATAGCTTTCATTAAAATTTTATAAACTTAGTACTTACGATAGAAAAGTAGGGTAGGTAAACATCTTAGCATTAGTTATTTAACATCAATGATCGAAACATAAAACTTAACAAAAGCAAGTACTTAGGTACTTACCTAAGTACCTACTCTATCTACTACCAAACGACATCTTACTACTTTCTATCGCTAAGATTCTCTTCTTATTTTCAAAGTCTGAAAAAGTTCAGTTTAAAAAAGTTTGAAACGTTTAGAAAAACGTTTAAACATTTTTTAAAGTGAAATAAAGAAAACAAAAATATAAGTATCAGACATTCAAATTTAGAATGTAAGACGGTAAAGACGAGATACAGGTTGATTAAAACTTTATTCAGTTACATTCCAAATTCAAACGCAAGTGTTCGTACAGTCTCGAGCAAAAAGACATAAGTTGGACTCCCGACGTCCTTCGTAAAGTTTTTCTACACACCCTCAGCCGGGAAAAAGAGTAAAAAAGAAAATAGGCAAGAGAAACTGTGTTATGAGGTAAGAAGCGAGGCCATGGGCACGGCGGGCGCAATAAAACGATGGCTGCGTAAGGTCGGAGTAGACGGACTTTTTGGTTTATTTGTTAAAAGCGAGAAATCTTCGGCCGTTGGCCTACTGCGATGTATTGTTGCTTATTGAATGGGGTAGTTTTGCTGCTTGATTTTGGAATTAGCGGTCTTTGAACTTTCTTGTTTCTTTCACTTTGTTTCTTGTACTCTCGTTTGTGTCGTTTTTCTTCTGTTGGTAATGAACATGAATGAATTATTATTTTACTCGTTTTCTGCATTTTTTGCAGTTTATTATGTTAAAAGTTTCGGTCATTATATTTTACTACTAGTTGTACCCGCGACGTTGTTCGAGTTCTATTGCTTTTCTATGTAAGTACCTGGTAGTACTCTATTTTTTCATGGTTCGTCAGTAATATAATTAACTTTCAAAATGTCTTCAATTACGCTTTTCCCTTAATTTTATGATGACATCAATTTTGTAGGTATACCTACTTAGCTAAGTACCTACCTATAATCATCATCATCACTCTGCTTTTTAAAAGTTATCCATTGTAATGAAATGTTGTGTTTAGTTAGGCATTCATATCCTTTTTCCGGTGTCGACTACTTTTTTTGGTGTAAGATACAATCGAACTAGCTTGGTAATTATGCTTTAGATTAAGCAAGACATAAATTATGCATATTTTATTTGATTCGTTTATCCTTATCATAATAAAGTAGGTAAACAGAAGGAAATCAATATCTGTCGGTCTAGTCCTAGGTATTCAATTTAAAATATGCATGCAAATATTTTGAATTAAAATCTAGGCTACCGTAAATTTTAATGAAGTCTCGCCAACCTAGTTGACGAACTGCATCGTTTGTCACTGATCGTGTTATGTCCAATTTGGATCATCACAACTGGTCCAGCCACTTGCTCCTATGATTAACAGAGCGCTAATTGTGCTGGGTGAAAGGTGCAGAGAAAGCAACTTTTTTCTTAGACGAATTCGGACGCCTTGACCACTGTCGCTTTGTGCACTTTCATTCTAAAGAAAAAATGCACTCAATAATAATCAGTTGTCTGCGATTCAAAAGTAGATTTATTTTAAGATAGAAGATTCTATTTATATGTTTCTTAGTGTATTTTTAAGCGTATTGCAACACAAAGTTCGGTGTTTGTGTACAGGATTTCGACACTTGGTAGTTCCTAGGCGCTTGTAAGCACGCTCAAAGTTTCCATGTATTGACTTATGATCGGGGCAAAGCCCTAAAACAAGCATTATCGCCGCACACAACTGCACCGAAGCAAACACGAGCCCCACCCCTCGCGATTCGGCGTTTTTATATTTTTGCACATTCAAAAAAAGAACGCGGCAGACAAAGATGGACTGATGACGAGATCCACTGAACAATACCGAGCAAGCGGGACAGAGCCACTTCTGTCATTGCGATCGCGAAATAAAAATGTGCAAACCGTTCCTTTTTTAAATGTGATGCTTTTTTTACGTTGGTCTGCGTTCGCAATTAGTGTTGTGCCGTTGTCGTATCGAGCATTAGGAATATGCAAATAATGTGCGGGTCGGGGCTCGATTGGAGTTCTAAAAGCTTTTATGGCTCATTCAATAACATTATTGGATGGTCTGTAAAGAGATCACGGAAGTGAGTCCATTCAAGCCGGCGAAGGTCGCCGTGTTCCATGGCTTGATAGAATTAAAGAAACTCGCAATGTCCTTTCTATATACTCCTCTATATGAGAGTACATCTAGAGTCTTGCACTCGTTTTCTTGTAGAATCCTTTCCTCATTTTACCGCAATCTTTTTAAGAGCTTTAGTTATGGCGTCTTCTACGAACAAAATACTGTTCATACAATGTTTTTAATTCGATTGTTTTCATCTAGCTATAAAAAGTCTAGTGATAAATAAAACCTTACAAATATTTCATACGTTTTATCTGCATTTGTCTGAGCCATGTCGCTGACATCCACACGTTATAATAAAAAGAAATGAATGTCCTCCGAGAGCATATTGCGTAAGCTTTCCAGGTGCATTCTAATCAAAAACATTGGGACACGCCAGGACGTCTGCAAATTTTAATGCGAACGGAAAAAAATGTTGGCAACCCAACGTTTGCGTGTGTGCGTGCACCCCACACACACTAGTGTAGCTCCGTGTCGGTGCATGCTTTACGCGCGGAAAAAAGTGCTGCGATATTGATTTTTCTGTACAGCCACGAGGGGGCTAGGGTGGCAAAGGGGTGGTTCGCCCGCGGCCTGAAAAACCGTCTGCTGAAAAAAACCGAGACGAAAAGGCACCCCACCCTTTTTAATTGGTAACGTAGTGTCAATAGGGCTAATCCCGGCTGTAATAGGCTGCTTTTGTCTCGCGAATGCATTTTACAGTGTTGCCATGCAACTTTACTTTTCAAGTTTTGAGTGGCAGCAGCGGCAGTTTGGTCAATATAATTATTATTTAATACTTCATTTAGCCTTGAGTTTCTTTAGCTTAAGAATTATTATATTACAGATCTATTTTACATTAGTGGCAATTCAGAGTGTCGCAAAAGCTAAACTAAACTAACTAAAATTAATGCCATCCTTTTTATTCCCATCGCTATGAAAGGGACGGCAACATTTTTAGTTAGTTAAGTTTAGCTTTTGCTATACTCCGAATTGACACTATTGTGTACCTAGTTTTGTATAAACAACGCATTTATTTGCATTATTAGCATTTTTATTACGCAATCATGTGAAAAATATAAATTCATGTGAAGATAGAGTAGTTGAAATGCTCTTTCTTTTTTTTTTTTTTTTATTTCTAATTTGATAAAAATTCTGTGTAAGTACATGCATATGAATTCTTTAGCTGGACTGTTAAGTTGCAATTTCTTTCATAAATCAAAATCGAATAAAAACTTATCCTTTTGAAGTCGGTAAAAATGATGACGTAGTTTGTAATAAAACATTTCTATTAAAATATCTGTTCTAAACGTGATTGTGACATCGTTGTAAAAAACCCTTTATCGTTGCGAAAAGCAAAATTTTATTTCGATTCGGAGAAAAACATGCTTTGTTAGGTAAGTTTCACAAAAACTAGACAGACTACCCACTCCATTGGCTATGATTATGTAAGTACTATGTAGAATTATTTGTTTTCGATACTTATTATAATGATCTAGTTAAAGACATTCAACAAATTATTATAATACCTCTAACAAAGATACCAGAGCCTGTAGACAAGTGACAAACGCTTCGTAACTATGATTTTTCTATTATCGCTATTCCTTTGATTGTACACTTCTGATCGCGTGGATTTTCATCATCGAATGTCAATACTTCATGCTCTCTACTCTACAAACCGAAAACAATACACGCCAATAATCGCAGGTCAGCGTAAGTTGTTATTATTTATTATTATTAGCCCGTTGTGTCCCACTGCTGGGCAAAGGCCTCCCCTTTTTCCCCTTCCCCTTTTTCCCCCCTAAGTTGGTGGACTAATTTCACATACCTAAGATCATCAATACTTTTACATTTTGTAAGTTTCAGTAGTAGCACGAGCTTTTTACTATATTCGCTATCAACAACAAACAACTTCAAACTATTAAAAAAACGTATCAGACAAATCTATAAAATAAGTAAATAAACAGTAAAAGCACAAATTTTGCTCAAAAACTTACAGAAATACACAATTGAATTAGGTCTCACTCATCATGCTAGTTCCTTACAAAAGACAGTCTCTTTCAAAAACGCCCCTATTTTCCCATTAAGACCTCTATGGTAATTCGCAAACCATGGCCTCGGCAAGTGGTCCGATTGTCTGGACGGATGTGACGTCATTCACGCACTTCCGCCGCTAATTGGCAGCGTCTGGACGGACGGACATCCTCGGATATCGGTTACACTGTGTACCAACATAATAAATCTAATATAGTCAATAGACCATTCATTAAAGTCATAGATCGATCGATTAATATTTTTTTGGAATCAGGTACATTTTATTATGCTTGTTTCTCGTGCCCTAACTAACTGAAGAATGTGAGGTCTATTGATTGCGTATTAGATAATTTTATTTAAGTATTATAGAGTAACTCGATTAGATGTAGGTAAGTAGTTTGTTTCTTTAAAAACATGTGATGCTATAATATAAAACTTTTATAAATTCCGTACGAAGAAAGGACGAAAGCTCTATTGTAATAAAGATGACCTTATTCTATTTGAAACACCTTTTACGTGTATTCGATCTCGAAACATTTTAAAATTCGAACCTCCTCTAGTCTATCCAAAGCCTAAAATAATAAATGCGGGTTGATTCGAAATTTAAAAATATTTTTATTTTCTTTTTTTGATTTGACACTTTTTTGTGGTCATAGATTGAAATGTTGAGATGCGACAAACCTCGCGACATTGACCGCCGTGACGCAAGCCACTTGACATCAATTCAGTGCCAGACGGTCGAGTTCAATGCATTCTGCATAATCTACCTACGCACTGCATTGCATAATTGAAGTGAAGGTAACGTTTGTTGAATAAACTTTGACATAAAGCAGAATAAGAATAAAATTTATAACTAATTGACATATTAGATCATGGACAAAATTATTGATCTACCTACATAAATTATTGTGGATGGAAAGTTTAGGAAGCATGCCGAACGTTAAATTCATGAGTTCAACAAAATATGGGTGTGTTTTAGAAATATTCTAACTATGATTGCCTACTTATAAATTAATCTACTTGCTAATTAGTAACTACTTGAATTATTAACAAATTAATCGATAGGGTTATTTTATCTCATAAAATATACCTACCCGACTGCCGACAAGTTCAAATTCGGATTTGAAACAAATAACTCGTTATATTTATAAAAGTCTATGTGTTCTTAAGTTGTGCTTACCATCAACCAATTTCATATTATCAAAGGTGATTATATATACTTATATATTATATTATATTTATATCGATTTGTCATAACCACGCATGACAATAAATAGTGCAATTTGAAGTTGGAACGGTTTTTCTACGATTGTTATTTTGAGGTTGGGTCAGAGTTGAAATTACTATGTGCGAAGTCATACCTGATGTTGCGTATCATTTTTCTTACTACATCCAACAATAATAATGAATCCGTCATCTGTTGCTCTTTGTCACTGCTTGTTGGATAAAAGCCTCCATTCGCGCGCTACCCTTCCGTGTTCTTCGGGGTGCTATTTTGAAAATGTTCTTCGAATATTTTATTGAAATACACTTACCATATTGTTGAGTGCCTAGAAACAGAAAAAATATTTTATAATATCATCCAATGTGTAAAATTTCGCAATATAAATGTATTTAAAAACAATTAAGTACAATAATAAAATAAGATATCATGGAATGAAAAATCAGAAAAAGAACTTAAATTTTAAATCAAGCAAATAAATTGAGATCGGTAAAATGATATCAGTTTTTTAAAAACACTTCCTAATATAAAAAATGTACAAATATTATTTTTCGTAGTAAAAAATCCCTGCCTGCCATTTTAGTATAATAATAATAATAATTTATTTCGACACAAAATTTTTAAATAATTACAAACATTACTTACATAGTAATAAAACTAAAGATAGGTACATTAGTTACAAATGCAAGTAATTTTTAAGCATAATCATATGCAATAGCATTCTAGCAAGGTCTTATTATATTTGACGACCTCTGTGGCGCAGTGGGCGAAAGCCCGCCTGAGACGCAGAGGTTGCGGGTTCGATCCCCGCTGCGGGACAAATGTTTGCATGATCTGCAAATATTTGATTCGTGTCTGGGTGTTTTCTATGTAGTATGTATATATTTACAAAAAAAAAAGTATCTATGTAGTGTATCAGTCATCTGGTTACCATAACACAAGCATTAAATTGCTTAGCTTGGGACTAGATGACGCCGTGTGGAATGTCCAAGGATATTTATTTATTTTATATTCGCTCACAGTCGGACCACACGTCTTCTAGACAAGTAGTAAAAGCATTGAAGCGACCCCACGCTCCACAGACACGATCTAAGAACGCACCCTCTGTTTACGACCGTTTAACTACTCTATGACGCGTGTTCGCAAATCAAGTTCTCACACTCAGAAGAAATTAAAAAGTTAGATGGAAAAATTTAAAAATGAAATAATTTCGCGACTGTATTCCTAATATTCCCATCCCAAGATGCGGTAGACATAATCCCACTAATCCCACTAATATTATAAAGGTGAAAGTTTGTGTGTGTGTAAGTATGTAAGTATGTAAGTGTGTAAGTGTGTAAGTATGTAAGTGTGTTTGTTACTCTTTCACGCTCAAACGGCTGAACGGATTTGAATGAAATTTTGTATCAGGATTGCTTATACCCTAGAATAACTAATAGGCTACTTGAAATTCCTGAAAAGTGCAGTGTTCCCGTGGGATTATAAAACAATATGTTCATTAGAATAGTTTCGGTAGTTTGGCCGTGCAAAAGGCAGCTGTCAGACAAAATAACTTCATAGATGGCAGCACAGGCAAAAATATAACACCTTCACGCTCGAACGGCTGGACGGATTCGAATGAAATTTGGTAGCAGTATTGCTTATACCCTGGATTAAAATATACGCTACTTAAAATTCCTGAAAAATGCATTGATTCCGTGGGATTATTAATCAAATTCATTAAAATAGTATACACAAAATAGTTTGGCCGTGAAAAAGTAACAAAATAATTTCAATAGATGGCAGCACAGGCAAAGTTATTATTCCTTCACGCTCAAACGGCTAGATGAATTTGAATTAAATTTGGTAGCAGGATTGTTTATTCCCTGGATTAAAATATACGCTACTTAAAATTCCTGAAAAGTGCATTGATTCCGTGGGATTATTAAACAAATACAAAATAGTTTGGCCGTGAAAAACTAACAAAATAATTTCAATAGATGGCAGCACAGGTAAAGTTATTATTCCTTCACGCTCAAACGGCTGGATGAATTTGAATTAAATTTGGTAGCAGTACCCTGGATTAACAAATAGGCTACCTTAAATTGCTGAAAAAAGGAATGGTTCCGTGGGATTATAAACCAAATTATTCATCAAAATAGTTTGGCCGTGAAACGTAACTGTTAGTCAAAATAATGTTAATAGATGGCAGCACAGGCAATGTTATAACTCCATCACGCTCAAACGGCCGGACGGATTTGAATGAAATTTGGTACCAGGTCAGTTGATATCCTGGATAACAACATGTCATTAAAATTCGGTACATCACGACCTTCGGATCGAAAACAAGTACGCACTAACTAACCCATTCGGCCATTACGGGTCTCCCCATTGGTTATCTAAATAAAACATAGAATATTCTCTATCACTAAAAGGTGACTTTAATCAAACTGAGCCGCGGTGGGCGTACCTACCCACCGCGGCTCTGATTTAAGCCGCAGTCACAGGTTAGGTACGCCTAACCTACCCAAAACCGCAGATAATATAATACTAAACTCAAAGTAAAAGATTGATTTTCGAACTAAGCGTATTATGTCATGAAATGGCAATATATTTTTCGTAATTCAATTACTGATTTTCGATGTTTCAGTTGCTTAGATTTTGTATATGCACGTTCAATTCCCTAAACAAAAACTAGTTCATTAACGCTGTTCTCCTTTATCATTCGTGTATTGCAATTTGTAAACAAAAATACCTTAATAGGCTTGATCATAGACAACCCTTAAATAGAGCGGACCCTCGCCCTTATCTCGGTCTGACAGCTCGTGTGGAAACGCCCTAACGTTCTATAATTGAATAGATCATGGCGATGAAACATCTTTATTGTGACAACTAGCCCTATTTTCAAAAGACAAATCATTGCGGATGACTTATTAACTTGCACTTATTTGACTCAAAAGATCAGCAATGGTAATCCAGCGCGGCAATGCTGCCAGTGTCTTGGGCACGCTTCCGTCTGGCAGTGGTTTGGATCAGTCGAGCTACCTATAGATCGTTTGTAACGATCCTTAGGTGGCTTAACTGGTTCTAATTGTATTTTGTACAGTTATGTAAATATGTAGTAGTTTAGTTTCTGTAAATAAATTATTTTAACGGTACTTAAATAAATAAATAAACTCACTTTCAATAATTAAATTATTGATAAAAGTCAAAATTAATGTAAGTAGGTAGTATAGAAAATTTTAAATCACAAGATATTTTTAGCTTTTTTTATTTTGACTTCGCACGGTTTGTGTATTTAGCCAGTATCAAGAAATTTCAATAATTCAGTCTATGATAAATACAAAATTTAATAAAATCACACTAATATTTTAAAGGTGAAAGTTTGTGTGTGCACACAAACTTCAAGGTAAAAAAATTGGAAAACTTTGACAATTAACTACTATTTGATTAGTCTAACAAGTCACTAATAAAAGTTGTCTTAGTTTATTTAATACTGATTAATAACACGACAATTATTACGAGTAAAATAGATATTTGAATCCTAATTAGAAGACACACTTTAAACTGCGTCTCTCTCTCCCTATTGGGGTTTGCTGGAAGAGAACTCTTTTTAGGGTTAAGCTCGCCTTTGCCATTACCTGTCTAGTTTTAAGCTCTTTTTATAAATGTTTATTTTGTGCAATAAAGTATAAAATAAAATAAAATGAATCAAGCGATAAAATTATTCCAAATGACGAGTTGCAAGCTCATCTCAATTTATGTGACATGCCAGACCAAACAGAGGGTGTACAAGGGTGTCTATTTGTCTATGGTATAAGGGATGAGCAATCTAGCGATAGAAACATATGTGGTCATTCATGGTCAGTAGACATTCAATATGGAAAACATTTAAAAGGGGTTTGGGAAATTATAGTTTATATATTTTATTACAGTGTAAAAACCACGTATTTCATTATAAAAAAAGGGTGTCGCTTGTATCTCGCGGCTTCGAACCCCGTCGAAGCCGTAAGCTTTTAGTAAGATTTTTCATTTATTTTGGAAAAATTGAGTTGGATCTTGTAACCGAGTGTTGGCTCATCTTCCGCAAATGTAGGCATGTTCCGAATATGACCTCTGACTAACCCTTAGGATCTTAATTGTAATGTATCTTTTATTATTCCCAATAAAATATTTCTATTTCTTCTATTTTTTTAAATTTCTAATTCAAGATTTTAAGACGTATAATTTTTTAACAAGGAAGTTCTGAAGGAAGCTGACAGTAACATCATCGACAGGGAATGAAAAAGGAGAATAAAATGTATTGCCATTAAAATATTTTGTATTTTTATGGACGTAGGTATATCACAAATTAGTTTTATGCGCTACCAACTATAAAAACAAAGATTAAACTAAAAATACTAAATTATAAAAGATTTCCTAAAAAAACTGATTAATTTGGCTGCGAAATGAGTGGATTAGCATAAATTAGTCCATTTGATGAATCCTAGTTTAGATCTAGATTAAGGATGGTATAAAAAGTTTACTGTTAGAGTTTTTATGGACACTTGATGATAACTGTTTTTGACTGGTCAAAGATTAACAATAGAGTTTTTTTTGTCTATGGTAATAAGTAATTCAGATAACTGGGCGAATGCCGTTACCACCTGGCAGCCTGAAGGAATGCGTGGTCGCGGTCGGCCAAGGAAGCGCTGGAGAGACGATCTCGACGCTTTTGAGAGATATTTGTGAGGTCTCAAAAGACAGAGATGGTTGGAGAGAATTGGGGGAGACCTTTGCCTAGCAGTGGGACAATGTAGGTTGAAAAAAAAAAAAAAAAAAATGGTATAAAGTGGACCTATAATAGAAATCACACTACCTATCACACTATTATTATAAAGGTGAAAGTTTGTGTGTGTAAGTGTGGTTGTTAAAACTTCACGCTCAAACGGCTGGACGGATTTGAATGAAATTTGGTACCAGAACTACTTATACCCTGGATTATCACATAGGCTACTTTTGGTCCCGGTATTCCCACGGGAGCGGGAACTATTCACCGCAAGGGCGCAGCTAGTATAGAATAAGAACGAAGTAAGATTCATTTACTAAAAACTTACATATTAATTCGCTTCTGATTCTATCTCTCAAAATTACTTAAACAATCTAAAACGTATCTTCTTGGATCGTTACGAAAGATCTGTAGATAGTTTAAATGATCCAAGTGTGTATCTGTAGAAGATTAGTTCCTGTAAATCCTTTCATAAAAACTAGAATAGAATTTCTCAAAAGTTGAGTTGACCCAAATTGTCGGTATTAGCATCTTTCCCTCATAAAGGGGCGCACACACGACGTATTGACCCGCTACTCAAGGACGAGCCAAGTTCAAGGGCAAGGGGTGTGCGTGACCCTTTTATTGTCCTTCCTTGTTTATTGTTTTGTTTCAATATTACGTTTTTATTTAATTTTTAATTTTTTATAGCGAATTTTTCGAATGGTCTTTTAATACTTATTTTTGTTGCAAATATTTTTCTATGGAAAACTGGTGAGTTTGACCCAAATTGTTGATCTTACCATCTTTGTCACATAAAGGTGCGTACACACGACGTATTGACCCGCTACTAAAGGCCAAGTTCAAGGGTAGGGGGTGACCCTTATAATTATCCTTTGGTATTCTTCCGTGTTTATTTTTTTTATGAATGTTTTGTATCTTTACTTGTAGATTTTATCATAAATTCTGTATTTTTTTCACTTGATCTTATTTGTAAGAACTTGTAAAGGTATGTAAGAACTTTTTATTTCTCAAATTCTCGGGGTTCAAGTTCAAGGGTAGGGGCGCGACCCTCACGCAACTTTGTACGCTTATCCTAACAGGTGGAGAAAGTTACGCAAATATTACTTACTAGCAGCGCCCCGCGGTATTACCCGCGGTGAAAAGTTTCCGACCCGTGGGAATACCGGGATTATTAGTAGTCTTTTAATAGAAGTGTTTTAAAAGTAGTGTCACCACTCCTAGGACCTGACCGGAAACCAGCGCTGCACCTTACCTACCTAGGTCTGGTGCAGCATATGCTGAAACAGGGACCTAATTTGACGTGGGGTCAAATTAGGTCCAAAACATGTTTTTTTGTCTTTGTCTGTTTTATGTACCTATATATTTTTGTATTTCAGTTATACTTATAATTTGGGTGTTCTTGGGCCCAATACATGTTTTTTCTTTGTTTCTTTCTTTCTATGTGTTATAAGCTGATATAAGCTATCCTGATACCAAATGTTATTCAAATCAGCCAATCAAATTAAAAAAGGTAAATGACGCGATAAAATCCAGTATTTGTTTAAAGTATCAGTTGTAATCGCGAACGTTTAAGAAAGACGAATTAAATGTATTAAACTTAACCTACTAATCAAGAACCAGACCAAACTATCGAATGTTTAAGTCTCTAGCTAAAGGATATTGTTCTTAAACAATCAGATTTCTCCCGACTTCGGTTAATAGCCTGTAAGGTTTACCAATATCTCTTATCAAACTGCAAAACGCTATCAAAATCCGGATGTATGGCCGTATGTTTATAAACTAGATTTTGCGCTAATACAGTGCTCGTAGACCTACTCGTTGACGACCTATGTGGTGCAGTGGGCGAAAGCCCGCCTGAGACGCAGAGGTTGCGGGTTCGATCCCCGCCGCGGGACAAAAGTTTGCATGTTCTGCAGATATTTGTTCCGGGTCTGGATGTTTTTTCTATGTATAATATGTGTGTATACTCGTACAAAAAAAAGTATCTATGTAGTACATCAAGTCATCTGTTTATCATAACACATTGAATTGCTTAGCTTGGGACTAGATGACGCTGTGTGGAATGTCCAGGGATATTTATATTTATATTTTATAGGCATGATGACATTATCAAGAATGACAAAAAAATAGATCTACTTATCTAATTAAATACGATTCATGGATCCTGAAAAACGTATTTATTTTTATAATAAAAGCAAGATTAATATTTATATCGATAAAATAGAATTAGAAAATACAGCTTTCCGCCATGTTGTGAAAACAGAAAACAGAAATCCGAGCGCATGACGTCACGTCTAAGTAAAATCACTTTGTTGCCATTTAGTTTTGTTTGAAAACTGTGAACTTCCTACCTAGGCATGACTAGTAAAACTAAGTAAAAGTTAAGTACTAAGTAAAAGTTAAGTAGCGTTTCAGTATTCGGACGTAATTTCTTAAACGTTTTCGGCTATAAAGTCGTTAAGACATGTTGCTTTCTGCCTAGAAATTCCGTCACCATAGATAGCTAGATTTGCTCATACGAATAAAGTCGGTACTAACTGTAAGTTATTCTGTGACGTAGGCCTACGCCGTAGCCCGTAGCGCTACGAACTTTGACTTCTGACACGAGAGTTCGGAGTGTACGAGTTCGCTCGACTTGTTTCAGTGTACAGTCACGCACACAACTAGGTTGTTATATAGTTAAGAGTATTCTTTATTCTTTATTGTATACAATAAAATAATACAATAAAAAACACATTGTAAGGGCATGTACATAGCGAGCTTAACCCTAAAAAGTTTTAGATACTTATTGTTTTCTTGTATAAACATAAAATATGTACGTAGGTAGGTACCTATTAACGCTTAATAATGTTATGCTTCTATTCTATTATACCATCATTATTGGAACAGCAAGATGATCTTATGAAGTTAAGAGCTGTCCTAAATACCTCCTCAGTAAATATATAAGTAAAAATATTAATATTAAGGTCGTGGGTGCGAATCCCGACCGTGCATTAATTAATATGTATTTCATTTTGAAATGCTATATGCACCTTATTATGAGCTCTAAACTTTAAAGGACACGTCTGTCTTTCCTCTGAATATATCCGGCTAAGCTGAGAGGATGACCTAGGTCCTTGACACTGTATAATTTATCTCGTAAATATCTAAAGGCCTAAGTTTAAGTTTATTTTTTAAGGTTTGCAACAAAACCGTGCAAGATCGCGTAATAGTCTGAGCACCGTCAAATTGGCCGTGGAGCCAATTACGCGACCACCGTTAGTTGACACGGTCTGAAGATTACAAGATCAGGAAGGAACTGAATGTTTCAGCTATTTAAACAAAGTAAAACTTTCAAAGCTATCGCTAATGCTAAGCTTTACTTTTTAACCATTGACGTACATAGTAAAGTTTAAAGTGTGTAGTTGTAAAGTTATAAATAAATAAATAAATAAATAAATTAATATCCTTGGACATTTGACACGGCGTCATCTAGTCCCAAGCTAAGCAACTTAATGCTTGTGGTATGATAACCAGATGACTGATACAATACTTTGATACATTTTTTTTGTAAATACATACATATTATATACACATATCAAAAATCTAGTCGAAGAGACGCGTGATCTGATCTGGCACCTATTCAGCTCAACGGATCAGCATTGCCATGTCTTGGGCACGCTTCTGTCTCTAGCAGTGGCTTGTATCAGTTGAGCTACTTATACATGCTTTACATTACAGTGATCCTTAAATGGCTCAACTGGTTCTAATTGTATTTTACAGTTATGTAAATATAGTTTAGTTTCCGAAAATTTAATTTCCTAAAACTAAGACTTATCCAATGTTAACTATTATTCATTAATCCAACTTAATTTAAAAATTGCTTTCTAAAAGAATCCCATCACCAAAAGCGTTCCGTTTCACCGTTACAGATCAGATCGACTCCACTTAGATTCGGGCACAACAATTGGCGAGTACCGAGCGTGACATCGCACCTGATTATGAAGCAACGGTCCAGTAGACCCCTTGATCAATGATAATGGAGCCTATCAGACGTCTCTAACCGATGCCGGACGTTTGACGACCTCTGTGGCGCAGTGGGCGAAGGCTCGCCTGAGACGCGGAGGTTTCGGGTTCGATTCCCGTGGCGGGAATCGAATTAAAGGATTATTGAATGCCATAACCATTTAAGAAAAAGTTTACCGATTAGATCCATTAAGATGGATCACCGAATAGAAAGAGCCCTTAACTTGTGTGTTGTTGTGCTTGTGCTTATATAATTATGCTTGTTTATTATTATAGATCGCGTAAGAAGCCCTTAGCTTGTGTATTGTTGTGCTTATGAATCGCGTAAGAGTAGGAGCAGTATCACAATAGCACTCAAGATTATATTTTTCCTTGGCATAAAAATTATCTAATCAATCGGAAGCATTCTATGTTTAGTCTCTAGCTCATTTAAACTTCCTATAGCAAAACTCTCCCACTCTGTTATTTTATTAGCGATTGGAATGTCCATTTCGCTATTAGTTTCATTACGATCCAATCATAATACATTAACAGGCTTGAAACACTGACTCATGGGATGACTCTTCACTTTTTGCGCCCAATCTAATTGGGCGTACCTTGCTGGCACTAACTACTACATAATCTGTGGTAGGTACATTATAAGCCGATGCATAGTCTGTGGTTAGATACTGTGCTACAGTCTGGGGAAGGTACTGTTAGATTGTCTGTTGAAAATTATGTTTTTGTATTGAGTTCATTGACTAAATTTTAATGAGCGATTTCAGGGTCCTTTACTCAGAATGTAAATAAATATTGCATTTAGCTTAAGTGTTTGCTTGAACGTGTGAAATTCAGCATTACATAAGTGTATTTTAATGATATTTTCAATATTTTAATGATAGGTATCTTCTCCACTAATGGTTTCCCACTACTTCGCTTGCATGGTTCTAGTTCGTTCGTTCGTTCGTATGAGCAAGTGGCCAACTCTGGTGACGGAGTTTTTAGGCCGCCTGAAGGCCTCCGTCATGGCTTAACGACTTTAAAAGCCGGGACATTTTTTTAATGGTTCTAGTAGTACTAGCAAAGACTAGCCACCAAGGATTGTTATTATCAAAATACTTTTTTTTTATATCGATTCGATATTTTTATTACAGCTTAACTAACTCACAAACAGAGACTGACAACACTAGAGTAGATTAAGAAATAGTTTTGTAACTATAGGTATAGTAAAAAAAAAAGCAAAATGTATATTATGTGGAATGACATCTATTAGCGAGCGAGTTTTCGTACTAGAAAAATCACGACACGTTATATTTAATGCAAAAAAAGGATTATTTAGAAAGGCAACATATTCAAATTATTTTATTAATAGATTTCAACACTAAATATGATAACATTTATTATTATAGATAAATTATAGGTTGGTTCTTCCCATTTAATACAATTTATAGTTTTTGAATGTAAATTCTGTATAGAAGAGTATACTTGATCAAAGGAAATAGCATTCAAAATAATTATTTTTTGCAAATTTTGATACGACATTTTACATTTTGAAATCCCATTTTATTTAAAAGACTAATACTTGTTTGTCCATATTATAGCATCACCAACAATTTAAGCTGCCCTCCGCAGCACGGAAGCGTTCAGCTGTAAATGACACTTGCGCTCACCCATCAAAGTTGTGACCGCTCAGAACGTTGCCTTTCTTCAACGATCGTCAATATTGGACCGATTTTAATTTTTTTTCGTTTGAAAGGGTAAACTTTCGAGGTAGTCCCATAAAACAAATTAAGGATCTTATTTGGATCTTCGGGGATATGAACAGAAATGCTCCTCAAGAGTGGAAAAAATTGCTTTCTGCTTACGAAATTTAAGTCGATTCATTTTTTTTTTGTTGTTCTCACAATCCATCCACTGTATCCTGTTGGCAGACTACTTTTACTAAAAGTTAGCTATTAAGAGTCTAGTAGTATCACTACTCTAGTTACTAGCTAGACCATGTAATGTATGTACCTGGACATATGGAATTACTTATGGAATGCTGACTGTAAAAAGTGGATAGGGACCATATCTATATGCACATCCGCTGCAAGTTTCAACCTAGCTAGATCATAGACACCCAGACTTGCATATTTGTCTATGCAAGCGACCTTGACCTTTACTTGCACTGCATTAGCATATAAACGCACCGCGCGTCGAGACGATAATCGCGCGAACTGGTTCCAGCACGCAACCGGTTACGTACACTGGTGCACAGAAGTGAACTTAGGAATTGGACAGGTCAGGATTTTAGTTATT
This sequence comes from Xanthorhoe designata, assembly GCA_963582015.1. Lineage (NCBI taxonomy): Eukaryota > Metazoa > Arthropoda > Insecta > Lepidoptera > Geometridae > Xanthorhoe > Xanthorhoe designata. The sequence continues at coordinate 10,138,424 of OY757045.1, forward strand.
CCATTCAACGTGGTGATACTCGTTTTTTACATACACCTAATGTTTTATTATTTCGTTGACCATAGGAATTTAAAAAAAAATATGATTGTTTCGTTTGTGAAACCTGTCCTAAGATTTTTTTAATACCTCTGTAATACTTTTATTTTGTAGAGTTTAAAAATAGTAGCGAAAACAGAGTTTGGTGGCCACCAAGTGCAACTTCGCTATTCCTCCTAACTAAACTATACAAAATAAAACTATATTATAATTATATTTATATATAAGTACTATAATACGTATACCTAGGCGGCGGCGCTTGTTTCATGCATACAGGCACATTAAGTGTCACAGACAATGAAACTAAGTAAATGTGTCACTGGTTTTTCTGAGACACTTAAATGTCAATGACTTGTGGAGTAATTACTTAGTTTTTGTTGCATGTAAACATGAATTTGTTATTTGTGATTTTCTGGTAAAACTGTACGGACTTAACTTTTACGTAAATTAGAAATAGAATAGATGAATTGAGTAAAAGTAAAAGAAAAGTAAAAGTAAAAGTACTTATTGCAGCAAACATGGGAAATATTTATGAAAACATACCTACATCTTTAACTTGAATTTTATTATTTATAAAAAATGTATTTTTAACTCCTAAAAATCATGTACCTAAGTTTAAGTAATATTATTTAATTATTCGTTGGGATAACTTTTTTATCAATTGAAAGAAAATTTAAACAGTACCACAATTACTATTTTGGAGTAATTGTTGTACTGTTTAAATTTTTCTTGCCGTTGTCATTTTCTCAGATCTTATATCTTCAAGATACTTTTAATATAACTAAGACGATAGTAGTCAGAGGTAGGTGTGTCCAAATACATAATTTGGAATATTTTACAGAACTTAGCATTTATACACACACATTTATACTTAAATATTTTTGCCTTAGACTTCTCTCAGTGACTGTACCAACTCGTTCGTCTTAAAAGGGCGTGCAAGTCGAATATCAGGACATTAAAATATTATCGCTTTTATAATTTATTTTTTAGTATTATTATGATCATATTTTAGCTGAGTTCATTATTTGTAATAAAGTTTCTTTAGACTGGAAATCACAGTATGAGGTCATTTAATAGGGTACTTTTGTCCAATAATTAATTTCAATTAAATACAAACAGAAGTACCTAATAGTATATTAAATTGACATGCAATCTCATTTAGTACCAATTTTGTATTTTTCAATAAGTACTTATATTATATCAAAAGTAGGTAAAATATCAAATATTGCTTAACGATAATTTCTTATCGTATGAAGTATTTATAGAAGAAATAAAATTATGTAGAATATGTTAATACTAGTTTATCATTTCTATTCTTATATTTTATTTTATTAGAACAATATCAATTATTTTGTCATCTTTATAAAATCATGTTTCAAGCTAAAAGTCAGTTATTCAAAATTATTTTGATTGTATAACACAAAAAAAACTTGCAAATAATAGTGGCAATTCGGAGTGTCGCAAAAGCTAAACTAAACTAACTAAAATTAATGCCATCCTTCTTATTCCCATCGCTATGAAAGGGACGGCAACATTTTTAGTTAGTTAAGTTTAGCTTTTGCGATACTCCGAATTGCCACTAATGTCTTTTAAACAAAATCAACGGGACTTTATCGCGTAATTACCTTATTTTATATATTAAATATGTTTACAGATCGCGAAAGTTTAACATGTGCTTCTTCTTCTTCCTGCCCTTATTCATGTACACCACATCTTCTTTGATCTACAGATTAAGTAAGTTTCGTTACGGCTTAAAGACTTTGTAGCCGGGACGGACAATTTAACGCGCTTCCGAAGCACTGAAGCGCTCGGATAAAAATAAATATCCTAAGACATTCTACACAGCGCAATCTAGTCCCAAGCTAAGCAATTTAATGCTTGTGTTATGGTAACCAGACTCATATACTTACTACAATATATCTTATTTTTTTATGTATATACATACATATTATTCATTGAAAACACCCGAGACCCGAGACACTCGAGACAAATATTTGCAGATCATGCTAACATTTATCCCGCAGCGGGGATCGAACCCGCAACCTCTGCGTCTCAGGCGGGCCTTCATCCACTGCGCCACAGAGGTCGTCATGATGTTATAATGTCTCTGGCGGTCACCCGTTTATTTTGTGACCGTCGCTTAGCATCCATTGAATTGATTTAAAACTTATTATAGAACTTCTCTACTTGATCCCACTAATACAATAAACATGAAAGATTGTATGTATGTTTGTTACTCCTTCACGCAAATACTACTGAACGGATTTGACTTAAATTTGGAATCGTTCGTTCGTTCGTATGAGCAAGTGGCCAACTCTGGTGACGGAGTTTTTAGGCCGCCTAAAGGCCTCCGTCATGGCTTAACGACTTTAAAAGCCGGGACCGACAATTTAACGTGCCCTCCGAAGCACGGAAGCGCTCAGATGAAAATGCCACTTGCGGTCACCCATCCAAGTAGTGACCGCTCAGAACGTTGCTTAACTTCGACGATCTATCAAGAACGTCTTAGCAAGCTTCGCCACGAGCGCTTCTTAATGCACAATGTTTATGACCTGGAATGGAATAACTAACACTGACTACTTTTTGTCCGAGTTAGTACCAAGCGATTGAAGCTTAAAGCTTGTATAAAATAAAGTTGCTTCCCGCCGTTCATCTTTAAACTACGCAACGGATTTTAATGCGGTTTTCATCAACAACCAGAGAGATTTTAGAGGAAGAGTTATATGTTAAATAAGAAGATATAAGTTTAAGTAATGTGTAAGAAATTGTTGAATTTATTAAAATGGTGTGATTATAAAATGTAATTGAAATGTTATATTGACTTCATGTTAAATAAATGTTATGAAATGATAACTCTATGGTACTCTATGATAAATAAATATGAAAGAAATAAAGAAATAAAAGAAATATGATCACGACTGTATCCCGGCAGCGGTAGACATTTCTTTCAGATCATTAGACAATTTTTAGATCTTTTCGAAGATGTCTAAGGGGGTAGTCAGAGATATGTCCAAATACATACATATTTGGTACATGCCCACTTTTGGCAGAAGTTAACTTTCCATACGTGACAGGTTGCAAGCCCATCGACGCTAAATATGAATAAGAATTAATAAATGCCTATATTATAGAAAAAATCCGTGAGAAGCGAGGGCTTATCTTAAATAATTTAATAATATCGCTGACTTTATAAGCCTACGTAAAGTAATTGCCGGTAAACAAATATGAAATAAAAATGTACTGAAATGTCTTCCGTGTTCAGACAGATATTTATCATGCGAGAGTTGCATTTATAAATGAATCACACTGTAGCTTAAGCAATTAAAAAAAACAAAGTTCAACCTGACATAAGGTGTAAAATGAAACGTTAAATTGAAAACATCACAGAAAATAACTTAATAATAACTATAAAGGAAGACGCTGTTTTGACATCCATTATGAGAAAAAATAGTTTAATCTTAAACGGATAGTGACTTACCTATTACCAGTTATTTAATCTGTGCTGTTACTAGGTACTTAACTTTTATCTATTGACTCAAACAAGGAGGAACAGTCGATTTCTTTTTAATAATTTTAAAAACATATCCAGTCCAGATGAAGTTACACTCTCCCGGTTCCATAATTGAATTAATTAGAATACTTTTATAGACTATAACCAGATGTTTATTAGTTTTGTTTTCTTTTGGGAATAATATAAACAAAATAACGTTTAATTAAAAGATAAATCAATTTGATTATCTAAAAGCACTAGATCATTTACGATGGTCTTCCGACGGCATTATTCAATTTTAGAAATTCAAAAATATATTTTGACATACATTACTTACATTAGAAAAAAGTGGAATTACATTAGGATAATTTATTATTTTGATATGTTCTCGTAAAATATTGAGTTTTAAATGATTAGATATTAATTTAAATTATGCTTCCTAACTGTGATTAGTTTATTAATTGATTTTTATAGGAATTATAATTGATACGATTGAAGTTAATATTTCTTGTCGGTTTTCATTTCCACGTTAAAGAAACCGGTAAATTGAAACACAAACCGACGACTGAGCTTTAAAGCTCCGTTTGAACAGTTTTGTAGAAATTGTACTGATTTAAATAAATATCAAAAGAAATATAATGAATGTTACATAATAAAAATAACTTGAAATAGTTCATGACGTTTTACTGTGTTCAGGAAAGTTCAATAAGAAAATTTTAGGTAATTGTACACAAAACCGGTAAAAATAATAGGACTGGTATTTTTTTTTGTTTATGAAAATGATAATAATAATAGTGTAATTAGATAAATAGTGATAATAATAATAATCTTACCCGTATGACAGTAGTCTTCCAAGTAATGCCTCGCAGCGCGCTGCACTATCGAGTAGTAGAGGCTTACAGAAGATGCGAGCGCCATATTATCTTCTTCTCTTCTCTCCTCTTCTCCTAGTCTGTCGCGTACAGTTTGTTACAAAATCAACGTTTCAAAAACCAAAACATAATAACTCAACAACTCAAATAACCGGTAAATAAAAAAAAACTAGTTTGAACTGCGTTTATGTATTTTTGTTTGCCGGAAAATATTGTTTTTGCATGTCGAAAAGTGTGAATGTTCCATTTTTTAATTGTCCAAAAGTCACAATTTTGTGTACATGTCGCGTTAACCGCCGTCCAAAACTCTACGCGAAATGAAACACGTAAGTAAAATAATATAAAATGTTTGGGGCGAGCGGCGCGCGCCGCGGCTGATGCGAGACTGCCACTCCATAGTACTTTTTTTGTTCCCGCTCGCTGTGAGGATGCTGCACAAATAAGTTCGGATTAACAGATTTTTACCGGATATTTTATTGCATCTATTGATATTTGTTTATCGACTATTGTTACGGTAGCTTGTTTATGTAATTTATTTTAAAAACCTGAGCTTTTGTTTTTTTTAACTGCTGAATTCATTAGATTATTTGTCTATAGCTGCATTGATAATAACAAAGCTGGATAATTATAGTAACATAAAATATATATGGAAATGCTCAAAAATACTTTAGTAGGTACTTACCATAAGATTCTTATAGTGTTTGCTAAATCCAATAAGATTCACATTAGCAAATTTTTTATGCATATTTTGTTTACTAAATGAGATTTTGTTGTTAGGAAAACAAGAGAAAAACGCGGGAAAATAAGTTTCCCGCCGAGACGCCGCTCTCGAGACGTGCGTACGTAACGCAATGTTTACCTTAGATTTTTTACTTTTTTCAACTTATCTTTGCCACTCTTCTGTCGACCTTCATGTGCTTTCGTTTTAATTTCAACAGTCTGTTGCTAGGTGGATACATTCAGACAGCTTTTTAAGTAAGATTATCTCTGTAACTTTTTAATTCCTAACTTAAACGTCTAATTAGAAGCAATTAGCCTTACTCATGTCAAATTGAATATGCAAATAAAAATGTTATAATACATTAAGGCTGCTAATTAAAAGTTTCCGATGACATTGATGTCTGATCGAAGCGAGCGCAGTAACATTACGATGGGATTATCACCCGCTAACATAATCGGGTGCACCGACGCAATTATGACGAAACCCTTTTTAAAAACGATTCGCGTAAAAATAAAGAAAAATGAGAAAAATGTTCATCAACGCGACACGACATCCTCCCCTCTGCCTCCCGCCTGCGCCCAGGGCAGCGGGTGGTGTGCGACAGAGATGGCAATATGAAGCATGCATCCGTCTCATGCGCTGCATCTCGCGCCACCAAGTTTTCATATGAAAACTACCCGCCGCGCGCAGTCTCTACCAACGAACAAACGTACGAACTTTTACTTCAGACCAAAGTAGCTTAAATTCTATCACAATAGTGTAGAGTTGAATATTGATAACGATCGAAAGTGGATTAAAGGATGCTCATTTCAGTGGTTCGAAGTTCGAACTCTTGCAAGTGTGAGCGGTGACCACATGCAAACTAAGCTAAGTTTAGCCCTTATACGGACACACTGCACTCACGCACACATAGGGAACTTCCTTGTAGCTGCGTATGTGTGCGTACGGTATATTTGTGTGCGTGCAAAAGTTCGTATACAAGTTTTCGGTGGACTTTCTTTGTGTCGGTGATTTTTTTCGCGGAGCGCTGTGAATGTGTGCGGGTCAGTGTGATTTTTTCAAGTTTTTATTACGCACACTAGGATAAGTGTGTTTGTATGGTGTTTGGGTGTGTGGGGGACGGTTCTTTGTGCCTGGGGATTGTAAAAAATGTCGTATTGGATTCTAGCTTTACTAATGAATGATAGATACGAGTGGTTCGTCCTTCAGCATACATTCGTTCTAAAATTTGATGAGGGATTTTGCTGTTTTATTGTTGCATCCATTTTACATTCGCCATCTTTGATTTTTATTTTGAGCAATTTTTATTTTATTTATTTTCGGAAGTAGTCGTTATGTTGTTTTTGACATGAAAAAGATTTCAACGCGCTCATTAAAATGTAACTCTACAAAAGATACACCAGAAAACTAATTAGAGTTTTCAGGCCATGTTATAATCTAGAATTTTAGCAAAATTTATATACTTAACATATTACCAAAGCATCTTTAAATTAATAGATCTGGTGCCTATTTCATACATCATCATCACAATCATCATCTTCCTTATTCTTAAAAATGTTTCTGATTCCTTTCTTCAACTGTAGAATATTAAATCAAGCATACTTCAGCCTACTAACTAGCTGTAAAAATATGAGCCCTAACATGAAACGTAGGTATCTTGTAGGTTTTATATTTATGCTAGATTCCTAGATAAGTTAGACTCAGTAGGCACCATCTATACCGAACATAATTAATGCTTAATTTTTTTCAATGTTTTTGTACCTACTTCTTTTATAATGCCTCACTTTGTTTGAGTGGCTTCCCACTAAAGTTTGACTATTTAGATTGTTAAGGGCTCACTGTTAAAAAAAGTCCACACTATGTTCTTGCCTGATTCTTTCCCTGGTGTAGGGAGTCGCGTTAGAACAGACAATAGAATAATGTAAGACGATTTGAAGTGATCCTTGAGGTCCAAAAGAAATAATAGATTTATTCTTTCTTTCTAACATCTATATGTTTCTCAGTATAGTCGGCCTTATCAGCAAGACATATTAACATGTATGAGAACACCGCTGATGTTTTTCATCACTGTTCAGTTCACTTTCATGATTTCCCTGCCCTACACGTGGTATGTGAGATCAACTAGTTCTCTTTTCTCACTCTTCCCTATCATCTTAAGTCTCTCCTTTCTTACCCTTTTCAAACGAAACACAAAATAATAATCATTACAGGCGCGCTAGACATTCTTTAGCTCTTTAGACATTCAAGAACTTTTGAAGAAGTCTAAAGGGGTAGTCAGAGGAACGTGAAAAAACAAATTTGTTAAATGCACATGTTTTTTCAGAAGATATAATTCTATTGCACCCTTTTGAACTGTAAAGTTGGCGAAAAAACAAAAAAATGAGTTCGTATGAGCAAGTGGCCAACTCTGGGGTGACGGAGTTTTTAGGCCGCCTTAAGGCCTCCGTCATGGCTTAACGCCTTTTAAATCCGGGACCCACAATTTAACGTGCCCTCAGCCCGAGCTCAGCTGTTAATGCCACTTGCGGTCACCCATCTGACTTGTGATCGCTCAGAACGTCGCTTAACTTCAGCGATCTGTCAATTAATGTCGAAACAAGCTAAGTACCTACGCCAAGAAGGTTTAAAAAGGTTTTAAAAGGTTCTTAGATTTATAAAAGCTCTCGTACTCATAAGTATTTACGTATTTGGCACATGAATAAATGAACAGAAAACCTTAAATAGCTTTGAGTAAAGAGAAATCATAAAAAAAACTGTAGTTAAGGTTCTAAGTTATTTACATTCAGAGGCACTCAATATAATAATATGCATTAGAATTGAAATGTGCTATTAGGTGCGAGTGAGATGTAAAATCACAAATTGTTTGAGAGCGAGTGAGAGGGAAATTGTTGAAAAAACTAAAGGGGTCAGTAACTGGATCGAGAGTACGGTAGCTGTTGAGTGAAGTACTGATGCTGGTGAAACTAACAAATTTGTAAGAAAAACTTAGGCCTTTACATCTTTAGATGATTTATACAGAGTCTGGAGAGGAAGTGTGAAAGTGGCTCCAGTGAATGAAAAGATGAGGAGTAGCTTGGTTAGCTTGGTATGGTCATGTTATGAGGAGGGAAGAATGTCACGTTACTAGGAGAGTTTTCATTATAAATTTAAAATCTTACTAAAAGTTAAAGGCTCCGGCAGGATTCGAACCTGCGTAGATACAAGCGATCGCTCTTAAGCCGAGCTGCCTGACCACTAGGCTACGGACCCTCTAAGCCGAGGCCTGAAACTATTAGTAAGATGATTTTTGTATCGGTTAAAGCACCACTAGGACTAGGAGAGTGTTAGGTATGAATGTGGATGGATATAGGTGTAGGGGTAGGCCAAAGAAAAGATGGAGGACTGTGTGAGGGATGACATGAGTAAGAAATGAGTGAGTGCTGAGATGATATCTGATAGAGGGAAATGGAAGAAGAATACATATTGTGCCGATCCCACATTTGGGCAGGAAGAAGAAGAAGAAGATACAGAGTCTGGAGGCAAGCTTTGCCTATATTTAACATTGTACATTTAACACTGTACATTGTTTGCCTGGGACATTCTTGAGTTGGAATAGCCTTGCCCAGCACCTAAACCATCCTCTCAGCTTAGCTGGCCATATCCACAGGAATGACAATGGTCAATACGTGTGGGGTTGACTAGCCGCAGGGTTTTCTCAAGATGTTTTCCTTCACTGTTATAGCTCGTTTTAATGCGCATATACATTTTTGAAACAATAAAAGCAATAAATCATCCACTTGGCCAACATGACAAAATAAAGTGTAATATTTATTTATTTATTTATATAGAAGACAATATAACATCATAACAGGTTTTTTTTTAAACATAATACTTAAGGTGCCTGTATGGGTGAAACTAGCGCCACCGCCCATTTTATTTTATTATTACTTAAACAAAGGAATTTTAAAAAACTGAATGTAACCTAATAATAAAATAAAATAGGCGGTGGCGCTAGTTTCACCCATACAGGCACCTTAAACATAAAGTAGCATTCTACTCACCACAGCGGTTAGTATCGCCAGCGCCCGTGCCGGTCTCGTAGTGCCACATATGTAAACACTGAGATCAAGACGAGCACAATGAGAGGAAAACAGAATTAATGTGGATAAGACTCTATATGCATTAAAAAAGTAAGTTCGTATGAACAAGTGGCCAACTCTGGTGGCGATCTATCAAGAACGTCTTAACGCAAGCTTTGCCGCGAGCGCTTCGCGCTTTTATATACATTGAAGTAAGATGAATAACATTTTAGTTATGAATCTTTAAAGTTTTTAGATAAGCACGATACTAATGGGTCATTTACGATTTAATTGATGCAAGATTATTGCCTGTGCATACAATTAAATTAAATTGACTGTCATCATATCTTGCAAGGTCTAAACAACAGTTGCTTACAATTATTGAACGTCAATTTGGTGCGCGTAATTATTGCTCTGGTACGTAGACTTAATTTACATAATGAAATTAAGTCTTGTGATGGACATTAAGGTATTCTATTCTACTCTAAAGTTATCATAATTCAAAGACATGTCCACCCAACTCTTTCGGCTAGGTAAGCGAGTTGTAATTACATCGTCAGTCGCCCCCAAAAAGCGCAATTACCGGCGCGTCTTCAATTAGCTCATCAGCCCGTCTGCAGCCAACAGGTGAGCACAGATTCCACGCCTTAGCTCATCTATCTGTAGCTCATTAAGTTTAGATGAACTAGTGACCAACTCTAGTGGTACTTTTTCTAAGCTATTGCGGGTCTAAATTATACTTTCTGTTGTCTAAATAGGTATTTCGCATTGGTAAAATAGAAGTAAAAATTCTTCCAAAATCGAGATTCCATAAGTATTTAAATTAACAATAACAATAATTTATTCATTATTATTCATTACACTAAACGTTTACCGTGTTTATAGTCTTATTTAAGGGTAAAGGTAAAACTATTACAAGAGCCTGAACTAGGTAATCCTGTGTTTCATTCAGGCAAGAGGAACGCCAATAATTATTACAAAAATAAAATATTCAACTAACTCGGGGTTCTAGAGAATAACCTCATAAATATGCAAAAAGTACATTATGCTACAAGGAACTCTTTTGTGCCACTGGTCTACAGCATTATATTATCTGTGACAAGGTAGCAGACGAGACTAGGCTGTATTGATAGGCTGTAGAAACGAAAAGTGGGCCCAAGGACGACCGGTCGGAGGCTGCCTTCGGACCATGGAACTAGTCTAAGACATGACAGGATAGCGGGTTGATTATTCAACCTTATTTAGGGTTGAATAACTTCTCAACATCGGGATGTGTATAGACGTAATGAGAGCATAAGTACAACGAAAGAAAACGAAGCATGATCTTTGTTTAGACCTAAAGGAAGCGTTTAATCCAGCGGTTAATATTAAAAAGTGACTTTTTTGTAAACTTTCAAAAAAAATCGAAAATATTTTTTTGTGAAAATAACAGTATGCTAGAAGGAAATAAAGTATTTCCTTTGAAGATCAAAAACACTATTAATGTAAATAAAACTATATTAGGTGTATCACAAGGTTGATTTATGGGACCTTTTATTTTCCTCTTTGTTAAAGTAGATTCAACCAAATCATCTCATTATATTTAAACCAATTTATACTTATTTAAATTGTAGATATCAGTATAAATACTTAAGTTTAACTTTTAATATATCTTATGATTTGTACCACACTATAGGATTCAAAGTCGGTTTATAAGATGCATGTTGGAGGAACTTGAAGCCTCGGAGCTTTAACCATCTTCAACATTGGAATTTTATTCAGATCTATTGAATTTAACCTAGGTTTTAAAATGCGCTACAAATTTTACGAATTAATTGTTTTGTACAGGGCATTTATTAAACTTTGACGTCAAAATGAAAAACGGGGCATGTTTTATGTCGTCTGATATTATTTTTATATAATGGTTTCTTTTGATCTCTGCTTTTGTTTTGACACAAAATAAAAGTCTGCATTAATTATATTTCAAAATGTTCAAGTGTCTAGTAAAAATACATATTTGATCTGTAACTTTAATATTACTTTCTCAAATAAGTAAGCAATTTCATTAGCATACAACTTGTTTAAAATTACACCAACCATAAATCTACTTCAATCATCAATAGAGTTTTCATAAGTAGAAACTAAGTAATTACGTCCAACGATAACATACCTAATTGTTCTTTTTCCCCCACAATCGGTGCACTCCGTAGCGAGAACCATCCATCTTCGTCACCGACTAGACTTCGCATTAGCCAGAAAAAACTCCCTCTCCCTCACTCATACGGGTTAGACAAAGCTTTTGTATATCTGTCCTTATCTCCAACGAAGTGATTCAGCGGAATGGACGTTCGAAATGCTCTATAGTCTTCCGTTTACAATGTAAAGGAAGCTTAAATCTGTGGTTCTTAAAGTAGGATTTTCGGTGATGAAAAAAGCAAAATTAAATTTCCGAAGCAAGTGTTATACAGAGTGCAACAATCTTTTTCTTGGGCACTTCTTGCAATGTCTGAAATTGGATGGTGTTATGCGTTTGGCGCGGTTTGATGGAGTTATTAAGTGGTTGGTTACATCTCGTATAATGCTTTCAATTGAGTGTTTTAGTGTTCTTTGTTTTTATAACTGAAATAGCTTGTCGTCGATCCAACTAATAATGAACGAGAGTTTGTGAGAATGTTTGTAATTCAATTACACAGACGTTTCTGGTGAAATGGTGAATATTGGTTGTGATCTGACATTTAATACATGCTGTTTCTTAGCAAATTTGTATTCCGATTCGAATAATTAATTAGCGGCGCGTTCGGTTTACAGTCATTTAGGTACGTATAATGCACTGGCACTGATGCACACTATACCTCTGATGTACCCCTTTAGTCGTGTTTTAGTTAGGTCAAAATATTGATCAATGCTATGTTATGTTATGAGCCTGTAATGTCCCACTGCAGGGCAAAGGCCTCCCTTCCTTCTCTCCATTCATCCCTGTTTTGGGCCACTGTGGACCAATCCTTTAGATGGGCATCTAACTCGTCTTTCCATCTACGGCGTGGTCTGCCGCGAGGTCGTTTTTGTTAGGAGGCGTCCACTCGGTAGTGGCTTTAGCCCACAACGATTGATCAATGATATTCGTAAATTGGTTTTGATGCCGTTCAAATTGACATTCCAAAAAAAAAGTTTCTAAGAGCTAATCGATTTTCTTTTTTAAACATTTTTTATTTTAATTTAGGTCGATGATAACTGAGTTATTATAATACTCGTACGTAGTGTAAGTAAATAAAATAGTCCCATTATCCTGATTATTTCTCATTAATCTATACTTTCAATTTGTTAACCTAGCGAGATAACTTATAGCAAAGGGTGGAGCGCAGACTGCAATCCATCTACTTCACGACCCGGTGACCGGCGGGTGGGGCGACACTGCAAGCGATAAGCGGGGGCATAAGCTGAAGCGATTAGAGATAAAACTTTAGACCAAAAATGAAGGTCAAGTGATGGGAGTTAAAACATAATAAAGCTAAAAATATAATAAGTAACTTTTAGTGGACATTATTAAGTGAATATAAAACATTCTGATCAGTAAAACTTGTGCAGTAAAAGGGCATTGACAGTGTTAGCTATTAATGACAATAAGTTTAAGCGTATACGAATACAAGATGAAACACCGAAGCTGGTGTGTAGAGCAGGCTATTCTCATCTACCTGCTGCATGGCTAATGACTGGCATTTGTAGGAATGCAAGCTGGTAGTCTTTGAAACTAGCGATCTTAGGGTAAAGTTCTTAAGTGGATTTACATTCGTAGTCTGAGGCACTTTGTACTATGCCTGTAAATTCTGTGTATCTCATATACCCAGCGTAATTTCCTTATACAATGTAATTTTTTTTTGTGCGCATAATTATCAAAATATGCCTACACAATATTTTTTCACTGTAAGTTATAAACAAACTCACAACTAAGGTACAGCGAATACGAATCACCAACCCTCCGACCGCGATGTTGTTCTATTCAGCTTTAGTCTTACAGCGATCTAGTCTTTTTGACAACCTAGTTATATCGAGATGTCGTCATAAAGCTTTCTAACCCACTTCACCCGCCTTGCTCTCACAGTCGGGACGCACCCCACACTGCATGATGCATTAATCCCTGTTCCTCGAGACGGATCCTTAATATATGGTCGTGGGTTTGATGCGGTCACACGGATCATTTTAAACTTGATCTTGACTCACTATGCATAGTGATACTCTTGTACTAACTTGGTTCTGTTTTGGTCCACGTCTGTTCCAAACTAAGTACTATTTTTCAAGACTATCGAGACAAAGTAATAAAATTCCAGTAATAATGGTCTAAAATGTGTTTATGTCGCGATAGTTTACTAAATGTATTATCTCAGAATAGTTTTTTAAGTTATTTAGATATTTAATTGAGTTTGTCAATTGGGATGGTGCTTCGAATTGAATGCGAAGGTCTTACGTTCGAATGCAGGTTATGCTACAAAATATTTTTTGGGTCGGAAAATGTAGGTAGGTATATGCGCAAGAGAAAGCAAGTTTCCTTTAAATGTAGGAAAACGTGTGAGTGAATCAGTTGTATTCTAATAAACTACCCCTTTCGATATTTAGAAAAATTGCGTATTTGGAATATTGCATAGGTATCGTCGTAGATATTATCATTCTTATCATTTGGTAGGACAGCTGATATGTGTACCATGTGTAGAGTACCTACACGTTCAATGTAAATTATCCCTTATCTAAGGCTTTCTATAATATTTTTTATCTACAGACGACCTAAAAAGAAAAACAAAATGAAAAACGAAAAATAACATACGCTACTTAATTCTCCGAATCCAAATATTCATGAGAATATTACATTATTTATATAATTGAAAAAACATTTCCATTGATGAATGTTTTTACAATTTATACGCCATATTTCAATTTGGTTTATCCGAATAGGCCAGTATTACACTGACTAAATGATTGTCTATTAGTAAGTATATTTGTTTTAAAATCACCTAGCTTTTATGACAATGTGATCCAAATGGTTCTACTAAATAAAAATACGTTTATACTTCGACTTTCTCTTCATTCTTCATAACTTTTTGCCAATATTTTTTATGTAAATCTTTAGTTTCTGTAAATAAATGTTTGAATTTAGAATATGTTTTGTACATAAATTGCAAGAGAAGAGGTCGTTTAATAAGCCGTTAGGACATGTCCTTTCGATCAGCTAAGTTGTAGAATTCACATTCAGGTTTTGATAAAAATTTGGAAGCAATTTAAGTATTCTCCTAACTTCTAGCAAATGTGGGTATTTACCAAATATTTGTGTATTCTGACTAGCTCCTTAGACGTCTCCAAAAGAATTTGAATGCCTATACAAAATCTGAGAAACTGTCTGTTATGAATAAGGTGTCGTGGTCGTATAGTGTATACTTTGCTTATCCTCAGAGACATGTGGCATGTTGGAATTCTATTAACGACCAGTCTTATTAACCTATCTTTGGTTTTGCTTACTGTAGGCTGTAGGTAAATATTTGAAATGTTTTGTATGGAAGTAAAGTTGAATGAATTACTTAATAAAAATCTTTATTGCACATAACTGCAAATATTAACTGAAATTAAAATAATAATAAAAAATGTATTAAACATGTACAATGGGCGGCCTTATCGCTAAAAGCGATCTCTTCCAGACAACCTTTATACGAAATAGAGTAACAACAAATGGAAGACTGGTAGAGTGCATAAAAAATAAGGAAAAGAAAAACTACTACAAAAACAAGTAAAAAAAAACGTACAAAAGTATTTACCTAATAATAAACTACATAGTCCAATTTATATACTTAATGTTAAATATTTACCAGCACTAAGCAAAACCAAAAATAGGTTATATAGGTTATATTTGACGACCTCTGTGGCGCAGTGGGCGAAAGCCCGCCTGAGACGCAGAGGTTGCGGGTTCGATCCCCGCTACGGGACAAATGTTTGTATGATCTGCAAATATTTGTTTCGTGTCTGGTTGTTTTCTATGTAAATTATTTATGTATTTACAAAAAAAAATGTATCTATGTAGTATATCAGTCATCTGGTTACCATGATGCTTAGCTTGGGACTAGATGACGCTGTGTGGAATATCCAGGGATATTTATTTATTATTTATTTATAGGCCGTAGGATGTGCGTTTCTCCTGAACAAATTATACATTCAAAGCGTAAAGAAGCGTAAGCGGTTGTCATCGCTTTTCTATTTATAATGCAAAAAAACCTTATTTTTCCTAGAAATTCTAGGAATCGATTTGAATAGAGAATGCAGCCAAGGTCAGGACGAGGTAGGTCGATGGTACATTCGTTCACCTCTGATCTATGCAAACCAATGGTATGATTTAACATAGTTTTATTGAAAAACGACATGATCTCTACATTTTACTTTCAAAACTTTCGTGACATGTACTTGACAATATGACAATATGCTCTTGTCGGTGTAATAATGCAATTTCCTCCATATAATTCTTTCCAATGCGATCACTTACTTCTTGATACGACATGACAGCGACCACTTTGACCTGACTTATAGTTAATTCTCGGTCTTCCCCTTCCTCGTCTTCCTTCTATGTTCCATTATAAAGCTGTCATGTCATATAAGATGACCAATCATTATGATAGCACGGAAATTAGGTACTCACAATAAAATTTCTTCGATTTAGATACCGACAAAGGCATTTCTGGACAAAATTCCAAAAATGATCTGAGGACATTGAGATGTATTAAAGAGTCACAATCTAATAGCTGACAACACTCAAAAAATGTGCGAGCAAATTCAATGTTCTACAATATAAACATTTGACATTTGAATGTAGACGTATTGTTTTAATGTTCAATGTTGCTTGTACGCAAAAAAGAAAAACTCTGCGCACTACGTAGCGTGCGTCGAGTTTTGGCGATTACATTTTATTTGTCTGATTGTGGCTCTATAATACATCTCAATGCTTGGGGATGAAAAATGGGGATCATCGCAGGGCATTTCTGGACTAAGCCATGAATAGGAGAGTATAAATACGGGAATGCAAAAACTGTAGTTCAGCTAAACTTCCACGTCAACGCTCACCTGATGAAATGGATTGAAAAAAGTCTGACCTATTTTTTCCAAGTTTTTTATCATTTTACAGTCACGGTGGGGACATGTAGCTCTTTGTTAATATAAATCTGCATGGTTTTTGCTAGATGAGAAATGGGTTTTGAGCTTACGGTTTTGTTGTATAAGTGTGTCCATAGTAGGCACACTGTTAGCGGCCGACTGAGTTAGCAGCAAATTTTTGGCAAACTGAAATATGAGTCAGCTGCAAACTCAGATCAATTTTCACCATAACAACCATATCGCCGCCGCCGACTAATGCCGGGTTCCTATAGCCAACTAACGGATGCCGTAGGTTGGTCGTGATAGCAACATTGTTTATTTATTCAACACAAAATGTATGAGACTTTTTGACAGATAACAACGTTGCTATGACGACCGACCTACGGACATCCGTTAGTTGGCTATAGGAACCCGGCATAAGACAGTCGGCGCGCGTTACGCTACAAACTGCGTAAAGTGAGCGTAAACTAGCAAACTGTGGACATTCCATTTCAAATACTACAATAATACACAATATATGGAAGGGTGTACTAAACCGATACGCCTCAAACTCAGTCGGCCGCTAACAGTTTGCCTACAAGGGACACAGCCTAAGGCTGGGTGCACAAGCTGCGTCAACTGATATGGTGTGGTATGTTCGAGCTTGAAATAATGTGTCCTAACATTCGCATATGATTTTCTAAAATTCTAATATGTTATTCCAGTGGTAATACTGAATTATGAATAAGACTTATGGTCTTATTCATAAAGATTTGACAGTTTAATATAGATTTAAAGAATGCTTTTTTTCTTGTTACTCATATGTCATTGAAAAGAGATAGCAACAGATTTAATATCCGTTTCAGCTAAAGTAGCTTTACTAACCCAATATGCATAAGGGGTTACGTCGACTTTGATCGCTTTACGTCCAATCTGGTTACCATAACACAAGCATTAAATTGCTTAGCTTGGGACTAGATGACGCTGTGTGGAATGTCTAAGGATATTTATTTATTTAATCTCAATATCTTATCTATCTGTGATTTTGATTACCGTGGTTATATGTGTCATTTTTAGTATGGAAGTAATGTCAAACATCTTGTTACAATATTAGTGTGATTAAACTTTAATATTGTGTGTACTATATTAGGTACGAAACTCTTGTGTGTGAATTGAACTCGTACTTGACCAGTTTTAATACACTGGGCCTTAAAGCCGGGTTTTAAATAAATAAACATTATTTACATTTAATCAGAAAACTGCGGTTGCAACTCATATGCCAGCATTGAGCTCCAATTAAAATACCAATTAATTTTAAAGTACTTATTTATGTACGAGATTGCGTTCGGCCATCCATGATTATTGTCATTTCCTGTGCTATTTACTGCATCTGACTTTATTTCTCATTTTCTTGGATGAATACATTGATACTGAAAGACGACATTGTAAAAAATAAGTTCCTATGACTCTACTGACGGTGTTTTTAGGCCGCTTAAAGGCCTCCGTCATAGCGCAACGTTTTTTAAAGCCAGGACCGAAAACTACTGTTGTATTATGTATTTACATAAATCTTGATAAGTACTTTCTTTGTTTAAAGCTCTGAACACCTTTTTGATTAAAAAGTTAAGAGGGCACTATAATTGTCGGTCCCGGCTTTCAAAGTCGTTAAGCCAAGACGGCGGCCTTTAGGCGGCTTAAAAACTACATCATCAGAGTTGGCCACTTGCTCATACGAACGAACGAACTATCAAAAAGTTACAAGAAATTGTGATATGTTTTTGGGATATACTTAAGTAACTTACATTTATTTAGGTAGTTGTTTAGGTTAAGAAGTGTAGATATCTTTTGTTCCTGTGTGTTTCTTTGTATATTTAAAAGTATGAATTGTGATCGCGAAAGTTTATATAAGTACTTACTCTCAGAAAAAAATAGAATCGAATTTCGATACGTAAAACACCTTTACGGATCAGACAAAGGTTTTTATTACATCTATATGAAAACACCAAACAGACAGACGAGCAAATTACCCAATGCTATTGGGTCGGCCATATTGATTTTATAGATTAAACTCGAAGCAGTCCGACTATTTTGCAGTGGGGTTCCGTTGAATGAGGGTAATTGATAATCCATCGTTGATGTTATTGTGTTGGGAAATAGGTGAACCAGGAAGTTATTAAATAACATTAGACTAACATTAGACTACATCCTATTTAGAGCCTAAATAATACATCTCAAACTGGGGCGTACTACTTTTTTTTTCGGGTTGACTTTTATTTTTCGGGTAAGTGGTCGTTGGGACCTTTATAACTTCACCGAGCTTTGGCGAGTGCAGAAGGCTCGTACTCGTAAAGGGGCGTAATACCAACTTAACAAACTTGTTTTAAGTTTGCGTTGACATAACTTGTATCCGTATCTACTATGAACTTTGGAAACAATATCGTTTATCTCCTGCGTTGCGATAATAATAGAGCGAGACAGCCATATTGGATGCTGTTCAATGTTAAAACAAACTTGCTTAGTGAAGGACCTGGGTCTTCCATTTCTTAAGTTTAGTTCAAATACACAAATTAAATCGTCAGTCTTGTTTGCAATATAGGTACTTTCAAGCTTTTATTAAAAATCACACAAAATTTTATTATGACTAACTTTTAAACTTTGTTTAATGAAGTTATAGTCATCTAATAATATGTAGGTACCTTCATTTTTATGGAGTTTTATCTTTGGTTTTTTTTAACGTGTCAAACACACCACAGAGCTTTAACTTCTTATCGATTGTTTTATATCCAAAAGTGTAATACTGTAGTACCTACTACATTCCAAATCTGACCACAAACGGGCAGTAATGAACACCGGAAGTGCGGAACCCAAGCTGCGGCGCAAGGGTCACGCTTCGCCGATTTTTTCGTCAATTGATTGGGCCCTGCAAATAAAGCAAATGATGTCCGATTGAATTTGTGATGAGCTTTTACCAATTTATACTCGTAGTTTGTACGTGCAATTGAACTCGAAAACGTAATTTAAGGGTTTTTTTAATAAAGGATTTCAAAGTTCATAATTACTGTACCTACTAACAGAATTACTTGGATTTTTGCCGTCGGTCGAGGTTCAAAAAGAATAATACCAAACGGAGTGCGCTTGTACGTAACTCGATTTTTTAAAAATAAGTAAGTAGTTTTATGGATGCGATGCGAGGTCGTGGTCGGCCAAGGAAGCGTTGGAGGGACGATCTCGACACCTTCGAGAGAGGTTGGTGGGAAATCTCGAAGGACAGAAATGGTTGGAGGGATATGGGGGAGACCTTTGCCCAGCAGTGGGACGATATAGGTTGAAGAAAAAAAAAGTAGTTTTAATCGAACCTTCAAATCGATTTTAAATTATTTTTCTCATTATTATTGTGATGTAGGTAAAGCAGTATTTATGGAGTAGGAACCTAAAAAAACAAAATTTTCGTTAAGTATACTTTAATCACTACCTATCAAAAACGTAGCTTATGTATTAAACATAATACGTTTTCTCTATTTCTACGCAAATACTCATCAACACAGCCTTCATTTATTCCCTTTTTCCTTGCCCAATATACTTCCATTTCTCTCCTAATTGCCCATTCATTAAAAACTAATAAGTCCCTGGAGCAAAAGCCAGTAAAAAAGGTGTAAAATGTAGGTGTTTCAGCAGTTTTTCTATCCGCGGTAGTTTTTACCACTAACTTCCATCGTTCGTCTTCACGCGATGCATGGCGAAACTTACTGACAGATCGGTGTGCTGTGGGACACATAAATGGGCTTCTAAAAAAGAAATTTAGTTTCCGCTGCAAGATGAGACGAGTATATTTATTATTGTGTAGAATTATTTTAATAATTATTATTTTATTTAATGATCATTGAGACGATAAAAAAATAAGTCGTAGCAATATCCTGTTGGAATCGCGGTTGTACGTAACTTTTGGTTTTAAAAATGCATGTTTAATGCGCATTTTTTCAGTTAGCTTTCTAATAGCGGCGATTGGAAGCTGTCACGTGGAAAGCTCTTCCTCCAGTCGTAGGCTCACTGCTGAGCATCGTGATGTGCCCGAACACTCTTTAATATCTCCCTCCACCCTCCTCCGTCCTCGGCATGGATTGTTTCGGAAACCTTAAAGATAATTATAAAGATTTATTTATTTGTTCCAGCTCCCTGGATACCTGTTCAGACCTTAGGGCTTCGTCCCCTTGGTCTTTTTTCGCCTACGTTCCCCTTAATGATAAGTGACACATGCACCAAATAATGGACTTTAAGACAATTTAATTTTATTTTTTAAATATTAGAAAAACTTACAGCTTGACAAAGAACATAGAAAAAAAACTTAACATGCACCTATTTCCATACCTCTGAGATCCCTTTAGACATCTTTAATTGTCAGTCTACCACACCTTGGGTATACAGCGTCTGTTTCGTTTCGTATTAAACTAAATAAGTGTTCCTATTTTCTGTTCCTGCAGTGTAACAGCCCCGCGCGACGTCACGCGACCGCTAATTTATGTAAAACCTCTAGAGTCGCGCGACTTTGCGCAAACTTTCAGGATGTATCCGACTTCACTTGATTCTGGAAAAAGTGTGGTAACATCATCATCAGTTTACTGGGTAAAAGTTCATTCATTATTTTCTTCAGCCCTTGACAATTTAATTGAGCTCGTGGTAAAGCTTGCTACTTTCGCTTGAAAGCCTTCGACCAAGAAGAAGGATTTAGAAGACAATTGACATTTCAAAATGCCCTCCGAAGCAAGGAAGCGCATCCAGGGAAAGTGGAAGATTAAAAAAAAATCACATGATGCCATGTTGGCCAAGTGGAATAGTACTTCGACTTTCGATCCGAAGGTCGTGGGTTCGAGTTCTGCCGTGCATCAATGGACTTTTCGGTGAAGGAAAACACATTGTGAGGAAACCAGATAGCTCTCAAATAGCGTTTATGGGCTTGCAACCAGTCACGTATGGAAAGTTCACTTTAAAAGTTTGAACAAAATTATGCCATAATAATATTTCTGTATCAAAACAATATAAAAAAATTAAGTCATCGCCTGCGACTTTCAAAACTAGTTTTATTACCAAGGTCCTTTTAGAACTTTGTCTGACTAATTTTATCATAATTATAACAAAGGATGTTTTTATAGAACACGTTTTTCTCCGACTTTACTTGTAAGTTGTTTGTATGTCGTGTTTCAACCGCTAAACCAATTTCGATGAACTTAGTAATTGGAACCTAATTAACGTAAATCGTTTACAAACTCATGTCATAATTGTTTTTAATTGACTGTGCTATTTTCCATTAAACTTTGTGCTTAATTTTTGTCATATGACATTTCACACGGCGTCAACCTAAGTAGATAGATAAATCTATCAAGAATCTATATATATTTATTCAGCACACACAGGAAAGAAAAAGAAAAAGGTAGGTGAAGATACTTAGATAGGTACTACGTAATAACATTAGCCTGAGTGGAATTTAGTGTGGCTGAAAAGGTCAAGTCTCAGCGTAGTTCTACTTCCAGACCCAAGTGGAAATGGGAAGTAGCGCTGGTTTTCAGACATCAGCAAGACAGTAGGTTGCAACAAGCGCAGGATCGAGGCAAATGGCATTCACGAAGGGAGACCTATCCCCAGCAGTGGGTTAAAAGTGGCTGATGATGATGATGATGTCTGACACATGCCTTATTTTTGCTAGGTACTAACTGTACTTAGGCAGACCACGAACACGATGGAGAGACGAGCTCGCCAAATTCCGTGCCGACTGGACTATTCTTGCACAGGAAAGGGATGATTGGAAAGTGGGGGAGGCCTTTGCCCAGCAGTGGGACATTGAGGGCTGATGATAATAATAACTAACTGTACTTAAAATTCTCCCACAAAGCATGTTCATTTAAACAATCAATTGTTATAGATAGTTTAATGTTTTATCAATATGACAAGGTCTCAAACAACATAATTATGACCAGTTACCATTTATGTAGTCACCTTGATCGTGACCTACCCCAACAACGCAAAAAATAAGCTAAATCTAGTTCAAGCTCTTTTATTTTTAATAATCTTGCACTT
Organism: Xanthorhoe designata; assembly: GCA_963582015.1. NCBI lineage: Eukaryota > Metazoa > Arthropoda > Insecta > Lepidoptera > Geometridae > Xanthorhoe > Xanthorhoe designata. The sequence continues at coordinate 10,160,750 of OY757045.1, forward strand.
ATCGCGGTGATATCTTGTTTGGCTTGATTTGATGGCTTTAGAATTTGTTTTTTAATAATGTAATGGAATGGAAGAGAAGACTATCGACTCCACGTTGTGAGATGTGATATGTATAGGTACCTAATATGATTATTTTCATGTAATTAATGAATATTTATAACTTATAATATATAATATACGGATATTATAACTTATTTACTTACTTGTCCAGGGATATTTATTTATTTTATTTACTTACTTACCACACACGATCAACACGGCTCTTAACATAAATTAAGATTTTTCGTACATTTATATTTCAGTGTGCATGTGACAAGGCAATTATCTAAAATGGCGGAAAAACACATGTTTTGTCACATAATTGAAAGTGGTTATGATAACCAGATTACGAGCTACTTTAAAGTTTGTTTACAAACCATTCACTGCGAGAAGTTGACTCTACCGGTTGTGTGGTTCTACTGTGAAAGTACTTTACTGCAAAAATACCTTATTTAAATGAAATAAAAATGAAATATGATCGCGATCTCAGGGAGCGGTAGACATTTCTTTCAGATCTATTAGGCAATTTTTCTCTTTTAAAGATGTCTAAGTGCTTGATCACGTAGTATGCTGTAGGTATGTTTGATATTTCGTGACCGCGCCCGCGCCCGCGCCCGCGAGTTAACGTGATCAAGCACTAAGATGTTTCCTCACGATGTTTTCCTTCACCGTTAAAAGCTCGTGTTAAAGCGCATATACATTTTTTGATGCGAAAAGTCCGGACATTTGATGCACGGCCGGATTCGTACCCACGACCTTCGGTTCGAAAGTCGAAGTACTAATCCACTTGACTAACACTTAAACTAAACTACGGATGGGTTCAAAACTGTTTCCTTGTGTACCTACCCAAGATGATAAGTTTATAGCTGTTTCACAGTAGGCCTCAGGCTCCGTTCCCCGAGTTGAACGCTTCGCCTTGATAATGAACGTGTGGTGTGAAGGCCGCTCATATGACGTACTTCCACAAATACCTACTTTATTGTTGTTGTTATAAGAAATAGATTGTACTTCGGTGATTAAGTGCAGCAATAATTGTTAGCAGCTCTATATTTCTTCTGGTAATTCAATTAGTTCAATTTTTTACCACGAATGGGTAATGGGTATACTTCAATGCATTTAGTTCTTACTTTCAAGAATATCTGGATACCTTGAAAATAAATAATAATAAATAAATAAATATTCTTGGACATTCCACACGGCGTCATCTAGTCCCAAGCTAAGCAATTTAATGCTTGTGTTATGGTAACCAGATGACTGATATACTACTTAGATACATTTTTTTTTGTAAATACATACATATTATAGATAGAAAAACATCCAGACCCGGAACAATATCTGCAGAACATGCAAACATTTGTCCCGTGGCGGGGATCGAACCCGCAACCTCCGCGTTTCAGGCGGGCCTTCGCCCACTGAGCCACAGAGGTCGTCAAAAAATAGGATTTGAAAAATGTTTAAATGCAAATTCAAAGAAAAAAAAATTGTGTGTACTTTGTGTACTTACGTGTAATGTACTTTCCTTTCTCTAAAATATATATTAATACAGGGTGTAAAAAGACTACTACCGAAAACTTTAGGGGGTGAAAGTACCCATCAATATGAACAACTTTTTCTAAGAAACCAACACTGTGAACGCGAAAAAAAAAACAGCTGTTTCATACACTTTAGCCAAGTAGGTATTGAACTTATGTATGGAACAGCTGTTTTTTTTTTCGCGTTCACAGTGTTGGTTTCTTAGAAAAAGTTGTTCATATTGATGGGTACTTTCACCCCCTAAAGTTTTCGGTAGTAGTCTTTTTACACCCTGTATATATTCGATCTACAATATTTAAAGCACTTCTTCTTCATATGGCATAGCGTTGGGGGCTAAAGCGGCCGTTTTGGGCAATTCTGCTGATAGAAGTCATTTTTTTTATTCGAACAATAATTAACCACCTTACTTTTAAATAGAAATTTACAGGATTTTATCGCGTAATTTACCTTTTATTATTTCCCGACGTTTCGGCTGTGTTACAACAACCGTGGTCGCGGGCGAACTCGTAAAACGTTACTTTAAAAGTATGAATTGTGATCGCGAAAGTTTAAGAAAGACAATTAACCACCTTATTCTAAATATGACATAAGAAGGATATTGCTAAAACTGCTTTTTAAGCCCCCTGTATGTAGCTTATTGATCTAAACCTAACCTGCCATTTAAACGCGACACAACGTAGTTTTGTGACTGTGAATATTTTACTTTATATGCTCTATTTTTATTTACAGGTAGCGGATCCTGCTCTACTTATATAAATCAGAAAGTCCGTCCTGTTTGTTTGTTTCGATCACGTCTCAACTGCCGGAAATGGACACTGGAGAACACAGGAAATGTAAGTGCTTACCGTTTACGTAAGTAACACAAGTAAAGCCGTGAAACGAACTAGTATTATACATTTTTACTATTGGAAGCGCTCGTGGCGAAGCTTGCTAAGACGTTCTTGATAGATCGTCGAAGTTAAGCAACGTTCTGAGCGGTCACAACTTGGATGGGTGACCGCATTATCAGCTGAGCGCTTCAGTGCTTCGGAGGGCACGTAAAATGTCGTTAATTGCTGGAGCCTTAAATTCTTAGCCATCAATAAGTTTTTCTAAGCGCTGTCGTGCTTCAAATGCTACGGTCAACCTATACTTTTAGAATAATTAAATTTGTAAATACTAGACGAGACACTAGTGGCAATTCGGAGTATCGCAAAAGCTAAACTTAACTAACCAAAAATGTTGCCGTCCCTTTCACAGCGATGGGAATAAAAAGGATGGCATTAATTTTAGTTAGTTTAGTTTAGCTTTTGCGACACTCCGAATTGCCACTAATGAGCACGTAATTTAATTTTATATTATTTATTATGTAAAAATATGTAAGTTGCTGTGTAATGACAATAAATGTCTATCTATCTATAGCTATCAAATTGTGACCGCTAGGCACGTTGCTTAACTATCAAGAAAACAATCTAATCAATCTATCATAAGGTAGCTTCGGCATAAGGGTTTCGTGGTATCCCAGTGACGAATCCAATAAGGTATGACCTATGAAAGTAAATACATTAGTAATGATAGCGAGTTGAAGATTTCAAGGAAAGTTCGAAGGAAAAATTCCTATCGTGAGTCAATATATTTCTATCGTGTGTTCAGAGAAGCGAAATAAATTTTAAAACAATGTGTAGGTACGTTGGTATTCTAAAAAGTATCAAAGACAGGTAGCAACTTAAAACCTTATTTTATTGATAACTAAATATTAGTTTTTGTCTAAACCCCGTATAAATCAACTTGCCTCAACTTATAATCAATCTCCTAGCTATTGGACAATCTGATCAGCGTGAATGACTCGACCGGTCAAACCACTTTTTGTAAATCCCTTTCGACTTGACTACCTCTAAACATTGTGATAAACAAAAAACTACTTTATACTTGGGAGGTAAAGTGTAGTTTGATTTGGAGTGATTCGCTTGGATAGTCACGACCAAGGATGCACGTAAGGGTATGTCTACACTATACGGTGACTACTGTTTTTTGATTTTATTTGAGAAGTTTAATTAAATATTAAAATTTAGCGTGAGATATACATAAATATAAATAAATAAATATCCTTGGACACACAGTGTCATCTAGTCCCAAGCTAAGCAACTGAATGCTTGTGTTATGGTAACCAGATGTATGATATAATACTTAAATACCTATATATTTTTTTTTGTAAATACATATCATTATAATTGATTCAATATTGCATACCTACCTAAAAGTAATAGATGCAATTACTAAGGCCCTACTGCATTTCTATAGATGAAAGGAGTCAGTCAAAGTTTCAGTGCTGATGTACAGTACACTGAGAGTGTTGGATCAAAATTCTAAGTCAAAACTGTTTTATTCATTGAAATCACTTTAGTTTATTTTCAGGTCCATTTATATCTTCGTACCGGTACACATAAATGGAACAAAATCCATCAGACATAATGGAACAGACAATTGTGATGACTTTTAATAATGTAAAAATACGTTTGTTAAATGAAATGGTGAAATGTGTACTGAATATTATAATTATAATTATTTAATATGAGACATAAGAATAATCTCTGTCAGTATAGAATATTCCCATTTTATTAGTTATCAAATAAACCTCATTTTGCAGCTTACGCCCCGCATTGTGTAGACGTGTCCTTATAACAAGATGCTATAAAATCAATCAAAAATACTTCATAGCCCATTAAAATTAGGTCGATAATCCTACGGGTGTAAAATGATAGTATCTAACCCGTCATGCTTAGAAAATGATTGCGGGTATTAAACTGTTTTTTAAACAATGTAAATTTTTAGACATTTTATCCTTACCCTTACCCTTAAGGGTGTGCCATATGCAACTTAGTCAATTTTCTATTATATTTAGATAGTAGTCAATTTTCCATATTTTCCTTCACCGTTTTAAGCTCTTGTTAAAGCGTTTATAAAATTTTCGACACGAAAAATCCATTGATGCACGGCGGATTCAAACCCACGACCGGATTCAGATAAATTACAACTATAAGGTTATATGAAAACCAAATGAAAACTGAAAAAAGTCATATAACTTTGTTCAAGCTTTGCTTTAGTTTGTCAAATCGTTCGCCTTTCTTAGAAAATAAAATATGTATATGAATTCAATTTTAAGTTATATTATAACACCATGAGAATTATTTCTTGTTACCGTCAAGTGTGAACCCAACGGTCATTTAGGGTTCCACAAAAAACGACATTAAGTAACCCTTTAATGAGACCCTTAAGCCCTTTTCCTTCAACAAGTGGTTAGCTTAGGGTTCCTTGAGGAAATGCTTAAACCCTTCGTTTTTTACGAAGAATTGAAAACCTTTTAATTTATATATTTAAACAGCAGGTCTGAAATGATGTTAATTTACATTATTGAAAATATTTTTTTCTATTTTAGTTTAGTTCGAAAAGCTTATTTTTCATAAACTCGGAACATTATAGGTAGTTATGTTTTAGTAACATTGGTGGCAACTCAATGTCGCAAAAACGAAATTAAACTAATTAAACAGCGCTAATTTACCGGCTCGATGGGTAGATTACATCCGCAAAACAGTGGGTTGCATGCACGTGGCTAAGACTAGCGCAGGATAGAGGCGAATGGCATTCACGAAGGGAGGCCTATGCCCAGCAGTGGGTTAAAAGTGGCTGATGATGAAAATGTATGCCATCCTTTTTATTTCGATCGTTATGAAAGGTACAACATTTTTAGTGCTGTCAAATTAGTTTAGTTTTGGCGACATCTGAATTGATACCATTGGCTATTAAATTTAAACTCGGTCAGAGTTATCTAAAATTTATTTTTAATTTTATTTAATAAAATGAAATAGGTATGATCACGACTGTATACCCGAGGTGCGGTAGACAAATACTTTCAGTTCTTTTCAGTCATTTTAGATCCTTTGAAGACAAGGGGTAGTCAGAGGTATCTCCAAAATAAAATGTGTTTTTTTCATTTTGCAGTAGTTAACAACTGCAAAATGAAAAAAAAAATGGATATACCTCTGACTACCCCTTAGACGTCTTCAAAGAATCTAAAATATAATTCGTGATGTTCAGAACCCATTACATTAAAATCCGTCCATCTTAATCGACATCTGAATTCTTAGCACTTTCACGATCGTTAACGTGACACACAGACGTCATGTGGCGTCAGTTTTTGTGACAATCAAACATACATTAATCCTTGGGAAGCGATAATGTCACGAAAGTGGCAAATCGTGACATGACAGGTGTTTTACACTTCCCCCAAGGACAATCTTATGCTTAATGGTCAAATATAATTATTGATAAGATAATAAAATAAGACAGGTCAATTACTAACGACTTATCGGTTCAATAATAATAATAATAATGAACTCTTTATTACACCAACAATAGGAATATACAATTACAGTAAAAACAACTTAATATTAGTATAATGGGCGGTCTTATCGCTTAGAGCGAGGTTTAAGATTATTTATTTCTCTAAAAGATTATCATCATGTTCATCCGCAGTGCGATTTCAACCACTGCTATGTATAGCCTCCACTTGTTTATGCCTCTCCTCATGGTCTTGTGCTAACTCATCCAATTTCACCCTTTATTTAATTTTATCGCGACGTTTCGACTGTGACGGCTGGTGAAAATGGGGGACAAATGTTTGCAGGCTGTACCTTTGATATGACATTCCTGATCTAATCTAATCGCTCGAGTTTTCGTCATCGAATTAAAATAAATAATAATTTAATCCTATACTTTTTTTTAGTTTCTACTCTAAAGCAATTGTAGAAATGTAACATGGCTAGGGCAGCAGAAATGTTTCGGGGGTTAACTGTAAAACCAATTATCTATAGAAGCCTGTAACAAAGTACCAGGGCCGCAGAGATGAGCAGGCAGTGCAGAGATTGATGCGCAGCCGGTGATGGATGGTCCTACGCGGTGGGAGTTCGAATACTCTAGAATGTATCTAAGCCAAAAGAGCGGGAAAACAATTCCTTGAACCACAAGGCCGAAGGAGTATCAAATCAATAGTCGTCTGTAAATCTGTAAATCTGTAATAATACCTAATGAATGTAAATAAATATTTTTCTATTTCTATTTCTATTTCTAAATAACCTAATTTTATCAGGTTTTGCTAAACGTTGATTGGTCTATTTTATACAACTTCAAAAGGATCTAAAATTTACATAAAAGATCTGAAAATAAATGTCTACCGCTGCTCCCTGGGATACAGTCGTGATCCTACCATCCTTGTAACAACCTACCATCCTTGTAACCATTCAACAGTTTTACAATAAAAAATTATCTTATCTTATCTTATCTTTTCTTATCATTTTTAATTTTTTTTATACTTACTAGGTGCTTTGGAAGAAAGTTCTAATTTTTTTATACTACTTTGGAAGAAAGTTCCAGAATGTTCCGTTGCACCTAAATGTGTGAACCAATAGAAACGTCTCAAAATTACGTCATCAACTTTTCATTAAACAAATTTAAAGATACCAGTTACAAATACATAAAATCGGACACCTAGAACCTGCCTCTAAGCTAAGGCTTTTTAAGAATTCTACTTGACACTATTTTTGACACCCTGCCTAAAACGGTGTACCTACCTAATAGAATAAAAAAAAACCCTTTCACGACACCTTTTCAGGCACCTCATACATCTAGTTGATAATTAGCTGGCTTTATGCCCGTTTTCACCAACGACTCCTAAACAGTCTCCTTACTAAGTATTACCTAAGCTAGGTGATCCCTTAAATCCCCCTCCTACCTAAATTCATTTTCACCAAGCTAAGTGACCCCTAGCGAACCACTACCTATCTATAAGTGATGTATTTTACCGATTCAATTTCATTCATTCAATTTCTGGTTTTTTACTGTCAACATGTAGGCTGTATGTTGATTGTCTATGCTTTAAAAATAAATAGTGTTTGTTTGACACGTTTCTTTTGCTATATTGTATGTAATTACATGCTCTTTGATTGTATGACCAACATACTATTACATGCTCTTTGACCAACTTGTGTATGACCAAAGTGTATAACCATGGATGTATTGTTCCTAGTGTATGACATTAATTGCGTTTCGAGTTTATGATAATTATTATTTCGTGTGCTTGAACTTTTTATTGTCCTGGAACTCAATTTTTGATTCAATTTTTGTCAACAGGAAAAGGACACTTTCTTTAGTTAACCTAAATCTTCGAAAAAAGTCCACGTCATCAAACTTTTGGAAGAAATCAATTCTCTCACGAAATAAACGTGGTCGATCCCATAATACACGATCTGTGATCACTTCTAAATTAATAGCCTCAATAACATCAATGAAATCACTCATTTTTAATAATTATAAATATTAGCAAACATTCACAAACTGATACAACTGTCACCTATCTTAAGACCCCGAATTTCGGCCCCCTAAATTTAGGTAACACCTAAAGCTTTTAGGTGACGGATTGGGAGTGGTGAAAACCATTTCTTTCTTAGGTGTTACCTAAAATGAGATAGGTGTCACTTAAAATTTAGGATTTGTTGGTGAAAACGGGCATTAGACACGTTTCCACTCGGTATGACATGAACGAGCTCTATTTAGGTAGGTACTTATTATGCACACGTGAATATGCACGCTATGTTCAAGTTTTACACTCTTTAGGACCCCAAGAAGTGCTAAAAGCGTGTCAGTAAACGCGTTAAGTTTATTTCATGCGTAATTTGGAATTCTTAGGTAATTTTCATATTTTGTTCTTGACGCGGTAAAACAATTTTGAAATTAGAATTTGGATATAGAATCGTAACATAGATTGCTAAATAGTTGCTCTGGATGGGTAGGTACTATTTGAATTTCGAACCCGAATCTATTGCAAACAATTTGAATTTAATAAGTATTTTTAATTACTTTTCGACATTCAGCCAGTTCATTTATTTAAACATAGAACTGCATCGCGAAACAAAAACACGTAATTAACACGAAGACGGTAATGGCCATCTAGACAATACGAGTGACACCAGAGACAATAGACAAGAGTGAGAACAATAGAAGAATTTTTACCGCCTCGAGAAAAAGTTCTTTTTGCTTTTTCGGCAGATGGCGCTAGTTGAGATTTCGTTTCATTATTTTAATTGGAATTTTTGACGCAATGGAAATTAAGGATCTTATTCCATATCTACTACCTACAAATTTCCTCCCAAATTTAAATAAAATTAAATCTATCATTTTTATAAAATAATTCAATTATTTTATAAAAATGATAGATTTAATTTTATTATGCATTATTATGCATCAAGTTTAGCATTTCCATTTCTTTTATTTTCATTTATGTCATTTCTTTTACAAAAGTAAGTAAGTATAGTAATTTTTGTGAATCAAACACTGATAAAAAATCTTCCTCATCAAAACTATAGGTACCTACCTACTTCTTAAAGCTGAACAACATTGCTGTAAAAACTTAAAGGTTTCTGTAGGTTATAAATGTCATAAGTTTCCAAACACTAAACTCCTTGAATTTCCTAGTTTAATTAAATAACCTACTCGAAAACTGCAGTTTAATTGGTATTATTACAATATTTAGTTTTAAACCCAACAAAAGTACTCTTTTCTCCATGATCAGTAATTTTAACAACTTTTAAATTGTTTTGGAAGACTTAATAATAAAGATAAAGATAAAGATAAAGATAAAGATCATTTATTTGCATAAACATGTGTAAATATGATGGTAAAACTGGGTATAGCCGCAACATGTTTTACCGATTTCGGTGTGCAAAGCGAGAGAAATGGCATGCTTTTAGTATACCTACACAATTTAAATATTACAATAATGTCAAATTAAATACAATACAAATTAAATACAACCTCCATGGCACATTTAATTGTTTATTCAACGACAATAGACCTTATGGCCGTGAAAATAAACTTGTAGTTTGCACATCAAGACGAAAGTTGCGCTCTCAAGCGAAGGAAAAGTTTTAAGCATTGCATACCATGTAGTGCAGGAGCCAAGATATGCTTTTACTATGACTTTTACATAAGAGGTTCAAGTGGAAATAAATATCTTTTCATAAATTTGTTCCGTCATAGTTGCCGAGTATGCCTGCCTATACAATTATAGAATCTACTAAAATCTTATTAGAGTTTAAATTATCGCGTTTGAAACAACACGCAGTGACTGCGCGTTCAAAAAACGAAGTGTGTCCAGGCTTTTAGGTATCAATTAAATAAAAAAAACTTTCTCGCTCTTTTTAATAAACTATGTATTTCAGTAAACTGTCTACTTTTAAGAATAAATAAATATCCTTGGACATTTTACACGGAGAATAGTCAAATACCTAACAATAATTAAAAACTTAGACCATGAAGAAGATTCTTCGGATTAATCGAAAAAATCAGTTTAAATCGACTATATTTTTACTTTTCTTTATCACGAAGATTTTTAAAGTAAAAGTAAGTATTATTAAAATAAAAACTATAACTTCCTATAATGAAATATTCCTGCGGTTGTCTCCTACACTACACCGAAGCCCGGATATTGTCTGCGGAGATTGTTTTAGATAGCACTTGTACTTCTTACCTGCTTGTTTTATTTTGAAATTCACTATCGTTAGCAACTCTTTCACGTGCACTTCATTTTATTTTTCAATATTGGACTCAATTGTTTAGAGACCTGAATATTTTGAATGGCGTTTCAGCCTTTTTAAAAAAGGAACATGTGAAGATTAACAGTGACTGCCAGACGGAAGCGTGCCTAAGACACTGGCAGCATAAATAAGTTGTACCTATTTGTAGGTTGTTTTTGATCGCTAGAAAATGCTGAAACTAGCTAAAACTATATGTATAAACTATAAGCATAGATGCAACATTGTACTTACTTGAAATAAAACTCTTGTAGACAAAGCAATGAATAGAGTTAGATCGGGCGGGCTGCCAATGTTCTTACTTTGATGGAGCTTGACGTATTTTTATGTCGAAACTATGACTTATCGATTGAAGATTTCGTGGAAAATATATTTGTTCATGTTACTTCTTAGATCCGACTTGATCCGAGACCGAGTGGGTTAGTACCTCGATTTTCATTTGAAGGGTTGTGGTTTTGAAATGGACCGGGCATCAATGGGTTTTCGAGCTCTAAGCGGTGAAGGAAAACATCGTTAGGAGCTAATTTTTCTAATAGCGTCGATGCGCTGATAACTTCTGCAAAACGAGGGCTTGTACCAAATATGTCTTTGGATTGGACATACCTACGTCTGATCTAAAATTTAGACATCTAAAATTGCTTAGGCACTTATTCCCAAGATATGATATGAAAAAATCTTTATAGATCTTTAAATATTTGAGAGAAAATGTCTACCGCACTTTGGCATTGGTCATCTACTTTTGACGCGAATGTTCTACTTTAAGGGCTATTTTACCAAACTTGCTAAGCTACTTTTGTACACTTACTGCTACTACTCAAAATGCATTGCGCCAAAAGCCCAAAAAATGGCGTAGCAAAAACTTTATCCTGTCAAAAAATAGTAACAGGAATAATTATCGCGAACATTGCATTAATCAAATTCCGCGCACGGTGGTATCGGGGTGGGAGGGGGCACCACCCCAAAAGGGGGTGAAAAAACGAATGCTGCGGACTCGCTACGAAAAAACGCTGAAAATGACCGGTGCAGGGTAGGGACGAGCACTCGACTTTTTTGTTTATCGATCCAGATTTCGTGGTGTTTTATAACGTTACCAATATTTTATTCTGTAAATAAATTAGTAGGTGGACGTGGACCGGGAAATGATTGGGGGATGTCGATTGTTGTTTTTGTAGATGACTCACTGTTTGGGTTTTGGGTTGGTACTTGACCATGCGCTTTGTGCCTGTCATTAACTCTCACGTTTTCTGTGACATCAAGAATGTCTTTTCAAGCTTAAAAAAAGCTTAAACTATGTTGCGTGTCTATCGTTCTGCACTCCTTAGTTCCGAGAAAAACATTATTCGCTATCCCGCTCGTTTTTCGGCGTTATGGCACACTGTTGAATCAGTTCATGTGCTGCTACTCAACATAGAAGTCACGTTATTAGAGTCCTCAAAAAAAAGCACTATTTATTGAAAGACAAAATGAAATGGGAGTATCTTCCTGTCTTTGTCCCACATTACGTGTATTCGGCACCAAATGACTGTATTCTTCTTCAATTTCCCTCTATCAGCCGTCACTCTTTACTCGTATCTTTTAGTACTTAGTACCTATATCATAATATTAACTAAGTAGTATTTAGCGATGGGCTTCCCACCAAAATGTAGACTCACCAATAACCGGATCTGGTACTCTTCTCGCGCAAAGGTCTTTCCGCGCAAATGTCTATCGCGCATGTGTTCTTCGCGCAAGTGTTTTTGGCGCAAGTGTCCTGGGGGCCTACCACGAGCTCTTAGCGCGATCCAGTTTAGGACCTAAACTGAATTGTTCTTCTTATGACTTCAGTTTTACGATTCAATTTAGCACATGACATCTGAGAGCGATTGAGTTTGATAAGGTCATGGTACGGGTCCTGATACCACCAATAACTAGCTCAATTTTCTTAAATGCCCACAGATCTAAGAGTGTACCGTGCCTTGGAGGTACACACTCATATTTTATTTCGTTCGATTCTATATCCCCAGATATATCCTCAGACAGCCAGCAACGTTCATGTAAGTCCAGTGCACCTATATAGCTGCAAAAAATGCCGCGTCCCCACCGCCCCCTCCCCCTGGGACGGGCCCTGCATTCATTAATTGCTAATTTACAGATCGCGAGATGTATGGGCCATCGCGGGATATGTATGACGTCATTGTTTTATAATAGTGTTCCGATTGTAGGTAATTATAATTTGTGCAGGTTGTTGAGGTATTTTTGAAACACAGTACTTACTTACTTAAAATATGAGGTTACTGTTTTTGATAGTGATACGTTTGCAAATTGCCTAAATTTCTTAGCTTGGGACTAAAGAAAGAAATAAAATAAGTTTATTAAGGAAAAAATTTAGTACTTAGGTAAGTAGGTACTTACTAAAAAAATAAAAAAACAAAAAACAAAATTTAAACTAAAAATATTTGCTGAAACGGCAACAACTCAGCCTATAGATGACGCTGTGTGGAATGTCCATTTATTTATTTTACAATTAGATAAAGGAATATTTATTTGTCTTTAGAGTGCATTGTCGTGTGCGTAGTAAAAATATTTCTGACATCAAAAAGAAACATTGACACAGTCTGCCCTTGACTTTCATAGAATCGGTAAGTCTAATGGGAAATCACAACCAATTAGAGGTGTCCAGTGTAGGCACTAATGGAGGCTAATCCTAGGGGCTAACAAAGAAGGGGTCGGATAATTTATGTAAATAAAATGACGTGGAGGCAGATTTATTTAGTTGACGTGACGTCACGTGCAGGATAATTAAAGAATTAGCTTTTAAAACATTTATATAGAGAAACCAAACTACTACATATTCACATAACTTTTTTAAATACAATTAGAACCAATTGAGACATCTAAGAACTATTTTAAACGATCACCATCAAAAACATCCATCCATCCATACTTACAAACTTTCGCGTTTATAATATTAGTAGGAAGTATGAAGTCATCATCTGCATTAATCGGTCAATAGTGAGCTGCTGATCGTTCCATCTACTGCAAGTAGACAACGCATGCATATCTGCATGTATAATTGCGGCCTGTGACGGATCGATGGCGATGGCGCGTGTGCGAAATAAACGAAAACGCAGCCGGGGAAAAATCGCCACGTCAAAATGGACGCGATGCAGTTCGTGCGAAGAGGATTGGTCGTGACTACGGGTTCATTGCTTATGCCAGGTTTATATATCGAACGTACGGATGTCCATAGGTAGTTTGTCATAGCAACGTTGTTATCTGTCAAAAAGTGTCATACATTTTGTGTTGTATTTATAAACAACGTTGCTATGACGACCGACCTACGGACATCCGTACGTTGGATACTGTTGGATATAGGAACCGGGGGTAAGTCCTTACGGTAGCTTCAGATCTGAAAGAAATGTCTACCGCTCCCGGAATACAGTCGTGATCATATTTCATTTTTTCATTTCATTTCATATAATACCGACTTCAATTACGTGAGAAAAATAAACATATAATATACGGTCGATTTGAGAAACCTTTTTTAAAATTGGTTAAAAATAAAAAAACATCAAGTAGTTCTAAAAAACATGATTTAAACTGAGTTTACATTCACGAAACCGACAGTTTTTTTACGCACTGTATATAATAATAATAATAATAATAAATATCCTTGGACATTCCACACAGCGTCATCTAGTCCCAAGCTATATGTAGGTATAATTTAAATAGCTATTTTCCCGTAGAATTGAAACCACAGTCAATTCTCTTCAGGCCCGCTATAGAGGTGCAACCGTCACCGGGCAGTCTGCCGGCCCGGGGGGTTGCCCCCATAAAAAAATTGCACCGCGCCCCCCCCAGGGAGGGAGTGAGGGGGGCTCAACTTTGACGCGCGTCCGCCCTAATTGATGAGAAGCTTGTGATCCTATTAGAAATTGATTTGTTTGATTCGTTTGTTCAGGTAGTTTTGACATAAGGAGATACTTATTTGAAATAAAATTAACCTCTTAACCATCTCACAAAAATATCGACGATTATTCATTAGGTATAGTTTTTCGAATTATGAAATGAATGTTTTTTTTTTTGCTTAGAATGTTTTTTACTTTTCACTCGTATGTCAATGAGACGGCAATAGATTTAGCAGCTATTTGAGCTCTAGGAAGCCTCTAATTTCATTATGAAAAAAATGATTAATGGCCAATTTTATATTAATATAATCCGTGACTGTGGTCTACGATGGTTTTTAAGTAACAATAAATAACTTTCAGATCAAAAGGCACTATTAAACTCAAAACCAACATAAAATTGCTAATTTCTTTTTAAAACCGCGAAAAAAAATTACTTCGATAAAAAACAACGTAAAAAGGCCTCGAAAATTGACCTTAATGAAGTCATTAGAAAGCATGATTTTTCGAGAGTGATTTTATCACACCCAGTAAATCAATACATACCTACAGGGTGTTCCGATTATTCAGATCTATTTACGACCTAATTTATACAGTATACAAGCATGCCGCACCATGTAGAGGACGTTACGCATCTTATTGTGACTATGATTTGGAATCTTTAGGAATAAACGAAGTAAAAACAATTATTAGTTTAAAGAGCAAATTGGAATACATTTTATAATAAATTTCTTTATTAAAATCATTGTCTTGAAAAATTTGACAATTAATTAGCTGAATTTGTTACACTTGTATTTACTGTGGTAGTGGAAAATATGGAGAGATTGTGATGTTTGGTTCGTTCGTTCGTATGAGCAAGTGGTCAACTCTGGTGACGTAGTTTTAAGGCCGCCTAAAAGCCTCCGTCATGGCTTAAAGACTTAAAGACAAAAAAAGCCGGACCGACAATTAAACGTGCCCTCCGAAACACGGAAGCGCTCAGCTGATGTCACCCAACCAAGTCGTAACTGCTCAGAACGTTGCTTAACATCGACGATCTATCAAGAACGTCTTAGCAAGCTTTGCCACGAGCACTGATAATGATGATGAAACGATGGAACGATCAGAACCACGGTCACCCTACTTATCCATAAATTCGTCACTGGCGGCGCGCCAGCGACCGCCGCGTTAGCGCCTCAGACCAAATAATGTTTTCATACATTTGCTAAGCTGTGCTTTGCTAAAAGCGCTTAGCTTGAATGTATGAAAATCTGTTTGAACTCGAATAATGCTTAAAGTATTGCAATTTCTCTATGTTATAATTACTATTGACATTGATGATCGTTTTATAACGATAGAAAACCTTCATTTCACTTTCAAAACTATCGTGAGTTGTATTAGACATTATAATAGCACACGGGAAATTACTCACGTAAAAATATCGTCGATTTAGATACCGACAATGAGTGTGGTCAGGTCACTCCTCGCGGTCGCGTCTCACACTCATACTACTAGTGTATTATATAATCTGTGCTCATACTCAGATGAAGATTCTCCGGAAGAATCGAAACATTATCGGTACCTATCTAAATCAACGATATTTTTACCTTTGTAAAATAATTGGACTAGGTATCTTATTCAAATATTGTCAGTGGGTCAGTGGAGGATTTTGGGGGAGACATTTGTCCAGCTGTGGGACATAGAATAGAATAGAATATATCTTAATTGAACAAAATACTCACTTAAACAAGTAAAAACAATGAAAAAAAAAATGAAATATGATCATGACTGTATCCCAGGGAGCGGTAGACATTTCTTGCAATTTTTAGTAAAAACAATGTCAGTAAAAAATTAAATAAAGAAGGGTAAGTACTTAAAACAATGGGCGGTCTTATCGCTGAAAGCGATCTCTTCCAGGCAACCTTTGGATGGACAGGACATCATTTAAAAGATAAGGATAAGGACATAGTAGGTAGAATATTTTCTTTTTTAAAATATTTAGGGTAGTGGTCGAGGATCGTGAGGTGTGGAAAGAGTGGGGGGAGGCCTTTGCCCAGCAGTGGGATCATCACGGCTCATAATAATAATATTAAAATATTAGTTTTCGATGCTGTAGGTTTAATGGCGGTTAGGTACAGTGTGGGTACCTAGTCCAGTATTGGCAGCGCGCGCTGGCTTGCCGCCAGTGGAGCTGACGAATTTATTTGCCTGCTGGGTTACTGAAAAAACACTATTTTCGCGAAAACTCGAAAATTGTTGAGAAATTAAAAATACATTAGAGGAAAAGCCAAAGTTGTCAAAAACAGTACAAAGCAGTTCATTTTCTTTTTAAATAACCTATTAAAAATTGCCTAATGACCTGAAAGAAATGTCTACCGCTCCCGGGATACAGTGTGATCATTTATTTCATTTCATTTTTTTCATTTTATATCCCACTGCTGGGCAACGGTCTCCCTCAAAATCCTCCACTGACCCTGTCTTTGGCGATCTCCCACCACTCCTTAAACACGCCAAGATCGTCCCGACAACATAAGTTAGTTTTCTTTTGTTTTTAAAATTTAATCATTCGTTGTGCAAGCGCCCTCTGTATAAAAAAAGTAAGTATTTAGTACAAGTATCCCCAAAGTGTAGTTCTGAGATCTTTTGAAGATTGCTTATTTTTATTTTATATTATTTTTATTTTATTTTGTGAAACCTATCATAAAGCTTTTTTTTAATACCTCTGTAATAGTTTTATTTTGTACTAGCTTACTCGCCCGCGGCTTCGCTCGTGTGGTACCTACCTTGATAAAATATAGCCTATGTTCATTCGGAAAGTCCATGCTACACACCGGTGAAAGAATTTTTGAAATCGGATGAGTAGCTTCGGAGATTACCCCAAACATACAAAAAAACAAATCAACTTTTTCTCTTTATAATAGTGGGAATTCGGAGTATCGCAAAAGCTAAACTTAACTAACTAAAAATGTTGCCGTCCCTTTCATAGCGATGGGAATAAAAAGGATGGCATTAATTTTAGTTAGTTTAGTTTAGCTTTTGCGACACTCCGAATTACCACTAATATTAGTAAAGATAGATCCTAAGGATAGTCGTGGCTCGTGAGCTTGTTTAAGTTTTTAGTTCAGATATCCTAAAGCGCTGTGTCCCGATATAAAACAGTCGTTAATAGTCCAGCATAAGTCATAGCGGGCTATAAATCCGTCAGCCCGCGCTGGCGAACCGCCAATGCCGAACTTAGCACCCTCTTCTTAAATAAGATCTTTGATATTGCCATTTTACTTATTAGTCCTAATATAGAGAACATTTTATTGTTTATCGCAGAAAATTGTTTATACACTATCGCGTTTACTGCCCATGAGGCACGTGGGCTAGATGCGAGCTGTCGGCCACGGTCCTCTCCTTCGGAGACGACCGTGGTAGCTGGGACTTGAATGGGTTAAAACTTGCTGCTGCCCGCGGCTTGGCTGACGTGGTACCAGAGCCTGTAGTATAGTATATTCTCTTTCTATCATCGCTAATGCGGGTTTGATCCTCGCTACGGGACAAATGTTTGTATGATCTGCAAATATTTGTTTCGTGTCTGGTTTTCTATGTATAATATGTAGGTACCTATGTATATACAAAAAAAAATTTACCTATCTATATAGTAGGTACCTATATCAGTCATTTGGTTACCATAACACAAGCATTAAATTGCTTAGCTTGCGACTAGATGACGCTGTGTGGAATGTCCAGGGATATTTATTTTATTTTATTTCTTTGAATTAATATTTCTGATCGTGCGACTTTTCGATAGCGAATTTTGTAATTAATTCGGATATTTATTCTATGTCTGGGTTTTAAGGTGAATTTAAATTTATTCTATGTCTGGATTTTTACAAAAAAACAACTTGTTATAGTTGTAGCTTTGGTTATTGGCAATTGAATATTTCCCGACTATAATTTCCGATTTTTTTAACTTCTTTGGAAATATCTAACCAAAATGCAAATTATTGAATGGTATATTAAATACCTAATAAAAATTAGCTTTAGGATATTGTTCATACCTATTTGCTTAAACACCATAATTATTCGCGATGCAAACTGCGTGTGGCGTCATAAATTTTAAGTTTTTTATTTGTTTTGTTTACACAGCCTCTAATTACTTAACTATCGTAAATCAAAACCACGTAAACATCAGCTTGCATTTAAGCCGTGGTTTCTGAAATAGCGATGGTATACTTAATGATATTAAAAAAAGTTCTTACGTGCTTCATACACAAGCAATTTTAGCCCGTAAATGATGTTGAAGTTGCGGGTCAATTTCTTACAAGTGATTTTTTAAAGATTTGTTTAAAAATTAGGAAAGGTTTAGTTTTTATTTGTAGTTATTTGTAGGCTATTAAAAATCATAATATTAATTTGACAGCACTAAAAATGTTGCCGTCAGTCGATGGCATCAATTTTAGTGCTGTCAAATTATTTTAGTTTAGCTTTGGCGACATCGCGAATAGCCACCATTAGTAAGTTTATTCCTTGAAAGCTGTTTGACTAGAAAATCAATTGTTTTTGATTAAAATGGTTCTAAAAGTAGTTTATAAAATATTCAAGAAAAAGAAAAAATCAATACATTTCGTGGCACATCGTAAATACTAAGAAAAACATCTTCTGAAAAACATTTTAGTGAAGTCATAAAGCGGACATGACACTGTTTAGACCGAGCGGCGAGTTGTAACGTATCGAAATATATAAGAGCGTGCAAACAGATTAATTTAATTAACCAACGTCATCTTACGGTCTTTGTTCTACAGAAACCTAGAGTGCAATAGCGCATGCGCCAACAATCAAGGTGCCGTGTTTGACGACCAGTCAGGGGCGAGCGCGGGAAAATAAGCCAATCATAGCGCGAATACGATTTAATGGCGAACGTAACATAAATCTGCGCGAGTACAGATTTTACGGCTTCTAGATAATATCTAAAAGCAGTTTGTTGAGAGCAAATAATATCTTAAACTAATTATTGAAATAAAGTTAAGGACGATTATGTTTGCTATAGGGTGTCCCAACGCTGTGTTACATGTAGGAAAAGTACCTTAAATATTGTAGAAAGAATATTTCGCTGAAAGGAAACATTATTTTGTTTTGAAAAGTAAGAAAAACTCCTTTAAAAAATTGCGTGCTTTGTCTGAAAATCGAACTGATTAAATGTGAAAGTGTGTTAAGATGCCAATCGAAGAAATACAATACAGAACAATCCCTCTTTAGTAACATAGTGTACTCAATTCAGATGTCGCAAAAACTAAACTAAACTAATTTTCAGCACTAAAATTGATGCCATCCTTTTTATTTCGATCGTTATGAAAGGGACGGCAACATTTTTGTGCTGTCAAAGTAGTAGTAAACAAATTTAACTAACAAATTAGCAGGCGCGTTGGTGAGTTTCCGTAGTTTTATTTTACGGTTTGCCAGTGAAACTCAAAATTAAGTTATAAGATAATAAGAATCATTGTTGGATGCTTCTTATAATGTCCTTTATAGGCAAAAAGATACCAAATTGAATTATCAAAGAAACAAAAAACATTAGTATTGTCAGTATTGGCTAGCAAGTAGCCTACAATTCGTACAAAGAGTGCAAACTAAAAGATCGTGTTCCAAATCCAATAGTATTGTATGTATGTATCAACATAAATCCTTGCGTCGGATGCCAACTACCCTTCCGGCGCGAATGAAAAAACACATTGGCTGTTTGAATTTTCTGTAAACATAAGATATGGAGACAGCGTATTATGTTAATCTTAAAAACGTGAAATTTGAATAGTTTGTGGAGTTCGTTTGTCGTATGAGCAAGTGGCCAATTCTGATGACGGAGTTTTTAGGCTGCCTAAAGGCCTCCGTCATGGCTTAACGACTTTAAAAGCCGAGACCGACAATTTAACGTGCCCTCCAAAGCACGAACGAACGAAGTTTGTGGAGTGAGTAGTGTTGATTAAGTGTAACCCTCGACTTTCATTGAAATTCATGAATAAGAATAATAACCGAAGACTAATTCTAAGTTTCAATGAATTAATGATTAATAATAATTGAATCTTCCACGTTTTTGACGCGCAGTCACTGCGCGCTTGTATCAATACAAACAAGATACCTACACATTGGCGGCTATTCGGGATGTCGCTAAAGCTAAACTTAAATAATTTGACAGCACTAAAATTGATGCCATCCTTTTTATTTCGATCGTTATGAAAGGGACGGCAACATTTTTAGTGCTGTCAGATTAGTTTAGTTTAGGCGACATCCCGAATAGCCACCACAGGCTCTAACAGCTTGCTGACTGGCGTTTGTATCGATACAAACGCGCCGGAAATAATCGTGTGCATATTCTACTTCGTGATTTAGTAAACTCAACTCATATTTGAACCGATCTTACCTTGACAATGCATAGAATAAAATAAAATGAGTAGCACAAACGGGTTACTGCCCTCCTTACTATTTATATACTAGCAAAAAAGTAATGACTAAACTGTTTAGTCGTGGGTTAGTAGTGCGACGCGTAAGTGGACCGGTTTATGCAGGATGCACGCAGTTTAAAAAAAACATGATTAGATGCGTTTAGCTGTGTTTGTCCTTGGAATAGAAATCTATTGGTTATTTTGTTTTCTTTTACTTACGGTGGCTTCAGATAGTGGGTTACTAAGTTATTGAACAGTTTTATCAACGTTTTACGTTTCGTTTTTTTTACGTTTTGTTTTACGTTTTACGTTAGATTTGCGTTTTGTTGTTTCACTTTAGTTTTCAAGATTTAAGTTTGGTTTGAATATTGGAACTGTTATAAATTCTAATGCGCATTAGATAAGCACGTAATGTTTTAAAAAATCTCCATGGGAATACAGTTATGAATAATTATCAATTATCAATAGGTACTTATCAATCATACAAAAACAATTTGTTTGATAAAAAAACAGCTAAGTAAAAAAAAAGTAAAAAGTAAACACACAAGTAATTCGACAATTCTGAAATTAATGACTCTAATTTTATGTAACGCCTTCACATAGTTTCGAAGCTCACCTTACTTGAAACACAGAATTGAATCTTTCACTTTCGTCGACTGCCGTCCCAATGTGTTCTCAGATTGGAATTCCCCGGTTAAGTCAGGTTCACTTACTTCTGTTAAAGCTTTCACGAAAACAGTCACCGTAAAATTCTGTACAAAGCGGCAATCTGTATAAAAATGTAATTTATTTTATGTTAATTATTTATAATAAATATTATTTATTTTATACGACTGTCTGGTCTTTTATCTGACAGTGCTGTCAAATTTGTTTAGTTAAGTTTTAGCGACATCCAGAATTGCCACTATTAGGTAGGTACCTATATCCTATGATAAATGTCTAGATTAACGGTATCGGCACAGATAATGTAGAAGAATATATTTCAAAGCACATAATTCAATTTGTTTTAGTGTAACCATATTGAGTAATTTATTTTTTCTATTTTACAAAAAAAAAATCGTTTACTAAAGCAGGATTTTCGTCAATATTTTATTGCAGTTTCATGGACTGTTGGCGGTTTCTTTAAAGATCGCGTAAAATTAAAACTGGTGTAATTAAATAAAATCTTAACGCATGTTTTATGTTCATGAATTGAATGTAGACATTAATAATTTGCTTAATTTGTATTTATTATGTTAACCTGTCTCATTAAGAGAAATAAGATTGTATTTTCTGCTTATCTTATTAGACAATTAGGTACCTATCTTTCTTAGTGCTTATAAAAAGGAACAATAAGGATTATATCGTAAAAAATCTATTTCCGTGGTCTCTGCCTACCCCCATGGGAAAGAGATTTTATTTATGTATGTATGTATGTAATCTATTTGATGATCGGTGTTGGTCGAGTGGGTCAGTGCCTCGACTTTTGATCGTAGGTTTAAATCTTGGCCGTCAATGGATTTTTCCTTTTAGAAAATTTAAATGCGTAGATACCTACCTACTGTAACGATGGACTTGCCTGTCACACAAGAAACCATCGTGATCATAATGAACTCATTCATTCAAAACTGTAAGTATAGGTACGCACTCTTCACCCACAAATAAAATAGGTAAGCATCCATAAATATTTATAACCTCATGATTTATAAAATTGTTAGTATTTTTGTCTTTGACTGTAGGTACTTAATAGTGTTTTTAGTGTCTGCCGGCCATTAATTCGCGATTAGGTATAACGTGTACAGTTACACGTAAATGCAAGGCTCCACGGTGCCGAGCAGACTGAAAGCAGACCAATCTAGTTCAACTCATGCCCTAATAGTAGACTTACGCCCGAATACTTGAACGCTACTTAAATATTTGAGAGCATATTAAGTATATAAGACGTTCTTACTTTTAGGATTCGTATACCTACACTAACGTGAATGAATATCACAGTTTTACTTTTAAGTATTCAGCGTTTAGGCACCTTTAAGTATTCGGGTATAAAACAGACAAGTGTGTACAAAGGTTCTATGCATAGAAATGGAAAAAGTTAAGCTTAACAATCCGGGTTCACGTATTTGGTACTAAGTAGAGATGTACCTACTGCAATGAAAAAAAAAATATGATCACGGGAGGGAGCGGTAGACATTTCTCTCAGATCTTTTAGGCAAATTTTAGATCCTTTTGAAGATGTCTAAGGGGGTAGTCAGAGGTACATTATGTCCAAATACATATTTGGTACAATACATGCTCACATCTTGCCGAAGTTAACCTTCCATACGTGACAACAGGTTGCAAGCCCATCGACGCTATTAGAGAGCTAACTGGTTTCCTCACGATGTTTTCCTTCACCGTTAAAAGCTCGTGTTAAAGCGCATATACATTTTTCGATGCAAGTTCATTGATGCACGGCCGGATTCGAACCCGAATCCGGCCAGTCGAAGTAGGTACCTACTAAATCCACTTGACCAACATGGTTTATTAACATTGTAGATGTATTATTTGATTATTTTCAGTTAAGTCCAAAATTGGCCATTTCCTTTTTAGTTTCACATAACGACAAATTCACGCAACACCGAAAATTCATTTCACAAATCAACATTCCTTTTATTTACAAAAAATATCATAATTTTACACATAAATAAAATTCGTGAGCCTTTCCACTTATTTTTAAACATTAATTGACTTCCGATCCTCGATTCGCGATCGCGTGAAGCTACCTGTCTATCTGAGATTTCATGATTGATGTCCACTTATTTAAATGAAAATATACTTTAAAACTCCGAAGCAAAAGGTTTAAATTCAATTGAACAGAATTCACAGTTCTAAAAACCAACAAGTCTTAAACCATCGACATGAAATTTTGAGCTTTAGGTGTACAATTTTATGGTGGAAAGTTCTGTGGTTAAGTGAAGAAAATGAGTGGTTCTTGGTCAGTTAAGTATGGAGAATGCTTCCGCTAATAGAATTTTAATGAAGTACAGTCAGCCCGAGGTTCTGCTTGTCATGCCCATCTCCTTACGTGGTCTGACGCGTGCTGGTACCGATGGCAAAATAATGTAGAGCAATTTTATCTTTTTATTAAAGAAATGTGTAATACTGACTAACTGTGGTCAAAGTTTAGTAACATTTTGTATAAGAGAAAAAAATATTTCAATGCCTTAAAAAGTAGCTAAGTACATATTATTTTATTTCTTTAAAAAAAAATAGTAAACGCAATTTTGTATGTAAGTATCTTATATATTATTATTTATCAAAGTACCTACAATTAATTATTGTTTTTATTTTTTCGACTTCTCCTGTAGTGTCATCATCATTATCATCGTCGCTATGTGCAGGCCTTTTACGGTACTTGATGATGCATGATTTAAACAAGAAAATTTGCAAATTCATCATTTTATTTTATTTTAAGTAGGTAAGTACCTACTAGTCCAGATTCCGGCTACCGGCTTCGCTCGCTTGTAATATAGCCAAATTTTGGCAAAGCAAAATATAAGTAGGGACGTTCCATTGTCGACACGATGAAGAAGAAGAAGAAGAAATGTAGAAGTTAAAGTGTGGTTTACGTCCGAAAAGGGAAAACTGTTTGCGCTATATTTAAACACAAACCTTTGTGGTAATTTTAACTGTTTACAATGAAAAACTATTCTATTTTAAACATCCATACATAACCAAACACATCCTGATATTTTATGAGAGGTAGGTACTTACTACTTGTACCTACTAGAAAGGATTATTCAGCTTGTAGGTACCTACTTGTACTAGAAAGTATTATTCAGCTTGTTTTACCAACGGTCCTCAAAATGTGAGTGGCCATCTCTATTTGCCGAATCTGTACCATCAAAGCGATGATAATAATTATTCGATACTGTTAGAGATGCGATCGAGATACGAAGTACAACTTTATTTAGATACGTTACTGGTTCTGTCTTGGGCATCCCTAAAAGGGCATATTGATCTGAATTGGTCTTACCACAGATAATATAATACTATACTGTCTTACGCACTACTTCGCGATTGTTTGATAAGCAGCACAATTTTTCGAAGTGAATTTTATTTTGTCGAGAAGCTTTGGCGTTTCTTTACTAAATTTGTTTCAGATTTTCGGAAAAACAGTATTTATAATGTAAATAGATACCTAATTAAAAAAAAAAGAATAAATCTATTGAGCAAATTTTTAACAATCGCGTTTTCAAAACAAGCAAATCAAAACTTAATAGTTTGAAATTATGTTTCTTTATAAAGGCGGTTACTTTTACAGAAATTGAGAAAGGTAATCGAGAATCCTATAGTAAGTATAGACTAAACAGTAAGAACTATAAAAGCGTATAGAAAGATGCTGCTAGACTAAAAAGTTTACAGTAGTCACAAATTTTTTCATGGTCATTACAAAACCACATAATCGTCGATACACGGAACTGCTATTTCGTATTAGAAAATATGATGTACACTTGCGGTGAGACGTCTCGACCACTAAAATAAATAACATTTTGTACATTTGATGGTACTATAATCAGTTGGTTGTAACTTTCAATTTAATAGTCCTATCTATCTATCTATCTAATCAGCCCACATCTACCCACTGCTGAGTAGGTATAGGCCTCCTCATATTCACGCCATTTTTCCGATCCTGTGCCTTTAGGTGAAATTAACCAAAGGTGAAATATAGCTTCCTCAAATAAGTCTTGTTTAAATAAGTATTAGTTGAATCGAACAAGTTGAAATAAGTTTAGCCGTAGGTAACCCGTGCCAGTCGCATCCAATACTTCCCTGCTGCCTTTTCTATGTCATCAGACCATCTAGCTGGTGGTCTGCCTGGTGTTGGTGGTAAATGGTCCATATTAAAATAAATACCTAAGTAGACAAGGGACTTTGTCATCTTCATAAACGGCATTCATAAATTCGGCTGGAACATCTCGGGATGAAAGTAAATTAAATAATGCGACAAAAATCATCTTGTCATTCGTAGTATCAGGGTCCCAACTTTCAAAACCAAAAACGATACATCGTGCTAATGATCGCAGTTCAGTTTATGTTTGTGGAAACTGAATTAGTAAAATTAAACAGCATGAGAACGTCAATTCTTATTTCTTTTACATTTTCTGTCTCTATTCTGAAGCGATTGTAGAAATTTAACTTGGATGGGGGCCAAAGTCAATCAAAATTCAAAGTGTTAATGTGATCTTGATTATTATTTTGTAGTAGGCAGTACAAGTTACCAACTACTACTAGTATTATATCGTCGCTGTAGTTGGAAAACTAAATAACTAACAAAACCAAAATCGGGAGAAAAACGCAATTTACTATTTTTTTGCGTGTAAAATGGCTATAAAATTTTATTTGGTAACATTTTTACTATGCATCTTTTGCTATGTTATAGATTGTTATTTAACCTATTTTTCAATCTAACAGTCTTATACGTTAGCTCATTTGTTTGTAAGAAAAAAAATAAAAAGCGATTATGTAATTTTCCCTCAACAAAGTTTTAAAGTTTTTAAGCACTTATTTATTTTTTCATGTCAGTTGTTTAGTTCTTCTTCGTCAATGTTCTCTATACAACATAAAAAAGCTAACATTAAGTGCCTTTATTTAATTTTCCTACACTATCTAATTAATAATATGACCTATTATTTATTTATTTTACTCCTATTTCCCTATTATTCTACGCATGGGCAAAGACGATTAAGATATTAATCGTCTTTGCCATGGGTAAGGATTTTAATAAAACTAGTTCTTTGTTTTTAAATATCATCATCCGCAGCCCAATCTCTCCCACTGCTGGGTATAGGCCTTCCTTCGTTCTTGCCATTTCTCCCGGGCCTGCGCTTGCCTGATCCACTGCCGGCCCACGACGCTGATAATATCGTCGACCCATCGCGCTGCTGGACGTCCGACGCTTCTCTTGCCAGTCCTCGGCAACCATTCTGTCAACGTTTTACACCACCTGTCGTCACCACGTCTTGCCAGGTGCCCAACTCCATTTGAGTTCCATTGCCCGGATACCGACATCCTTGACCTTGGTTCGTCTTCGGATCTCGGTATTGGGAACTCGGTCTACAAGCTTAATGCCTAGCATGGCACGCTCCATGGCCCTCTGAGCAACCCTCATTTTGTACACAGCCTCCTGGGTGAGGGTCCATGTCTCGGCACCGTAAGTCATGGTGGGCAGTATACACTGGTTAAATAGACGGGTCTTCAGACACTGTGGGACGTTGACAGATTTCAGAATGTCGTCGAATTTTCCGAATGCAGCCCACCTAAGCTGTACTCGCCTTTCGATCTCCTTTTTCTTATGGTCCTTGCCAAAAGATAGAGTATGTCCAAGATAAATGTATTTTTCACCATCTCCAACCTCACATTTCCAACTGTAACAGCAGAAACTGCGGTGCCGGAGAGGTTTCCCATGACTTTCGTCTTGGACATATTCATCTTTAGCCCTACCTCCAAAGACGCATCATACAGATGTTGTAGCATGAGCTGGAGATCTTCGAAGCTCTCTGCAAAAAGAGCAAGATCATCCGCGAATCTTAAGTGTGACAGAGAGAGACCATTGATGTTGATTCCAAATTTTTCCCATTCAAGCATTTTTACTACATCTTCTAAAACTGCTGTAAAAAGCTTGGGTGAAATAGTATCTCCCTGTCTCACTCCCCGCTTAATCGGTACAGGATTCGTTAGACTATGCACTCGAGCTTGCAGAGTAGCTGACGTGTACAGCTCCCGGAGCACATCCACGTGAATCGATATGGCAGCTATGGAGAGCGTGGAACACGGCCCAATGTTCGACACTGTCAAAGGCCTTCTCGTAATCGACAAAGGCCATAACAAGGGGCCTGTTATACTCGTGACACTTCTCCATCAGCTGCTTTACCGTGTGAATATGGTCGATGGTACCGCTCCGGAAGCCGGCCTGCTCTATGGGTTGAGCTTCATCGAGTTGGCGTGTAAGGCGAATGGTGAGAATTTTGGCAAACAGCTTGTACACCTGTGATAGTAAGCTAATTGGACGGTAATTGTCCAATTTTGCAATGTCACCTTTTTTGTGTATTATGTGTAATATTGCATTTTTCCACTGTTCCGGTGTGCGAGCTTCGTACAAAACCATGTTAAAGAGCTCCACGAGAACCTTAAAAACGGGAGTTCCACCTGCTCTAAGCATTTCGATAGTAACTCCATCCTCCCCAGGAGATTTATCTGTCTTCATGGCGTAGAGAGCTCTTGTAACTTCACACGGCAAGATAGGTGGTAAGATTTCCGTGTCATGGTGTTCAATTGGAGGAGCTCTAACGCCATCAGGTGAGTTTGGTTCTGCTGCATTCGATGCGTAAAGTTTCCCATAGAACTCTTCCACAATGGTTACGATTCGGCTTCGATCAGGACCCGTACCATGACCTTATCAAACTCAATCGCTTTCAAATGTCATGTGCTAAATTGAATCGTAAAACTGAAGTCATAAGAAGAACAATTCAGTTTAGGTCCTAAACTGGATCGCGCTAAGAGCTCGTGGTAGGCCCCCAGTTACAGTAGTTCCGTGATCATCTTTAAGTTTTAATAACTGTTTAGATCCAGTACAAGTTTTTCTACGAAAGACTTTTGGGCCTCTATATGCCTTAATGGTGTTATTAATTATGTTTGTGTTAAGTCTCTTCATCGATCGATGAAGCAATTTCTATACTGCCTCTTTTTCCGTTACCTACCATTTGTGTTTCTGCTTGTGTTCATTTTGTGTTTCTGCTGGTCCAATAATATTGAACAAAGTCTTATATTAAATTTTACCTAATCTAAAATTCCAAACAGTGAGAGATTTATTTAGTAGAAAATTGAATAAAAGGTACTTATAACACAATTCATGTTACACGAAAATTATATAAATGCTCTTGTTTAATTATTCCTAACTGCATTGTTCCTGTACAGCGTAGAAACGTGTCGAAGGAAAACTGAATAAGTAACTTTATGCATTTTATTCGCCGCAAAGTAACGCATAATTACACTTAGCTATTTTATTGCCGAGTTAACTACTTCTCCTTCGCTATTTTTTTATCATTACTTCAAAATGCATTTTTCCATCTTTGACGTCTTGACAGGTTCATTTTTGTTTATTTTTTTATTGAAATATGATATCAAAACTTTAGTAACACAGAAAGATGCAGCTTGAATTGGACTTTATGAAGGTGCAATAAAGTCGATTTGGCAAAATGTGTTAGTTATTTAGTTTTCCAACTACAGGGACGATATTATCTGTGCTATTCAATGATAAATGTCTATGTGTTGAACACACCCAAAATTCAAAACGAGAATTTAAGAACGTAATGAGTTAGACGCGTAGCAGTCTGCTCTCGATAAGTAGCCGAGCGACGCAGTGTCGCGGCCTTAATTACATCTGCTACTAGTCTAGATTTAAGGTACAGTCTCTGAATGTTTTAAACTAAAGTTAGTAAGTTCGTATGAGTGGGTCTATCTTCAGCCTTCGTATCTTAACTACTCTAAGCAGAAACCGAGATTTACGTGTACTAAGAGACATGAAAGCGCTCAGCTGAAAATGCTAGTTGCGATCCAAATTGTGACCGCTTAGATAGTTTTACTTCAACGATCTGTTTGTATCGAATTTGCGTTTGTAGGAACCTAACGATAAAAACGTGCAGTGCCTGCGCGTTCTAAAAACGAATTATGCCCGAGTACGGCCGAAAAGATCAACGAAAACGAAGTTTAGTGTCAATTTTCGGATTCCGTTTATGTTGGTATTTGTTACCTACTATCACCCAAAGCACCGCTCTGTGACGCAACTAGCAGTTTACACCGCTTTGCAACATTCGAACACCAATAGCAACAAAGTATTTCGGTGCTTTGTTATAAAGTCTGAAGAACAAATAATAACAGTAAGTTTTCAACAATGGTAAAAGTCGTCAAACAATTATTGCCTTTAAATGTTTATGACTCCGATTGGTCAAAATAAAAAGGGCAGGATCAGCTAGCTAACATCTTGCAAGCTAAACTGTTTCAAAATTGGTAAAGCGACGTTTTTGGTGATAGTACATAAACGGATAGTATCCACGTACAGAAGCTGACCCCAAAAATTGTCACGAAACTTGGTTTTCGTTGATCCCAAGTACGGCCTCATAACTGATGTCGAAGTAGCAAAGCAGGATAAGACCAGGTTTCAAATAAACGACCTTCTAATCAAAGGACATGACATCAATCCGGTAAACACTGCTTTATTTTATGGAGTAGGTAAAAATACGGCCGCTATATAACGGTCATTGCTATTTCACAGACGAAGTCTTGGCAATTATGATGACTGATTTGGAGAAAACATGTTGAAAAAGTTCAGCGAATTTTGTCTGTGATAAATAATGTAGGAGGAGTAACGTAAGTAATAGGTATAACAGTTAGCACTAGATTTCAACTATGCATACGATTGATATCTGGATTAAAGAAACAGATTATGTAGAAAGATATTTTATATGAATGCTATATCGAGGCTATATTTACACAGCACATCTCCTCTTACTTTCTTACCGAATTATGATTAGAGTTCATTTTGTTTGGACATAACCCTAACTACCTCGCCAACTGGTCATAAAAGCCCAGTTTGAAAAGTGACTAGTTGATGAACCACTTATTAAAAGTTTTTAATTCCCCTTAGGTCTGAGAAAACGTAACCTATTCCTTCTTGACAATAAAATTGCTATCATGTTATTTTTAATTTCAGTTTATTTTTCTATTTTGCTGGTGGCGAATTCTTTCTGGATTTATTACCTAAGTAGATTCGGTGGTGCCTCTGACTACCATTTAAAACCAAAACATCTGCTGCCTATCGTGTTTATTATATTATTCTCAGGTCAATGGCCCATATTTTTTAGAGATGTAATTTCAATCGAGATGTTTAGAATCGATTAGATATTCGGAATGGAACACATTCGATGCAGCGGTCACGGCGCGGTTGACTGATGTGAATGATTTACCGGTAGCTGTAAGGTATGTTATCCAGTAGATAACATTATTATTATATTTAACTAGTAAGTACTTAGGTAGATAAAGTTTTTTACATAAATACCTATAGGTACAAATTAGAAAGTAAAATCCCATTTACTTGGAAATGTATTTCCCTCTACAGAATGCTCAGGTTCTTTATATTACATACACACTGTACCTATATTTTATTTATACATAAGTAGGTACTTATATTTGTTTACTTACTAAAGTTTGAGGATAATAACTCTTTTTTGTCCTATTTACTTAATCTAAAATCCATATTATTGTTTTCCACAAACACATTGGATGCATTACTTACACCATAACAAGGAATACTTCGCAACGAAGTAACTACAACCATCACAAAAACTGCTGCTCATTGCTTTTCTTCATCTCAATCTCATTCACCACCTGGCACACTTTTAGTCGCGCCTCAGCCGCTAGATGTGGCGGGAATTCCGCCACAATATCCGCCATCGAGTCGAAAAACTTATGTATCGGAGACTTTTCTTTCGCATCGAACCGGAATCTCTCAGCTAATCTACTTTCTAGAACAGCGGCTAGCGTGTCCATCTTCTTCCTCTTCTTCTTTGGGATCTCCGGTTCAAGATCTGGAGCTCCCATATCCAGTACATCATCACTCAACACGCTTTGAACTGGTAGGCTATCGCTGAAGATTTCGCTTTCCGTTTCATCTTCGGAATCCTCCTTAGCCTTGTCTTTGAGGGTGCTGTATTCTTTGAGGAAGTTGAGGTGGCTCTTGTACTCCCAAGTAGTGAGGGATGTGAGTCCCGCGTTTTCTGCTCGGAGTTTCTTATGAAAGTGGTCACGAAAGTGCTTCCAGCGCCGTTTTATATCTGGAACTAAAAATATGGGTTATAACGCCATCTATGACTTTGCATGCGCACTTTTTTTATAGTTAGCTGATCGTTCGAGTTTATACGTTCTCTTATGATATACATAATGACAAGACTCAAAACATATATTTGAAGAACATACATAAACATACATAAACAGACATAAACGGACTCCATTCAGATAGGTTAATATAAAAACAGATTATAATTAAGATTTTCAACATAAATTAAGAATACATGAACATTGTATGAATACCACGTTATTCCGGGCGTCAAAGAACGGCGTACGTTTTTTTGAAACACTCAGTATTGTTCGAAACGTCCTAACTACTGCAATTCAAACTCCACATTTTAACAAAAAATTCACACAAATTAAAATAACACAGAATATAGTATCGTCCTTATCTATGCCACAAACTATATCCCGGCAACTTACTTGGTATATTCATTGTAGCACTGATACATTCCCACACTTTATGCTTCGCAATGCAGTTTTTGAAGTTAGGATTCTTCGGATCATATAAAACAGGAGACGTTTTCACTAATTCAATCAACAACTTGTCCTTTTTCTTGTTGAATGGATTCATTTTTGTATTATAAAGGTTAAAACTGATAATGAAACACGTGACCGTCGCCCGTAGCGTGTGCCGGTCGGTTTGGCTCTGCTGACGGCGTCCAAGCGCGCTCGGGTGAAGTCGGAAGGCTTCGGGAAGCCACACGCGACGGATGACGCTTCGGGTATTTTCGGACGTCACGCGCGACGGTTGGCGCACCAAGGTTGTATTGTAGGTAGGTACCTAACTTTTCTAAATTTTGTCCAAATAAATTAGTAGGTAGGTAAGTATTCTATTCGAATTTTGAACCCGAATATAATATAATACTTGCAAAATATAATATAATACCTATAGATCGTTTGTAACGATCCTTAGGTGGCTCAACTGGTTCTAATTGTATTTTGTAGTTATGTAAATATGTAGTTGTTTAGTTTCTGTAAATAAATTATTTTTATTTTTATTTATTTTCTGTTTCCTGGGCCACAGCTCACGCTTTTCCAGGAGACAGGGCCTCAACATTATCAGTGAAACATGTATGGTTGAAAATAAATGATTATTATTATTATTAAGAAAAAAAAAACTTGCAAAATAAAACTTTGCGACATGAAGGAGAAGTAGGTCCTAATTGTATCTACCTACCCCAAAAATGGTGTTGTAAGATATCAGGAGACATAATTTTATTTTTAAAATGCAGCTTAATATTGCTTACTTAGTGCTTAATATACATACTTACCTACCTACTGCATTTAGGGATTTAAAAAAATGCTTTGTCTGGGAAGAATCGATCCGAAGAAATGTGAATAAAAAACACCTCTATTGGTATGATGCTAATCTTAAGTAACAAAATAGCGTAAAATTAATCATTTTAATAAAAAAATTACTAGGTAAGTAGGTACCTACCTATTAAATTCGAAAAAGACAATTAACTACGAGTAAAGGTACTCTTATTATTTGGAATGATAAATAGATCCAGATGGACTCAATCGAGAGAAGTCACAAATCAAATACTGGGTAACAATCCTACTTACGTCACGCGTCGGAACGGAAGCCCGGCCGTGTCTTCCCAAATGTTAAGTGCTGTCAGTTGTACAGGGGTCAGAGATGAACTTATCGTAATTATCATCGGATTATTTCGTCAAGTTATCTTTCGCTGTGAACTCTTCGATCTAAAGATAGGCTCTTATCTTACTCCATTATCACTACGAATGTCTCAATCTGAGAAGGTAAAATATCAAAGGGTTTTGAATTTTAGAGTGAACAATGTAGTAAATTACTTATAATAATTTTAAATACTTACATAAGTACTTCTAAATCAAAGGTGAGGGATGACATTTAGGCAATTTAATTTATAAAAACAATCAATCTAAATACTATCTCCATACGGAACTTGAAACATCGAACTTTTATTATTTTAAGTTCGATTCGCAAACACGATAAATGGAATCTTTCTGAATTTTTGTCCTCAAAATTATCATTTTTCATATTTCTACATATTAAACAATCGTTCACATCTTTACGCAATTGACTGTACTTGCCTAGTTCTTCTCTCGTGTTCCAAACTAAACATTCCAATCAATATGAAATAATGAATTACTTAATGGAAGCCTTTCTAACAAATATGAGTCACGTCTGTTCCACTGAGATTTCACATCACACGTTCGAAGTCTTATTCTGAACGAATTCTAATTGTAACCCTATGTAACTCTGAATTTGACAAGTGTGACTCAATGTAACTTTGGACTCACTTTTGGCAAATTTAGAGTAAACTTTCTGAACTTATTAAAAATGAAAATGAAAAAAATCAAAAGAAAAAAATCTCGTTATTTTCAATAACGAGATTTTTTTCTTTTGATTTTTTTCTATTATTTGAGTCTAAAAAATTAAGTACCACAGTGTAGTAGTAATAGTAGTTTGCTAAAATTATGAAGTTTAATACCTATAGGTACAGTAGCCGTGATATCATAAATTTTGGTTTTACAATTTTGATTTGGAACCCTATAAATTTCACGATACTTTTTGTGCAGCACGTCTTATATTGAATCTTTTCAATTGAATTGTATACCTACAACTCGATTAAAAAGATCAATGAATAGGGTAAACCCAGGATAGATGCCCCACTTTTTGAAAGAGCCTCGTAATTTTTAAACTATTAATTTACCATAAATAATTCCTATGAATATAGCTAGTTAAATATTTTATCTTGCATTACGCGTTGTTTTTGTAGTCCTAATAATTACTGATTGTGCAGAAATTGAGTTTTCGCAAAACCTTTTTTTTGGGGATAGTTGCCTACCTATATGGATAGATGCCCCACTATAAAAATGCTAAGGAGGATAGATGCCCTATAGAATCAACATATGTAAAAAACAATTTTTTTTGAGCATTCCTATAGAATAATGTTTCTGTCTGTCGAATTTGACTTTGTATTAGGTATCAGCTGTTCTGAAGTCCATAAAATTACTCCTGCCTATCTTTTGTACTTTCGTGGCATGGTTCACCTACAAACATTAGGTATTGTATACAAATATGTACATATAAGATTATTACTTTAAAATGTATGTACCTACTAACACAACAAAATGTTTCCGACGTATAGTATAATACAACATAGTTATGTTTTTCAACAAACACTGCACATGTTTAGAGTAATAAGGGATAGATTTTCTCAAGGGCACCTATCCCCCGAAAAATTTGGGGCAACTATCCTTTTTGATACGGATAGGTGCCTTTCTAAATTAAGAACTAACTAAATACAATAGAGTGGGTATTGACATCTAGGTATGTACTCAAAGTACCAGAGTATTAACATAAAAAAAAAATTAAGAGAATTTATGACCACATTAAAAGTTATGCAACACTGAATACTCATGTTTAAAACTTTGACGCGTTATCCTGCGTTCGCCGAGCAGATAATCGCACACACAAGAAAACCAAGTATACTCTGCTCAACTGCCTTTTGGGCCTGAGGAGTGTGGCACGTACGCTCCTTATTTAACCTATTAATTAGTATGTGCGATTTCGGGAAGTTGTGTTTTTTGAAAACGAGGCATCTATCCCATTGAGGCATCTATCCTGGGTTTACCCTAGTACATTTACTAATTTACTATCAATTTTAGCGATATATTGAAAGTTGAACTCTTGATATCTACAATTACAAAAGTAGGTTTTCTTTTGAATAGTAGGTAAATTTACATTTAAATTAGCATGCTAACTTCAAAGAACAAAAACAAAGCCTTCTTTTCTCTCTTTTTCGTTAAGTAACTAAAAGTTTAGATTTCCGTATATCATTTCTTAGCAGATGCTTGCGTTATAGGTAGGTAGATATATATAACAAAACCTAAATTAGACTTAGTCCTTCCTGTGAATTAGATCAGTAAGTAAATGATAAAGTACCTAAGTAAGTTCAAATACCTATTTGGCCAACTCCGGTCACGGATTCTTAAGGCCGCCAGATGCTCCGACTTTAAAAGCCGGGACCGACAATTTAACTTGCCCGTCAATGCTTTTACTTAACAATAATAGTAAGATGTTCTGTCCAAAACTATAGGCATGATTCAAAACTTGCCAGAATACGCATCCAAACATCGTGAAGCAATTTCGTGCAGCCACCGAAATACGGACTAAGATGAGTCTAATTATGACATTAGTGGCAACACTACAGTTACATCGACAGACATTAACCTCCGGTTTCAATACTAAACTTACGAATGATAGTAGATTGATCGCCATACTAACTTTGTTTAGACAACAAAAATGTAGGACACTTTTTGACAGATAACAATATTACTATGGCGACAGATCCACGGTTATTAAGTTGAATATTGCAACCCGGTATAAATGTAATGTAGAGAACGAACACTATTATAATGGTTGTAAATGACTTAATTATGATTAATTTTATTTGTAAAAACAGTGAACGCAAAAGAAATATGGCATATAAATAATTATAAATGTCCACACAGCGTCATCTAGTCCCAAGCTAAGCAATTTATGCTTTTGTGTTATGTTATGATACTTATAGCTACATAGAAAACACCCAGACTCGAGACAAATATTTGCAGATACAAACATTCTGTTTCGCAGCGGGGATCGAACCCGCAACCTTTACTTCTCAGACGGGCTTTCACCTACTGCGCCACAGAGGTCTTCGACCATAGATTGATAACATGTTGAACCGGACAAGTCAGACTACAGTGCCTGCAGTGGATAAAAGTTAAATCTAATGGCGATAAAAAAAATAATTAATTCATTATTCACCTATCAGTCTATCCGAGGATTGGGCAAACAATCGCCCGCGGGCGATGCACCTGCCCGGTAGCATTACCGGCACGCGATGTCTACTACCGACTAACTACCGACTTTAATCTATGTAAAAACATTATAGCCTTTTTCACAGACAATTTTGAAAATACTGAAAAAGATTTTACCGGTTTTTGATGTCAAGATGAAATGGCATAACATGAGAACTTCCTTTTAACCGACTTCAAAAAAGAAGGAGGTTCTATTCACTGTACGTATTTTGTAGTACTAAGTTTAAATTTATATGAGCTTTAACCCGAACTAGGTGTGTACACAACACGTGCCTACAGAAAATGAAAAAAAAAAATGATCACGACTGTATGTCGTTGAAAGAAATGTCTACCAGTCCCTGGAACCGGTAGACATTTCTTTCAGATCTTTTAGGGCAATTTTTGGATCCTTTCAAAGATGTCTAAGGGGGTAATCAGAGGTATGTCCAAATACATATTTGGTACATGCCCACATCTTGCAGAAGTAAACTTTTCATACGTGACAGGTTGCAAGCCCAACCCACGTTCTTCGGATCGAAATTTGAAGTACCTACTAATCCACTTGGCCAACACGGCTTTTTCATACATATTCAGAGGCTCTAAATACACATTTGACACGTTCCATGTTCCATATTTAATAACTGGGATTCTACAAAATATATTCCAAGTACAAAATACTAAGCACATTCTGAGTAGAAAGTGAAAGAGTCTAGCTTGCAGTCTAAAACTAGCTAATATGAATGTGAAGCAAAAAATCTAGACTTACCTACCTACAAGTTTTTGTATGATTACGGCACGTGACTACGACAAGTAATATTCATCATTGCCATTATTATATCAGGCAATATAAGAGTCCCGTTAGTGTTTTGAGACTTTAGGTATAGTTTATATCATCTCATCTTCATAATTGGCAGCTCAAATTATAGCCCACTGCTGGGTATAAGCCTCCTCCCTCAAACGCCACTCTAATCGGCCCTGTGCCGTTCGCATATATCATAATATAATCGTTTATATCATCTAGTCAAGTTTTATTACTCCCCCTTACACTTGTTTTACAGTAGGAAATATTGTTTTTCCTGGTCAGTTCGCTGCTTGCCCCCTTTCTGATTTCGTCTATTATTGCTAACCATCCATAGAAATAGTAGATATTAGTGGCAATTCGGAGTATCGCAAAAGCTAAACTTAACTAACTTAAAAATGTTGCCGTCCCTTTCATAGCGATGGGAATAAAAAGGAAGGCATTAATTTGAGTTAGTTTAGTTTAGCTTTTGCGACACTCCGAATTGCTACTATTTGCCCTCTTTTTCATTCACACACGTCTACACCTTTATTGTTATGCTATTTTCATCCTGTCTACTGCCCAAACCATCTTAGTTTTTTTTTCATTAAAATTGTCATCCCCTGATGACGAACATTATTTTACGATTTTGCCTTAGAAATATTTACGTATTTTATTTTGTTTTATTTTTTCAAGATTATTTTCAGTGTAATCAATAGCGCGAACTTTTTTACATAATTGTGCAAAAATGTCTTAACAGGTAAGTACCTTAGTTTCTTTGTAGAAATTGGGAAAGTGCTAACTGACCTAAAAATAAAATAAAAAACTTAACACTTAATAGAACAGAAATTGTATAAAAAGTAGATAACGGTCGATATTTAACTGAACCATTAAAAAGAAACGGTTAATAAAAAAAAGTAAAAACAAGATGTACCGCCGACAATAGCGAGATAAGGTAAGAAAAACTAAATTTACTGGTAAAGATTGGAAGATTCTAATAGAGTTGATAATGATGGACCGGTCTTTGATTGTATCCGACTAAAAAATAATTAATAGGAATTATTGATTTTCCTAGGTACTGAGCACTGTCACGATTTTGTTTCATAAATAATACATTTCATAAAATTAAGGCTTTAATGTGTGGGTTGTCAGAAAAATATTTTAGAAAATATAAATAAATAAGTACTTACTTTAAAAATTGGTTTAGAAAGTACCTACCACCAAAATATAATTTATGAGTAGGCTTGAGATTTTCTTAAATATTTTTTAGGTAATTCATAAACAAGTTTTGGAACTTCTTGTATTGACAAAAGTTCATTAATGTTTCCGTTCCGTAACAGTTAGCCTAATAACTTTTTACAGCGTCAAAACCGTTATAACATTAAAATAATTAACATTCTCACCAATCATTTAAAAAAAAAACTATGTAAAGTGTAATAATCAAGTAACCTGCTAGATGTAAGTAAATCTTTTATCCGTCTATTTTTCGCATATATTCCGTTCTATTTCTCAACTCTAACAGAAGCGAGCCAAAAAACAGTCGCTGTACACAAAAAAAAAAACGATGAGAAAAGTTCAATACTTAATCGATAAAAAGCACTGAATCGATATCCAATCGAGTAGTCGATAGGGACGTGCGTGACGCGCGCGCGCATCCGATCGGCTCGTGGCATGCGAAAATCGATTTGAAAAAATCGATCCAACCAAAGTTTGTTTGAAAGTAAAAAAAAGTGTGCACTATAAAACACTTGCTGGTCCAAACAGGAGCTTTAATGAATGAATGAGCTTTAGACATATTATACGCTTACAAACACGCTTCCACTTGCGGCTTAGCTCGCGTGGTGCTAACCCGAATAAAATGTAGCCTATGTGTTATTTCAGGTCATAGACTTTGTACATTTTAAGTTTCAGCTATATCCGTTCAGTAGTTTTTGCGTAAAAGAGTATCAAACATCCATACAAATATTCGTTGTCCTTTAAAGTACCGTACCGTAGGATATTAAATTACAATATGTATAATACTATCATAGAAACTCTATCCTTTAATAATAGGATAGAGGTTCTTTAACTAACTTAACTTAAACTCTATCCTATTATAATAATAAAATAGAGTTTCTTTGGGACATAGTTTAGTTAAACCATTTCAGAACAGAAAATACGATTGCTTCAAACCTGATGCTGAGAGCTTTGTAGATAACACCTAACCAACTCAATGCTGATAAAAACTCTAGGAACAGTTTGCCCTTCAAATATAACATTCTCCCTAAAAGGGGGCGAAAGGGGATGTAAAAGGGTGAGTAGGGGTCGAGCCGACCCGTGCGCACACGCTACTGTTATTTTTCGCTTACCGAGCCCAATATTTTTCCCGGGCCTAAAACAACACGAGGATTTTGGGCCTGTTTTTACATCGCGACATTGGCGCTTCATTTGGTGGGTAAGTAAGTAAGTACTTACTTAGTTGGTAGGTGACTGACGGAGTGTTCGGTAAACTGTGATGTAAGACTTATTTCACTACGTTAACCTTTTTTTCGAGTTTTTCTGCGAAGTGTGCCAAAGATACAGCATTCATTGGCGTGCTAAATGGCAATATTAAGCCAAATAAGTACCTACCTATGTATTTATTACCAATATAGAGAGTTATGAGTATGAATGTGGATGGGTATACAAGTAGAGGAAGGCCGAAGAAGAAGTGGATAGATTGTGTGAAAGATGATACGAATGTAAGAGGAGTGAGTTCAGAGTTGACGAGCGATAGAGGAGAGTGGAAGAGGAAAACATGTTGTGCCGACCCCACTTAGCGTGGGATAAGGGCAGGAGAATGATGATGTATTTATTACTATCTGTGGTCATGAGGCGGACAGATCAGATAAAGGCAGCTATGGACGGCCCCTTACATGATTATGCAAGAAGAGCAGCTGTCAGGGAGGAGTGGAAGCGCGCTGTCAAACGAGCCACAAAGGGAGAACTACACTGATGACCACGACCACTCTGCCAAGAGTGTACCGAGCAAGAAGAATACTATCTGTGGTAACGGGTAATAAGTAGGTAGGTACTCTAAATTGTATGGTCCAATTTTCGTAGCCTTCAAAAAAGAAAAGACTAACCTAAATCCGCCTCGTAGTCCTCCTAAAATTTAAACATATAGGTACAGCGAACGGAAAAAAATATTCATTTGATGTAGCCTAGTTTATTTTACATCTGGGAAAACACGTTGAAAAAATATCGCACGCCAAGGAAAATATTCGTAAATGAAAAAACAGCAGTAGACAGGGCTGCGGGTGCCTATAATAAATATAAATGTATTTTCATTATGAAGGGTAGCGTTAGGTCTATGATTATGAGTTTTTATTAGACGTGGTTTAGTTAGGGGAAAGGTGTACGAGTTGATCCCCTTAAGGGAGAATGCTTCGCATTTGAAGAGCAATCAAGTTATTTCAGATGTTTAAGCTTATGTAGTTAGCAAATTTATCTATCTAACTTTCCTCATACTCAAAATGTTTAATTTGATTTGTTTTGATAGCTAGATTTCACTTTTTTTTAAACCCTACCAAAGGATCAACTTGTACACCCCGGTGTCCAAGATGATCCTTGGGGTATGGACAAGATGATCCGGGGATCGTCTCGACCCTTTTTCAACGAAAATTATAGGTTATGTTATAATTGGTGCTTACAAGGTCTTTATTTAAATCATTTAAGTATAAAAATAGTTTTAACAAGGCTATGAGATCACACAATCTAAATTAACAAAAATTAAAGGATAATTTTCAAAGTTTACTAGGGTAAATCACACTATTTTTTACCTTTTGATTAAACTTTGGTCTTAAACATCAGGCACTTTAAAAATCTCATTTTTCTTAGACATCAGTCATAATTATTAATTATGAGATGAATTAACAAGTTACACAATTAACACTGTTCCATAAATCCACCGGATCAACTAGTACACCCACCGACGGATCATCTCACCCCGATCACTACTTTTTAGTCTTTGTAATATAACATAATCTCTAATGCGTCTACCGTTGTGGTGCCATGCAAAAACCGTATTAAGCATTATACAAAGCTACAAACACAACAATCTTTACAATTGATTGTATACAACAAAAATACTATAGTCTCAAAGTCAACCTTACCTTAGATCAGAGGCACACGATTTTTATTTTTTACGTTTCACGCGCACTCGCCACTCACACCGCCATTACGATTTGACTGATGCGAAGGGGGGTTGGGGGCTACAATCTACCAAAGAAAATAACTAGATGGCATTTATAGTTTCGCCACAACGGCCAGGGATCGACATACCCCGTAGGATCAACTCGTACACCTTTCCCCTACCTAGGTAGGTGTAAAATTTCAGCGTGCGAGCATTCTTCTTTGATTGATGGATTTTATCATGATTATCAGTCATCCAGTTACCATAACACAAGCGCAGTTGCTTAGCTAGGGGCTAAATAACGATGTGTTCTGTGTTCTCCAAATAAATGTTATATCTATCTATCTATGTGTAAAATGTCCAAGGATATTTATATTTGTGTTATTCAGTTATTTTATTGAATCGTTCGCAGCAGCCCTGCCTCGTGTCTAAACGTTAGAGAGCAGAGACGCGAGACTCGCAACAGTCGCAGCTAAATGAGACTTAGCATTACCTAACCCACCTATTTTACCTTTTACTAGTATTCTGATAATTATTTAGAATTCTACTTTATAGCTAGATGCTAGCTTAATAAACTGGTGATGAACTAACGAAATTAATATTAAATCTGACGAACGATCGCAGATGGGGGCTTAAAAGGCCGTTTTAGCAATATCCTAGGAATAAGGCTAAATTATTGATCGAATTTAAAAAATGACTTCTATCAGAGAATTCTACTTCTAAAATTCTACTTTATTAGCTAGATGCTAGCTTAATATAAACTGGTGATTCAGACAACTTGAAAGCTACGGCTACGGCTAGCTTCGGCTGATTTTTTTAGGGAAAAATTTATGTATACCCATGTTAATATTACCTATTTTTTCATATATATTTTCCTATTTTCTCTCATCGTTTTGAAGGAAAACACGCGAAAGCTTGATGGCATCCCATAGCTGTGTATGTCTGGTGACTTTAGATTTTAACAAAAACCTAAGAACAATAATCAGGCCAATTTTCTTGTTCGTGTTTGAGTTCAGCTTATGTTGGTCAAATGTTCTGAGCTTCATCATCACTAACATAAATTGAACCACGACAATTTATATATGGTTGATGTTAAAAGGATCAATGTATTTTCCCTTGCTTTGTCAAGCTTGTAGCCTTTGTCTTACTAAACCACCAATGGCACTGATTCTGTTGTAACACTGACTATTTAAGTTTTTGCTAAATCCGAAAGCTCATATTTCATTTAAGTACGCTAAAGATCAAAACAAAATAACAGCCTGAGTGACATCTCTAAAATTACTTTATTTTAGTAAAATTTATGTTTATGTGGGTAAAATTGTTCAAGACCATTTTTGCTTCTGACTAAATCTACCCTCAAAGATAACAAGGTTATAAGTACCTTGTTCGTGAAATATTATTATCAGTGCTATGCTGTATTGGTCTTTGGTATGAACGTAGGTAATAAAGAGCTTTCGGTTTTATAAAAAAAATAGTAATAGTTTAGCTATAGTCAGTGTTACAACAGAATCAGCGCCAATACTTATTTATGTAAGCATGACTAATCCATTTTCGACATCAGCCTAAAGACTTGACTTTTGTTTTATCTAATTATATCCAAATGAAAATAACAGCCAATTTGTTAAAGAAAAGACAAGTTACCTATAATGAATGAGTAACCCGAATACCTACACCATTTCTGAGAACCCAATATTTTCACACGCAACTGTCGCCAACTTGAAATTTTTTAAACAAAAACTAGTGGTTCTCAAACCAGGGGGAGGGGGGAGGGGAGTTCGTTCATAGATATAGGTCTAAATACCTAAATACATATTGGGTAAGTACATGTTAAAATTTTGTAAAAATTAATTCCATTAAAAGTAAAATAAAATAAAAGAAATAAAATCAAGACAGTAACACCTCTTTTCGACACTTCATGATCAAACATACATTTACGGGTACTTATCGGGTATTTATCATAAGTATTATGTTTAATCAGTAACACCTCATCAAGAACTTTTACACCGGAGAGTCAGAGTTAGGTTGAACGTGAACGCGTGGAGTGACTGACCGTACCGCGAGTCCCTCCTCATAACGAGATGAAGATCCTCTGAATAAATAGAAACAGTGTCGGTTCTAAACCAGCCACGGTTTTACGTGAGTAATTCCCGTGTAATATTAAAATAAAAATAAATAAATATCCTTGGACACACATGATTAAACATACATTTACGGGTATTTATCGCTATTTACCTTTATTTAATTTTAATTTTATCCCGACGTTCTAATTTAACATTTATGAAGATCAAGTGAGGGTAGAAAAATAAATGCCTTCGCTTTGCTGTGGTGTACCTCCAACACTTCAGTCTGCCCGCGACCACGGCTGGTGCAATCCAGTCGAAACGTCAGGATAAAATTAAAATTAAATAAAGATAAATGGCGATAAATACCCGTAAATGTATGTTTAATCATGTGTTCTGATCGCGAAAGTTTAAAAAAAAATATTCCACACATAAATGTTTTAGAACCTCTGTTATAATTTCGGCAATAGCTCCAAGTCCGCTACTTTAGAGCCATCTCTTTAGAGACAAAAGCGTTGATCAGCGTGACGTCCCGGCTCAGTGGCTGCGCCCGCGCATTCGACACGCCCCGCACTGTAATTACTGAGGTACTTGGCGTTTGATTAAAGATTTAAAAAGCTTTTGTGAAGAACTTTCGTTATAATCATCATCGTTATTAGGGTTCCGTACCCAAAGGGTAAATCGGGACCCTATTACTTCGCTGTCCATCTGTCTGTCTGTCACCAGGCTGTATCTCGTGACAGTGTCGAATTTGTTCCTAATTTGACACTTGTCATCTCATCACGCAGATCATCTTCAAAATTTACTAATCAATGCTACCTATAGATCGTTTGTAACGATCCTTAGGTGGCTCAACTGGTTCTAATTGTATTTTGTACAGTTATGTAAATATGTAGTAGTTTAGTTTCTGTAAATAAAATATATGGGGCTGCCCCCATTAATGTCTTATATGGGGGCAGATCAATGTTCAAATCACGTGACAAGTGACGAATTTGTTCCTAATTTGGTCACGTGATTTGACCATTGATAAGTTAATTTTGGAAAT
This sequence comes from Xanthorhoe designata, assembly GCA_963582015.1. NCBI lineage: Eukaryota > Metazoa > Arthropoda > Insecta > Lepidoptera > Geometridae > Xanthorhoe > Xanthorhoe designata. The sequence goes on from OY757045.1 coordinate 10,204,963, forward strand.
GAGCTGCGTTCGAGAAACCGGTTGTAACTAATTAAAACTTATTATTTATAAGAGTGCATATTTTTAAGACATTTTAATTAAAAACTTGTACATCTGTCAGGAGTTCTTCGAAGACGCATCTCCCTTGAAACCTTCGTCATATGTCTGGTCTGTAGCGTCCGGATGTCAGGGTAAGGATCGGTCTGCTTAATGACGGTGACCGCTATATGAAGGTAACTATTTAACGACCACTCTTAATAAACCTATCTTTGGTTTTGCTACTGTGGTTAGATAATTGACACAAAATGACTAGGTAATGGGGGCAATTCTGAATGTCGCAAAAGCTAAACTAAGCTAACTAAAATTATTGCCATCCTTTTTATTTCCATCGCTATGAAAGGGACGGCAACAATTTTATTTAGCTTAGTTTAGCTTTTGCGACACTCAGAATTGCCACTAATATCTATCGACAGTAGGTAAGTAAAACCAAAAATGTCTTGGTAATTTTACGTATGGTAATGCTTTTCCTAAAAGAAAAAGCTCTGTAATTGTTACCTACTGAAAATGTTTGAAATAACACAAATTGAAATAATTTTAGATGGAAAAATATATTTTATTTTACATTTTTTTTTAAATTTTTGCTTACTGTTAAATGATTATAGAGATATGAGTGTCACAGACCACCCCATAATCATCTTTCATTAATTTGTACGTATAATTTGTAAGCTGACTGTTAGCGATATGTTTACGTTTTTTAAAACTTGACCTTTAGTCCGTAGTCTGAGATAATACTCACCCACTTGTAAGACGGACATACAGACCAACATTCTTTATTAACCCTTCGATAATCTTATGGAAGGATAATAAATAAATAGTCGGACTGAAAGTTCTTGATACAATGTTAGTGATCCGCCAACGACTTTGTAAAGATGTATGTACTTATGTTTTGTACCTACATTACTGTACCTACATACATAAATAATGTTTTCAAATCTTTGATAAACTCTAAAAATGTTTCTAAATTTGAATAACAATAAAATATTAAATGATGTTAAACAAATATTTTATAAAATTGAGTTTCATAAAATATTGCATTGGATTTTTTTTTCAAAAGTACTTATAGTATTTGACGAGTGAAGGCTTTTACTGAGAGTCATTTTTTTAGTTTAACGTTTTTTTAACGCCTATGGTGTACATAAAGATGTTGGCGGCTGATGTTGTTTTTTGTAAGTAAAAATGAACATATACCTACAGCTTTAAGCAAGTATCAAAACATATTATACTGCTGCGTCCAGTACACTACAAATTTTTGATTTTTTGAAAGATGAACATAACAGATTTAAGCAAGTATCAAAACATATTACAGTGCTGCGTCCAGATCACTACAAAGTATTGTTTTTTTTAATGAAGAACATACAGATTTAAGCAAGTATCAAAACACATTACACTGCAGCGTCCGGTCGCAAGATGGATCGAAGCACCTGTTCGCCCCGCAGGCGATTCGGCAACAATCGCCCGACTTCGGGAAACCTTAAATCCATTTCCCATATCACAACGGAATAGAGCTCATTTTAAACTAGATTTTATGTAAATTAGGAAGGGTGCGTGGGAACGATTTGAGATTGATATCTGATTTTTATTAACACTTTGCATGTAAAAAAGGTTATATTTTAGGCAAGGGATGAATATTTCTCATATTTGTAAAGGTATGTTGTCATACTATCGACGAACTCTGTGGCGCAGTGGGCAAGGCCCGCCTGAGACGCGGAAGTTGCGGGTTCGATCCCCGCCACGGGACAAAAGTTTGCATGGTCTGCAGATATTTGTTCCGGGTCTGGATGTTTTTCTATCTTTAAAATGTATGTAACTATTTTAAAAAAAAATACCTATCTAAGTACCTAAGTATTTGAAGTATTGAAGCATTATTAAGATCCTATACTTAAGAGCGGTCAACCCGGCTCACTTTTCATACAAACGCTCGTACGTGATTATGCCGTTGTAACAGATCTTTCTTTTAAACTTTTGGACTAATAGGTATCTTGTGCACTATATCTAGGTTTCTATCGAAACTAAAAATCAAAATTTTGAGAAACAAATTCAGTATAAGCTTCCAAAAACCTGCTTTTAGCATAAATTTTACCTGAACTTTGGCCGTTCATAATGTACTCATAAATTGTAAAACTAAAGAAAATATTGTCATAGAAACCTTGCAAATCTTATGGAGATTCTAAATGACTAATATTTATTTTACAAACTTGTAAGGCTTACTGAAAAACACGTATTTCCTGGAACACTTTTTATGAAATTTCCGCACACTATTTTTCGAGTGAGCGAGTGAGCGGCGAAACTACCTACTGAATGCCGAGCGCTGAGGCGCTATCTCTCTTTTTTCGCTTTGCTTCTTTTTCTAGCATTGCGCTGGATGAAACAACAAGCTTTTCAGCTATGCCCGCGTCGATGATAGACGCACCGGGAAGGGCCACCTTAACGGGATTTGAAAAAGTATCTAATTTTATTATTTTTATTTTTCCTGAACTATTTTTGGTTAATCTTGAAAACATTGACAACTTTATAGGTAGGTACAACACGATAAAATTTCTTGATTTTAAATGAAAACTGAAATAATAGATTTCAACCAAGAACGATTAATATCTAGAAAACAGACAAAGGCCATACACAAAATCGTAACCCTAAAAGATAGCCTGGAAACTTTAAAACATCAATTTTATCCAACAAATTTCAATTACTTTCTAGTTAAAAATTTTTTTATTGAATATTGTTGCTACCTACTACTAAGTATTGAAATTTCTTGGATAAAATTGATGTTTTAAAGTTTCCAGGCTATCTGGTACTGCGGGATAGGGTTACGATTTTGTGTATGGCCATTGTCTGTCTTTCGATTTCAACCAAAACACAAGACTTACAAATAACAGTTTTCTAAACCAATCAGCAACCTACCTATGCTAAGTACAAAACGTTTATTTCCATCCTCGTTTTAACTGAAACTGTGTTTTATAGGTAGGTAGGTACTTGTTTTAAAATCGGTTTATTCCATTCTCATCTCTAGATTATCTAAGTATACCTAGGTAGGAACTAATATTATTAAGAGGTAAAGTTGATTTGTATGTTTGGGGTCACCGAATCTATTATTACAAAAATTCTTTCACCGATGATACTTTAAAAAGGTAGGTAGGTACCTACCACGCGAACGAAGCCGCGGGCGAATAAGCTAGCTATTGTACAAATTTGACAGAAATTAACATTAAAACGCATAAAAATTAAAACAAATCTCGTCGAATGCAATAAATGTATATTTAGGCGCATTGTGCTTAGAAACCAGATAAAGGACGCAGGAATTTTTGACCTCTACAACAATGACAGTGAATATAATGTTAGATACCTGACCTGAGTATACAGGATGTTTGAATTCTTGTAACTTGTGGGGTTTCATGTTTTTTGATGATAAGTACATATTAATCGGGTCAGAAGTTATGATTGTGTCTCGTAGATAATGATTTTTTTTTGTGATCATTACAATATTGTTATAGCAAAATATTTTAATTAAATCTTTGAATTTTTTTTTACATACGTCTTCGCCAGTCAAATAATAAATTATAAGCAGTATTATTCATACCACAGAAGTCAAATTAATTTAAAAAAAAATCTAATTTGACTTCTATGGTATTGTTTATAATTTTATAGAAACAGTATAATTTTATTTTTTTGCGTAAATTTTTGTTTAAACAAAAATAGCCCCAATTAATAGACAATTAATAATTTAACATTCAAGGTTCAGAAACAGGAACATTGTATTGATCAAGTTTTTCTACATTTACAAATCGCGAAGTGCATTCAAAAAAGAAAAAAAGATGGCGTTGGGTATTAAACGGTACCTACACTATAAATAGTTGCTATAATCCTATAAATAGTTCGTGCAACTTTCGATCTCGTAGTCGCGAGGACCACATTCTTTGGTGTAATATACCCACATTTTATTTCGTTTTCTGTACAAAGATTCGGTTTCTAAGACAACAGACAAAACATTAATCTTTACTAAATGATTTTAATACAGTTATTGCCAAAATTTTACGGGACACTGTGTACGGGACACTGTAGTGTCCCGTACACTGGGACATTGTTGAGATGGAATAAGCTTGCCCAGCACCTAAACTATTACAAACTGATATTTTGTGATAAGATTTTGTGTTTCAAGATACTCGTCTATCTGACAACTGACAATGTCATCATTCAATCACAGTGCTGTCGTGTCTCACAGTCTACGCGGCCATTAAAGATATTGATATGACGGTAACCGCTTTTTAAGATTCATTATTATTTGTTTTTTTTTTTCGGTTTTGTATTATTTAAAGTCTTCCTGCTTTATTGCGTATTGTTTTTGTTGCGCTGTGCAACTCAAATTGTTGACACTCTTATTATTTCTGTTATTTAATGTTTTCGATATAATTTTATTAATTACAAACTACAGTTTGGATTAAGTAAGTAGGTACCTGGTCAGTTTCCTGTAGGTGTAACTAAATAACAAATTAAATAAACATACTTACCTACAAATTATAATAGCACACGGGAAATTACTCACGTAAAATTATCGTCGTCTAATACAACTCACGATAGTTTTGAAAGTGAAATACCTACAAATACAAATAGTAAAACACAACAGGTAAGCTAATCAGTTAGTAACACAAAAAGGAGCAGCCTGTATCAATCAAACCCTTTCTTCGAGCTTGTCGTTTTATTTTTCTTTTTTCCCGATCAATCCTTTTTCGTTTTTTACTTTTTTATATGGCCATTAGCTTTTTTTTACTCTGCGGCTATCTTCGTTTTTTGTGGGGATCCCAAATTAATATAATGTTTTTGTGTATATCGGAACAGGTTCTGTAACCTTTCTGTGGGAAAGAATAATGAAAGTGTTTTTTTGAGTCTCAATAAAGTACCTATAGATTTACTTTCGATTTCGGATAGACTCGTTTTTTATGGGTTAGGTGGTGTACATTACTTGCATTCTTGCACGCTTACGAATTTGATTTTCTATTGACTTTTATAAAAATAATGCTATCAGAAAAAAAATGTGTGAATTTTATTGTATGACTCCGCTCTTGTGCTGTATTGTAAAGTTACAAAATCACATTGAATCCTCAAAAGATAGAACTTATATCCTATGAAAATATCTAAGGGGATGTTAAAGGATATTTGAAAAATTAAACAACACATACCTAGGTACCAACTCCCAACAATTGGTAAATTTTTATAGCGGTTGGCATTTTTTTTTTTTTTTTTTATCTAGATATAGATATAGGTACCCAGCCTAGGTATATGAGCTTAAAATCAATATTTAACTCAACACCGTGGTCTCTGCCTACCTCACGAAAACGAAATGTAGCTAGTAGGTATATTAATTGATGTTAGAACTTCATACTTTCAACCTTAAAATGGTCTTAAAAATCCTTCAAAAAGAAAATAAACTTTAAAACTCTATCAGGACTAGCCCAAGTATATTATTTCACTAATAGTCGGATACAAACAGGTCCTGACATCTGTCCTATCCTGATTGTCAGTAATTAAGGACGGGACAGTCTGACAGACAGCTTCCACTGTTGTAACTACATTATATATATTTACTAATGTGCATAATGTACTTATAGCAATATAGAGTAGACCAGTTTTTTGTCGGCGGTTACGTGAAGTAATTTGAAATCTACACGAAATAGTATACAAAATATGAATACTAATTTAATCAAAAATGTATCATGACCTTTGTGGCGCAGTGGGTGAGCCCGCCTTGGTTGCGTGTTCGTTCCCTGCTATGCCACGGGACAAAAATGTTCTGCAGATACTTATTTGCCCCGCGTCTCTGTGTTTTTCTATCTATCATAATGTATCTATTTACAATAAAAAAAATTAGAAAAAGTAGGTAACTACTTAATACTTATACCTACCTACTTATTACATTTTTATCATTTGAGTAGGTATCCAACAAGCGTTTTTTTTTTGTGGCCAATTTTGACAACATTTCTGTCCCGCAAATACAAACATCGATAATAGCATAGAATAAACATCGGTAATATTAACTTTTTCTTGAAAACGAAAAAAACATCCTACAAACATTTTCAAAACCAACAAAACAGCAGGATAGCTCTCCCAAACTCTCTAAGGAGGTGATACTTCAAGTAGCTGTCTCCAAATCCCATTGTGGTCCCAAATCTTGCAATCTTCTCGCGAAATCTCCCTTTTTTTTAATCCGGAACGATCCTTTATCCATGAATCTCGCCAAAACGCCAGACGCAACGCATAAATCCTTATTTAAATATACCCTCTGCAGTCACAGTTACTCTACGTCCAAAAGGGTTAAACCCCACCACTGGAAACTCAATCTTAGTGCTTTGGATGAGGCTCTAAACCAGCTTATATCGAATTGGATCTTTAGCGTTTAAGAACGTTGCAAAATTTTCGCGCGTAAATACAACATCAACCTTTTTTGAGGTTAGAATACGGTTGGTGTTCGAACGAAGGAGGTTGAAAAGGGTTTTTATAGTAATAAATAAAGGAATATCGAAGTTGCCTGTGTCAACAACGCATTGCATTCTTGTGCACACATTCGCGTTGTTGTGTGAGTGAGGACACAAATACCTATTGGTAAATGTTGACTTGAGAACGGGGTTCATTATGCTCCGTGGAGCGTCCTCTCTATAAATTATTTAAAAGATCATGCGTCACGTAACAGGTGTTAAAAACTATAAATAACACTAATTACCTAAGAGCTAAACTTTTTAAGTGCTATGAATAAATCAAAATTATTTATAACCTAACCTTTAGTAGGTACCTATCAAAACCTGACAATTATTTACCAAGGCACTCTTTACGCATTCAATAATTATCGGAGATAAAACCGAACTATTCACAGCCTTTTTGAGCAGCTAAGGCTTTTGAGTCGATATATATAATATAAGCCATGACGGAGGCCTGGAAGAATGAAGTAATTCTATTGATTCTTGACAAACACATTCCTCGCTACTCATCCTCGCTCATCTCTGGTGGAAAGGAACCGCAGCCTTTAGTGTTCATGAAGTCTCCACAGCACTCATGTTCACCCTCGACCTTGAAGCGAGCTGACCCGCTCGCGCGAATCAGCCAACCACCGATTCTCAGTAAACTCTACAACACTGAACTTCGGTCCCTTCAGCTTCCAAATCCATGTTTGGTATAGCTTATTCATTGAAAGATCGTTGAAGTTAAATAACGTTTGGGCTGTTGGTAACCGCTAAAAGTTACGACAAAAACTTTTAGCTACTAGAATGAAAGAAAGAAAGAAAAAATGCATTTATTTCAGTAGGATCTCAATCAAGGATCACTTCAATCGTTTCAGATGCTAGATAAATAGATAGATAGATAAGCTAGGTGATTCTATTGCCTGTTATAACGCGACTCCCAATTCCAATACACAGAAAAGAATCAGGCTAGAACACAAGGCGTGGGCTTATATAATTTCATGCAACCATGGTGTATCTTGTTTTATTTTATTTTAAGGATATCCAACATAGGTTTACACTGTACATGCATCAATTGATAGCCAAATAATAGAAAATAAAAACTAGTGCTCCCATAATTAAAGGATATCACAACTTGCGTTAAAAATTGTTCTTTCCATAGAGATCGTTCATGCGATGTTCTGAGCGGTTCGCAATAATGGATGAATCCCGGTGTAGGTGATGGTAGCTTATTTGGTTAAGGCAGTCCGTTGAAGGGACTGATGCTCAGAATGGTCTCAATTTTGATTCGTGCCCGGAGGTGGCAAGTTTACAACACTGAGCTTCTCACGAATCGTTAGTCCTTTTAGATTCTAATTTCATGCGCTCTATGCTGTACCTTATTTTAAATATAATTAAAAGTTATGATACGACTGAAGCCATCATTTAAAATGGCCGACTGTTTTATGCGCGATCGTAGGTAACAAAAACATACTTACAAATATTTCTATTATTTCTATTTTTAAATTATATTTCTAAAAAGGTTCTTTACTATTTTAATTACCAGTAGGTACAAAATTTGCAGCATTTGTTGCATTTAAAAGTTCAAAAACCAACTGTGCTACCCCATTTTACCCTCTTTTAAGGGTTCCATAATTTTTAATAGCATAGGTGCTCAAAAAATAGGTGCTCACTTGGGAATACATACGCGTCGTCACGTAAAATGCAAAACATGAGCATGCCAATGAAAATCACGGCGAACCCCGAGAAGAGATCTTTATAATATGAATTTACAGCTATTAATCTACTACATTGATCTGTCTTTGCCGATGTCCCACCAATCCTTCTCAAACCCGTCAAGATTGCCCGCCAACGTCTTCTCGGCCGGCCTCATCATCTTACCGAGAAGCATCAGTGAAGAATTGGCACTGGTGACCCGTAACACAGGTTATTCTATACCTATTTCAGGCACAAGTCTCTCACAACATTTCTTTGTAATAAGTTAGAACAGACACTTATTTTTGGAATATTTTTAACTGCATTTATTTATTTTTTAAATTTAAGTATTTTATTTTCCTGTATTTATATTTTTTTAACTGTATATATTGTTTGTGAGAGAAAAAATTTTTTTTGTTGAGGTAATTAATGGAAATCTTCGGTCTCTGCGCCTACCCCAACCAGAAAAAGGCTTGAATTTGTGTATTATCGGAGCGAATGTCTATCACACGTATACAGCCATAAGTTAAATGACATAGCACGTTGCCCTTAAGAGTTCATCGACTTAAAGAAATAAAGATTGATTGGAAAGGTAAGAAAAATGAGGTGGTTGACTTTATAAGGAAAGCGAATGTAATATTGGGACTCATAAATATCTTAATCTTGTTCCAAATTACATTCCTTCATCATAAGGTGAAATGTAATAAGCATTTCATTCTACCAAGATACAAGGTGGTCTCTAACCGGGAGCATTCGCCTGTAATGTAACGTTACAGATCCGAGCATTACATTAGTTAAGGAGGAGAACTGAGCATTACAGTGCTATCTACAATGAGACAATCTGTAATATGCTATAGTAATATAAAATGATCATATCCTTGGACTTTCCACACAGCGTCATCCAGTTCCAAGTTAAGCAATTTAATGCTTGTGTTATGGTAACCAGATGACTGCTACTATACTTAGGTACCTACTACATAGGTAGATACATTTTTTGTAAATACATTAATATAGTTTATAATGTTATAGTGGTAAACCACACTTACGTATTTCATCCTAAATGAAACATCTTACTAAAAGTTAACAGCTCTGACAGGATTCGAATCTGCGTAGATACTAGCGATCGCTCTTAGGTCGAGCTGCCTGACCACTAGGCTACGGCTATTACGGAACCCTATATTCTGCGTGGCCCGACACGCACTTAGCCAGTTAGTCTATAATGTCAGCACGTCTTTTGCATAATGCGTGCTGTGCTGAGATTATGGACAAGCAGACATTTTGGGAAAAATACATTTTAGGAAAACAGCTATTTCAGGCCTGAACCATTCCATCATACGGTAGGTAAATTAAAATGTAAACGAACATCTTAACGTGCCTAAAGATGCCATACAAAATCATAAAAAAAAGTGTTGGGTACCGAAATAAGAAATATAATCAACAAGTTCCATAAAAAACAATAAAACAAGCAAAATAAACAAAAAAAGATGCTTCTGTAGACCAAAAAGTGCAAATAGATGAGGCTTCCCCCAAAAAAACTCCCCACTTATCGACAACTCTGAAAAATCAAAGAAACAAACAGTCGCTTTATAAAAATCATTGGATATCGATAAATATAATCGTAAAACAAAACGCGACGCAGCTTCATGGACCACGGTCGTGAGCCCTTCAAAATTATCCGGTTCCTTATCTCATATCCCCTTCACACCCGTTCAAAACACAATCGACTATCTCTTTTTGCCCTTCGGACTTTTATATCTCACTCTCGCCAATGCTGTTACTACCACTTTCCCTTTTCAAAGGACGAAGACCAGGTCATGCTGTCCTTTTCTGATGTATGGGTTTATGTATGTTTGTCTCATTAAGGATTTGGCCTTGAGACGGAGTAGTTATTTTTACTTTTTTCTTGGTACGATGACTAAATGCGTTAACGCCTTTTCATATGCCTTCGGTTGCTCCAAGTGCGTTTCCTTTATTGCTGAAAGCACCTTTTACCACAAAATATTTTACATTTGACTATTTAAAAAATAAGTAGAAAGGATGTAAGTAATTCACATTTTTACGCATATTGTGATACCCATTAAATAAGGGAGAACTATATTAAAGAGACTTGACAAATTTTATTTATTAGTGTGCAGGTGTAAGTGTAACCCTTTGGTGTCCATATAACAAAAAAATAACTTAAAACAAACTTTTAGGTTCCAAAAAAGTTTTTCTATATGGAGCAGTAGTTCCAAAACTATAAAAACAATTTTAAATACTTAATGGGGGCAATTCGGAGTGTCGCAAAAGCTAAACTAACCTAACTAAAACTATTGCCATCCTTTTTATTCCCATCGCTATGAAAGGGATGGCAACAATTTTAGTTAGCTTAGTTTAGCTTTTGCGACACTCAGAATTGCCACTAATATGAGACTAGTAAAGTGGCCACTAACATACGCAAAGAATATAATATTTGTATTTTGTGCCTACGATGTGCCATGAAAACACTTAGCATTTACCGTCCTACAATTTACAGGTCCTCGTTGGTGTAAATTTATTACCTATTCCGTTCGTCCGTCACTTTTAATAATTATTTGGCTTTTCAAAAACTTCAAAATCAATTAATAGATTGCTAACTGAATAACTGTATAACAACAATTGATCAATTTCGACGTCGTTTCGTTCTTTTACCGTGACACAAAGTCAGTGAAATATGGATACCAAGATTGTGCCACGGCGCCGTCACGGCACTATACCATGTGCATATACTAAGGCCTCCAAGGAGTCAGCGGCGAGTCCTATGGTATGTGTTGTATAGGTGTGCGTCCAACTGAACCGCTGCCAAGTAGCCAACAAAGAGTTTACATTTGGCAAGATGTGTAGAAGCGAAAAAGACCAAAAGTTGCAAGGAAAACGGTGAAGGAAAACATCGTATGGATATTTCTTTTAAAGAACTGATGTAATTATGTTAGAAAATTGACATCTACAAGCCAAAATGATAATGATCACCACAAAAACAGCTGAGACTTGGAATAAATGGAAATTGTACCCGAAAAATAATGACTTTCAAATAGGTACTTATACCTATTGTCTTTTTCTTGATACGAGTAGATCGTCGAAGTTATGCGACGTTCTCCACGGTTATGGCTTTTAACTATTATTTTATTCTGTGAGTAGGAGTAGTAAGATTCTAAACTTTTCTTCCTTTCTTTTGCCCACAAATTTACCTATAGGTATGTCAACCAATCACTTTCAGAATAATTTGGAATCAACGTCGCAACAAGAGATGGACATACAGCTGGCTGGTTGTAATAACGTAATTTAAACAAAGTATAGTCCTGTCAAGGGAACAGGCCTGGTTTCCTTGGAGAAAGGCTTTAGCAAGAGCAGACTCTTGAGCGTGTAACACGATCAAGAGTAGACGTGAAGTCGAGGCGCGGGCGCAGATGGAGGGGTTCACCGATTAGAGGAAAAAATGCAGCGTCTCGACTCTGTATGAGACCAATTATGGTAAATTATTTGTATGTAGTTACTAGAAAACTCATTTTTTTAAAAAACTTAATCTAGTAGCTTAACTGATCCAAGCCACTGCCAGACGGAAGCGTGCCCAAGAGACTGACAACATTATTGTTATATAAGTAAATTACTTAATGTCCTTGTTCCATATCATAATAATGCTTTTCTTAACCAAACTAATACTCGAAGTTCAGACTTTAAGGCGCAAATTCCGAGTGTTCCTGCTCAAATTAATACACAACCAATAAGGGACAGGCTATATATATATCTGTGGAACAGGCACTATCTTCCACTCCATACCGTTAATTGTTTGGAATGAACATCGCACCAAGAGCTAATGGACCTTGTGCTCTGGCTGGTCGTAACGTAACGTGATTCAAACAAAAACTGAAGACAACGCCGTCAATGGGACAGGCCTGGTTTCCTTGGAGCAAGGCTTTGAGATGACGGAGACTTTACCTTACGGTTGACTATTATGTAAACTGGCATTCGCTCTCTTCGATCACGTGCTACCACTAGTAATAGTAAGTATATTGGGGGCAATTCGGAGTGTCGCAAAAGCTAAACTAAACTAACTAAAATTATTGCCATCCTTTTTATTCCCATCGCTATGAAAGGGACGGCAACAATTTTAGTTAGCTTAGTTTATCTTTTGCGACACTCAGAATTGCCACTAATGTCAGGTCATAAAATGATCCTAAGTAGGTATATACTTACTATTCGTTAATTGATTACTCAAATTATATCTAGTGAATCTGTTTTGTGTCAATTAGTTACAGATAATAGTGGCAATTCTGAGTGTCGCAAAAGCTAAACTAAGCTAACTAAAATTGTTGCCGTCCCTTTCATAGCGATGGGAATAAAAAGGATGGCAACAATTTTAGTTAGCTTAGTTTAGCTTTTGCGACACTCAGAATTGCCCCCAGTATATCATAAATGGTATTAGACTAGACACGTCTCAAACATAAAAGTGCTACGTCTTCGTAGAACCGCCATCGTTGTAGCTTCTTAAACACTCGAAATTACAACGACGATCATAATGCAAATGTCGGTAGCAAAATGTGCACACATTTACACCAATTATTCACACTAATGTCCTAAGGAAAACTCAAGGTAGCTCGCGACCTACCTTACGTTGACAGCTATTTGACAAAACCTCGAGCGAGGATTTCCTTGAGGAATTTTCAAGTGAAGGATGAGTGGAGGTGAATTTCGATGTCTATAGATACCAAATCACGATTTCAAGGCCGAGTCGAGTGGAGGTGGATTTAAGGTTACGACTAAGAATATGGGGGTTATAATCTTACCCGTTTGCGCATTGTCTTCGAGGTTAATGTTGTAATACGGCAGGCGTCATCTCAAGAACCCCTCACCGAGCAAACCGGGAAAACGATAAAAACGACGCTCCATATTCGTGAAATGATTAAAAAAGAACTAAGAATAAAAGGAAAGAAGCGAGAGGAGTTCTCGGCACGTACCGCCACAGATAATGCCGCAGTTAGTATGGGCCGGTTTAAAAAGAAAACTATTCCAGCGGAGCGTGAATGAAAAACGCGACCGCGAGAGAAATTCTCAAAAGACGGTGGCTGGTTTGTAGCGTCAAATTCAATAAGCGTTTATACAGTTGGACCATTAAAATGACGATATTATGTGCTGTCAAATTGTCCTAAATTCTAGGTTAAATACCTACCTACTCTAAAAAAAAAAATGGCGCGAATTACGAACAATGGAAAATTTTTATTAATTCGTATTTAATTCTATATCGTGGCTATTTACCTGTTTTTCTCTCTCCAAGTAATAATTTCAAAGTATATTTTCTTCAATTAAACCGAAAAAGTATACTTCATAAAGCACAACTTAATTTTCAACTTTTTGGATCCGCCGGCTTTGCCGCGCACGCAACATGGTATCTCTTCCGAATGAAGTAGACAACATTGTCGAGATTTCTGATGAAACCGAGCTGCTTGATCAGGAAGATATGGATCTGGAGACCTGCACTAGTTATAGAAAAAGAAAAGACCGGGAGGAACTTAATAATTCCGAAGAAGAATGGACGCAAGTTTCGAGAGGGAGAAAGGTCGTGAGGAAAGAAGAAGTACTAGAAGGAGAAGAAGACAATATCATTCAAGTATGTGTAACTAGTTTGAATAATTTGCCAAAACAATTTGCATTAGCAAGGATATTTGAAGAGCATGGTATCAGCAATATTATGAAAGTCAAGTATGTGAGTACTTTTAAAATGATTATATCTTTTGATATGGCATCTGAAGCGAACAAATTCATGCAAACTAGTTCTTTTTCGGAGTTGGGATGGCGGTGCAATAAAACATCTGAGGTTGCCATATCCTATGGTGTTCTAAGAAACATGGATATGGATCTGTCTGAGGACCAACTAGTTGAACATCTATCGAGCTCGCATGAAATAATATCAGCCAAAAGACTTATGAGACGTAATATGGATCCCAAAGGTGCTGCATGGTTGCCCAGTGAGTCCATTAGAATAGGATTTCGAGGCGCGTCAGTACCAGATCATGTTTTTATCTACAAAATGCGCATCAAGGTGGAACCTTATATATTTCCAGTGACGCAATGTGGCAGATGCTGGAAATATGGCCATACGACCAAATTTTGCCCGAGTAAGAAAATTGTATGCCCGAAATGTATTCAAAAACACGAAAATTGTGACACAACCTCTTTCCGATGCGTTAACTGCCGTGGAGCTCATATGGCGATGAACAAAACATGTCCAGTATATAAGAAGGAGAAACGAGTCCGTGAGTTAATGTCAGAATTTAATATAACATACAGAAAAGCATTATCAATGTATGTTCCACCAACTCCGGTATCAGAAAGACTGGTTAGAAATTCCGAAGAAGCTGAACGTCACCACATCACTTCGGTTCCTGTGAGCCCTAACTTTCAAAACGATGGTCTTTCATACGCCGACACAGTTAAAACACAAAATATAAAAAAGAAGGTTACAATGAAAGAAACCGTCAGCAAGCAACCAAATATAATTCAAGGTTCTGAGGTTATACTAGAACAAAATCAGGAAAACGAAGAAGTGAAGGGACAGGTACCAGCGCAAACAGAAGGATTGGGAGTAGGGCGAGGTCGACGTAAACAAAAGAAGCGAAAACTTGCCCAACCACACTCAGCCAGTACGTTTGGCTGGGACAATGACCCTTCGGAGTGCTCTGAAGAGGAGCCATCGGTTCCTTCTGGGCCCTCAAGACCGAAAGTAGCTGAGCCTGGCGAGAAAGACTTTGGGTTAACACAGGTGTTTGGTGAAGTCATCAATATTATTTTGAGTGGTCAGTCAATCGGGAAGAAGATAGAGTTAGCTGTTAAGATTATTATTGAGTGGGTTATGACTAAAGTATTCGGTGGTACTTCGGCCCGAACTTTTTTTAATACTTTTCTCAATTATGGATTGTAGTAAAAAGAATTCAAACTGTAAATTTATTTCAATGAAGTTGTTAAATTCTAGGGTCGAAGTTATATTTAGATTTATATTGTAGGTAATTTCTTAGAAGTGTATTAGTTTTTTTTTTTTTTCCTCATGTTTTCCTATTTGATTATTTGTGAAATCTATACTTTAGTTAGCTTTATGATTGTTATGTTTACCGATAGGGCGATGTGGTCGCTCAGCGACAAAGCCCTTTTTTTTTGGTGTAAATAAAAAAAAAAAAAAAAAAAATACCTACTCCTGTTTCTTAAGTGATGTGATGACTGATGAGTTATCACATCACATCATTTTATAAGAAACAGGAGTATTTCTATTTCATCACTGATGCGATGACTATACTATCAGGGCAACAAACACCTCTTGAACTTTTTGCACCAGTTGTTTTTTTTGCAGCCATCTTGAAACATGAATTAATCTACCAGCGGTGACCAGTAGAAAAACCTATGGTCCTTGACTGGTTATTTCTGCGTCCCTTAACAGATTATTTTAAATATGAAGCATTTAAAAATGTAATACTTTACTAATAAATTAAATGTCACTAAATAGCGATCTCTGAAAAAAATACTGGAGCTAACCTTGCTTTGTTGGTGTTATATGAAGTACCTATTAGAAAATATTTTTTGCCTAAAAAACGGTCACCAAAACACGGCCGCCTAATTCTAAAACACCAGAGCCTTACCGTAGCTGCGTAGCGTTATTATTTTATTTTCATCTTGTTATTTTATTTTCGTCTTATTATTATGTTATTTTATTCGTTTTATCGTCTCGTGGTATTTAGGTCAGGCGCTGTGCAGGCGATTTTTTGGTTTTTCGCGGGCAAGGTCGCCTTTTTTACTGATGAGCTGACGTAATTACAGTGCGTTGAACTTGAATGCGTAAGACGAGTCATAATTGGATAATTTTCAAAAAAGTTTGTTAGTAAAAGTTTATAAGTACCTACATAGTATATCAGTGCATAGCTTTCAGAGTTTAGCATTTATTCGAGTAGGTACCGAAATAATGTCGCTTACCATTCAGTTACAGTCCTAGGTACCTATATCTCATGAAGTTGAAAAGGAAAATGTAATTTATAGGTAGGTATTAGGTAATGAATATCTAAGCAGTAGTTGGTGTTTTTGGTCAATAGGTAAATTAAAATGCTTTTCATACTGAAGCTAGAAAATCTTGACAGCAACAAGATTTAAATAGTTTTTTTAGTTTTTTGTGGGTACGATTACCTGAACCTAATCTACCTACAGCTTAAAATATTCAGTCATCTTATTGGTAGACATAACATACAGCGCCACCTATCTCAAGCCAAGCTTACTACTGTAACTTAAGTCCTGAAGTCAATTTAATTTATTATTTTTTACTTCATAGAAAGTAATGAAAAAAAAAACATGTAAGTACCTACCTAAGTATTCAGTATCACTATGATCACATCGAAACGTCTTCAGCGTCTATCACCTACCTAGGTAGGTGATTCTACTTCAGCAATTTCATTGAACAAAGCAATTTCGTTTCAACGTGACAAACAATGGCTACCAGGAATTCAGGAACCAATCACGTTGCACCGCAACAGTTAGAAAGTGTTCGCTCGACAATAACGACGTAACAGCGAATCGCTCGTTTTTCGACGTCTTTTTTCGCTTCTTTCGCTCGCTCCAATTTAACACTTGTCGCGTCGTGGCACCGTGGCGCCTTTGTGAATACGGCGGATATTGGTCTTCGGATTATTTCATCATCTTTTAAAACACAGCATTGTAATAAGTTTAATTTTAGACTGAATCCTACTAATATTATAAAGATTAAAGTTTGTGTGTGTGTAGGTGTGTTTGTTACTCTTTCACTCTCAAACGGCTGGATGGATTTGAATGAAATTTGGTACCAGAATGGCTTAATACAGGGCGTATTTGAAAAATAGGCTTTTGATCCCGGTATTCCCACGGAAACGGGATTATTAACTAGGAAATATCTCACAATCTTCAATCAACGGAGCTGAAGATACCTTGCAAACAAAAACAAAAATGATTATCAATTCAATCGTTCAGGAGCCACGTTACCTCAGACAAACATAGATAGACGTTCTTTTACAAAAGTAAACAAATACACACCTACAAACTTATAAAAACCCTCTTTTTCGTCGGGGGTTACGAAATAAATAAATATAAACAAACCATCTAAATGTCATCTAAAATCATAAGATCCAAGACCAATTCGTAAGACATCGACTGCAGCGCGGTCAAATCTCAGCTTTTTGTGAAGAAGCTTCCACAAAAAGCGTATAATGATTGCAGACCGTTAGCTCGTGCAGGTTCGACTCCCGGGACGTGACCAATTATTCGCTACCTTGTACGCTACACTACACCGTGTTAACACAATCAAAGCCAATAGAAGGCTTTCCCATCTCTATTGCCATGCCAATCTCAAAGTTTGAAAAATTGATCACGCACGACTTATTTCCAAGATGCGGTGGAAAATATTCTTTCAGATCATTATGCAGATTAGATCCTTTGATGATGTCTAAGGGGGTATGTTCAAATATTTTTTTTATTTGTTTTTGTTTTAATGAGTAAGTAGGTACACCTAACTCCTGAAGTGGTTATTTGGTTATTTCATTATAAATGAAAAATCTCACTAAAAGTTAACGGCTCCAGCAGGATTCGAACCTGCGTAGATACAAGCGATCGCTCCCTTACCACTAGGCTACGGACCCTTTAAGCCGAGGCCTGAAACTATTAGTAAGATGATCTCGAGAATGCAGGAAATTTATTTTACAAAATTGAAGTCAGTTTCATATTTTTTTGTAATATTGTCAATTGCTTTATTTAGGATCACATTTAAAACGTGTCAAATGTCAAATTAAATATATCGCAGATACATGGGAAAGATTGACGTGGGATAGGGGAAATGGAAAATGGCAGAAGTAGAGACCTATTAGGCTATGGGTCTTTCTTAATTCTTCAAAAATCATCACCATTCTCAGCCCTTCTTATCCCAGGGCTGGGAATAGGTACCCATTATTTTTTTGTATTGATGACCTATTCAGATAATCGAATCTTTCACATCGAAGGTCGAAGTAATATCCCAGTTTACCAGCACGGCTGAAAATATTTCTAAATTAAGTTTTTGTACCTATAGCTCAGGCTATAGGTAGGTAAGTACTAAAACTTAATTTAGAAATATTTTCATTATTTAAAAGCTTTTAAAACTCAAAATCCATGGCAACTTTTCCGGCATCTGTGCCTCGGACACCTACCGAGCTGGTTCTCAGAACGTCTGTAGGTCGAACTGAACATTCTAGAATGCTATAAAAACAGAGGTCATTTGGACCCTAAAACCTAAGTTATGCGACACCGATGGAGGTTAAAATCGTCTTATACCTATATGGACACTGGGGGCAATTCTGAGTGTCGCAAAAGCTAAACTAACCTAATTAAAACTATTGCCATCTTTTTTATTCCCATCGCTATGAAAGGGACGGCAACAATTTTAGTTAGCTTAGTTTAGCTTTTGCGACACTCAGAATTGCCACTATTTATAAGCTTAAAAATATTATTATGATTATCTAATAAATAGGAGAGCAAATAACTAAATCATATACTTAATCAGTAGGACCCCTGGGCAGGGGTCACATTGAAACTACATATAAGAGCTAGGCCAGTTCTTACGCGACAAAATGTCTGCTTTTCTAAACTGACATCCTCTAAACAAAGGTCTAAAAAAATACCTAATATTAATTAGCGATTAGCGTGTAATAAATAGCGAGAACTAGCTCAATCTTTTTACTGCGTTAGATCGGATGATAAGTCGATTCATTAAATTATTTTGTTCATCAATTCGCTACTGCGTGTCCCGTTAGCTAATTTCTGAACGAATTGGAGCGGTGTGGCTTGGTTTGGGACTTGGCATGATGGTGATGGTAGATATTTATTTCTATGGACGAAGATTGTCTCTAGCTCTACTCATAGATGTTTTGCTCATTGAAACTCTAGTAGATAAAACCTACCTACTAGCGTGGTACAAGTAGGTACCTATATATGTTATTCTAGGTATTTAGAGGCAAAAAAATAAAAAATAACATCAGTCCTGAAAATACTTTTTTATATTTCGACAAGTTTTAACTTCGAAAAGACTATTTTGACGGATTAGCGCGTTGCGCGATAGAACAATGTCCGACATGCATTACTCGTATTTAAAACCTAGGTATTTAACCATCCCAAAAATTAAAACACAGTACCTACAGTAGGTACCTACATTTTGGTGCAGGGGCAAAGTGCGGCAGTCGCTATGGCAACGGTGTCGTTGTTTTGCCGATCGCACCATGTCTATTCATTCTGCTTTTGCTTTTTTTAACGGAAATATAGGCACAGGCACGAGGCAGACAATGCCTTTACAGGAAACATGTTAGCTTTTACAAAGCAATAGCCATAGATACAGGTAGGTGAGGTTACAGGGAAAAGTTTGCATTTGGGTAAGTAAGTACCTACCTACCTACCTAAATATTTTTAAACGTTTTGGGATCGGGATTTTTAGTAGGTAAGTAACCTACCTACTTACTTAGGTACATAGTTAATAGGTATTAAGTGATGTGTGAAGCTAAATAAGACCACTTGACCAGTTTGAGATCAGTACCTAGGTACCTAACCACCGCTCAGGTAGGTAGGTAAGGTAGGTACCTACTACCTATCTATTTTGATAGGCACTTGGTAATATTTTTTCTAGGACGTAGGTACCTACCTACCTACCTAATAGGTTACCTACTAGGTAGGTACCGAATTGATGAATAAGTACCTATGTTTCTTAATATAATTTTATATGAAGGTAGAAACTGAATAGATTAAGCTCATGTTAGGCAAGATGAGTTTTTAGAATGTTCTATAAACCTAATGGTAAGTAGGTACCTACACCAAATACGTTTTTTAGACGTTCTTTATAGTTGACCTACAGGCCCTACAGCCATTCATATTTTAGGAGCATGAAAATAATCAAATGAATATTGAATGTTAAATTTCAACTCATTAAATTTCAATCTTATTCGTATTTTCTTAATAAAGCAGACTGTTAAGTTTCAGATATACAATAGTACCTACTCTGTGCTGATATGCTATGTGCTGAGCGCCTGCATCAAAGAGCATTATTGTATTATTATAGTAGCCTGCATGACACAATGAGCCAAAGAGCATGCAATGAGCAAAGCCTAGGAGCAAAGCAACTTCATGTTTTTTATCAGGCGCATATCTCTATTTGACGGCTATGGTTGCAATGAGGAAAATAAACTCTAATTTGTAAGGAATACAAAATAAATTACTGTACTTATTGCAAAGTTGTGAAGTTGTTACGGTTCGTTCGGAATGTACCCTAACTAGTATCTAAAATGTGGATAAGGAGTGAATATTAAACACATTTTCTTCGTTGTAAAATCTTGAAAAAATGAACAAACTTCCTAAACGAGTAAAATATGATGCATCTCACTTATTTGTTGATTTGAGATAAAAGACAGGTGTTTACTTACAGTTTTGTTTTCATTTCCCGAACGTCTCCGTAGAACTGTCATCTGTCAATGTCAAACCTACCAATCGACTACCCTGAAGCTAGCAACAAAAAATTGTTCACGTACAGTGTTTTGTAATTTATTTACGAATTGGCCGCTAAATTATATTAAAAAAATGCTATCCAGCCTCAGATCTGGTGTTCAGGGCCTGGTAGGTTTAATATCAAAACATTTAGTTGCTCATTTATTGTTAGACTGTGCGTTATATAATACCGTTTTGACGTTTGTGATGCACCATCGCGATCCGTGATAATAAATAAATTAGTATTATATTTTCAGTGGCGAGCCTCCTCTAGAAGTCTTCAAACAACCTGTGCCCTGCAGCATGACAGTCTTTTCGTCCACCGTGATACCCCAGAAGACAACTCTGGCATTCCTTTCGAGTTTTCCGAACCTAACCAAAAGGTAATCTTCGTTTGTTTTGGTTAAAGATTTTGAGATAAGCTTGACATTTTTCTTTCAAATTCTTTTGATATTGGATATTGTCAATATCTATTCTAAAACACTTGAATAGCAGTACAAATATTAACCTGTCAAGGGAATGTTTTCTCGTCAACATGTACCTACTGTGCAACCCAGTCTCATTCATAAACGCGTACCTACTTTCCGTCTTATCTAAGTAAATGTATACCAATATGTTTAAGTTAAGTCATTATGCAATGGCCTAAAAACTCTGTCACCAAAACAAGCCCCTGGCTCATTTAAGCTAACTCAGGTACTTCCTTACCAATATAAATAACAAAGTAGGCTGTACAAATGCCTCTAAGATACTAGATGTTTAAAAAAAAATAATTAAAAACTTAAGAGATTTTTTTATTACTTACTTGCCACATTATGCAAACAAATCTTCCATTCATACCAACATGGTATTAAATGTGGCAATTTTGGTCTCCATTCAATCTACTCTGCAAAAACACAACTATTTTTGTAGTTGTAGCATAGACACAATAAATAAATATAAATACCCTTGGACATTTTACTCGGCGTCATCTAGTCTCAAGCTAAGCAATTTAATGCTTGTGTTATGTTAACCAGATGACTGATGTATTCCTATACATAATTTAATAGATATTTTCTTTTTCAGCGAGTGGAGGCCCTGCTAGCGATATATCCCGACGGCCACAAGCGTGCAGCCATGATTCCACTACTAGACCTTGCTCAGCGGCAGGCTGGAGGCTGGCTACCCATCTCAGCGATGCACAAGGTGGCCGATATCTTGAACCTACCCAAAATGAGGGTGTATGAGGTCGCTACGTTCTATACTATGTTTATCAGGTAAATTGAGGCATGCTATACTTATACCTATATTATATTTTATATTTATATTCTTGGACATTTCACACGGCGTCATCTAGTCCCAAGCTAAGCAGTTTAATGCTTGTGTTATGGTAACCAGATGACTGATATACTACTTGGATAATTTTTTTTTCTTTTTTTGTAAATACATACATATTATAGATAGAAAAACATCCAGACCCGGAACAAATATCTGCAGAACATGCAAACATTTGTCCTGTGGCGGGGATCGAACTCGCAACCTCCGCGTCTCAGGCGGGCCTTCGCCCACTGAGCCACAGAGGTACTGTTTCTTAAGTGTTGTATGCAGTGCTGATTAAACAGGTTGGTGCCTTAACTTTTGATAAGTTTAGATGTGGATCCAGCTGTACATCAAGGCATTCTATATAATAAATCCCATTTTAAATACATAGGTACATATGAACCCGCACTCTCTGTGTCTCACCCACTGCACCCATAAAGATTGTCATTAGAAGGCACTCCTATCCCTAGCTTCTTTTGCCACTTCTTTTTTTAAATAATAAAATAAGGTAAGTAATCAATAAAGTCACGTAAATTTGTTTAGACCGCGAAAGTTTAAAATGTTGTAACTAGTTTTCCGATATTTACTTCCCGACTCTAAAATTAACCAAAATTAACTTAAAAACTCATCTATCAAAGCTTACTTAGGCCTTTACATCTTTACTAGATGATTTACTGGGGGCCTATCATCAGTTTTCGAGTGGTGTAGTTAACTGTCCTCGCACACGTGTCAAGTATTCTAAATGTATGCAATTTTTAGTTAATGCTAGTTACCGGGGGCGGCGCTGCACTGGATTTTCATACATTTGTGATACTTGACTCGGTATCGAGGACAGTATCCAATACTACGGTAAACTGGTGATAACCCCCCAGGAGGCAAGCTTTGCCTACACTTAACGGGACACTGTAGTGCCTGGGACATTGTTGAGATGGAATAGGCTTGTAGCACCTAAACAAGCTAGTCCTGTTGAAACCGCGAAAGTTAAAAATGTAACTACTTTTCCGAAATTTACTTCCCGACTGTAAATTACCGAAATCAACATAAAAACATGATGCAGCTATCATGCTCTATAAGTCCACATACAAGAATCTTCATAATTGAATACTGTAATTTTAGATTTTCCTATGGGACTGACATAGTTTTATTGTAAGACTCAAAGTCCCTAGATAAACTTAGAATAAAAAAATAAAAATAAAAAAACATAAAAACATTCAAAGCTAGTCCTCACTAAATCATGTTCCAGACGACCAATTGGCAAGTACCACGTGCAAGTGTGCACGACCACGCCATGTTGGCTGCGCGGCTCGGACGCCGTGCTTCAAGCCATCAAGGAGGCCACCGGCTGTGAGGTCGGAGGGAACAGCCCTTGCGGGAAATTCTCATTGTCAGAGGTATTAATAAATATATATCCTGGGACATTTTAATCTAATCTCAAGCTAAGCAAATCAATGTAATGCTTGTGAATGAATGAATGAAAATTCTTTATTGTACACTCAAATAAGATACAATTCAAATCTTATGAAAAAACTAAGTACCTAACAATGTACAATGGGCGGCCTTATCGCTAAGAAGCGATCTCTTCCAGGCAACCTTGTGTTATGGTAACCAGATGTATGTTGTACTACTGATATACAATCGGTGCTATCTTACTGATAGTTTCGTCTTCGGCGTCATAAGGTCATCGTGGCGGAGTGGTTATGGCAGTCCGGCTTAAGGGCGATGGCTTTATCTCGCGGGTTCGAATCCCGTCGAAACCGTTAACTTTGAGCAATATTTTTCATTTCACTTTCAAAACTTTTTACATTTATAGTAAAAATATTTATAAACATTAACTAAAGATTTGAAAGCAAACTATGCTTTCAAATCTTTAGTTTTTACCTCTACCTCTTATAATCAATGCATATCTCAGTGTGTAAATGTTAAATATTTGAAGGACTGTATCTGACTACACCCTTGTCATTTACAAAGCATGTCTGTAATCCTATCTTAGGCTTAATTTTTTTTTTTGTTTTACAATACATAAACTTTGTTGATTTTCAGGTTGAATGCTTAGGTGCCTGCGTGAACGCACCTATGGTACAAGTTAATGATGATTACTACGTAAGTAATTAAAATATCTATTACCTACTAGATTTAATTTTACCCTTACTGAAGTACTACGAGTACGTAGGTACAAGTTTTAAATAAAGTCGTTCAAAAACAAAACTAAATTAAAACTCGTAAACGTGGCACTCGGAGACTGCCGCGGTAAAGCTATTGCATGGGGGAGGTGTTAGGTTATTTTCGTTACGGAATTTCTGGATTCGGTCTCCACGCTCAAGGCCCGCAATAGAAGCTATGCAATAGCTTAAAAACATTTTATAGTCAGGATTTTTGGGAAGAATGTTCAATTGAAAAGCCTTGTATTAAATGACTATTTATTTCAATAGTAGAGTTTAACAAGTTATATTTTTCATTGAATATTTTCTTATTACAGGAGGACCTGAGTATTGAAGACACGAAAGAAATCATTGAAAAACTAAAGAAAGACGAGAAGCCCAAAGCAGGACCCAGGTGACAGTTTTATGAAATCTTATACCTTTCAACTAAACAAGCAATCTGAATCTCGGAAACGTTTTTCATGAAATTTTGTATGCAGTAGAAAATGTCGTTTCATCCGTCATTTGAGACAATAAAAAAAAATCGACCTCTGTCGCAGTGGGTGAAAGCCCGCCTGAGACGCAGAGGTTGCGGGTTCAAGCTTGATAAATTTTAATGGTTAGTTTGTATGGTCTGCAAATATTTGTCTCGTGTCTGGGGGTTTTCTTTCTCTGTACAATATGTAGGTATGTATTTACAAAAAAATATGTATCTATGTTGTATGTACCTACATTACATTATATCAGTCATCTGTTACCATAACTCAACTTATGACTAAATGTCGCTGTGTGGAATGTCCAAGATTAAGTTATTATATTGTTTCAGGAGTGGCAGATTCGCTGCGGAGCCCCTAGGAGGCCTAACTTCCCTCTCAGAGGAACCGACCGGCCCCGGCTTTGGACTTCAGGACGCATTGAAATCATAGATTATTTGTGTTAATGTTATGCATAGTTATTTAAATAAATCACGTTAGATCAACCGTTTTCATTTCGACTTTTATCTTAATTACCTAACCGTGTATGGGCTTGCAACCTGGCATATTGTAGGAACCTTAAGGACATACTTCAAAAGATCTAGTAAGAGTGTCTCCACGTCGCTCCTTAGGAATCCAGTCCTCGTGTTTCATTTTGAAGTAAAATTTATTTTGAAGTGCCTACCCATGGACCTAGTATAGTACCTGGACGAACAGCGAGCGTGCCGCCGAGAGGGACAAAAAATGCAGTGAATCCATAGTTTCCTAGTAAAAAATTCGGAGCATCAAGTTTCCGGCCATACAAAAAAGCGGCACGCGATGAGGGACAAAAGATATAACGCTTTGTCTCTTTTACTCACATGAGTGTTGGTTCTTCTCTGTTTTTGTGTGAATGAGAGAGGAATATACAGCGCTCTATTTCTTTCTTTCTCTAAGTGCCTACCCTAAGGCCATTCATATCAGATGCTAATGGCAAAGTGTTCTGTGCTCGTGGCGCAACTTGCTCAGTCAGGCGTTCTTGATAAGTCGTTGAAGTTAGGCGATATTTTGAGAGCACCACATTTTTCGGTTGGGCGACTACGTTGAAACTAAAAGCAGAGTAGGTACTTACACATAGGTGCCTTGCCTACACACACTAATCTCGTAGGTAACTTCGGAGAGTACGAAAATCGGTAAGTAGGTTAGGTACCTTTACCTACTGGCTCATAATCATAAGTCATTCATTAACTCAAGGCATTCACTTCATTTGCAAAATTGAACATAGGTAGGTAGGTACTTCCAAGTAGGTTGGTAGGTACTAGGTATTAGATTAGCTAGTACCTACCTACAATAAACAGGCGGTCTTAATTATCGCTAATGAATCATGTGCGGATCATTGACGTGGAAGTTCCACGTCGTGGAACGCAAACGCACAAACATCACAATGATAATTCAATGGAAATGATAATTCCTTAGTTTGGAGACAATATTTCTAGATTATGTCACGTAATCTTAGAAAGACATACTTACGTACATAACTAGGTAGGTACCTAGGTATTCGTGTGCGTGTGTTTGTAAGTTTTATTTTTTTGTAAGTTTAGCGGGGTCGCTCACAGATGATTTTTTTCCTAGGGGTCGCTCTACCTACGTCATTATTATTCACGCACGTCACGGACGGAGTTGACGGATGCAACTAGCACTCAACCGTATTGGATGGCACAAACAAAGGCATTGTCCTGTAGGTAATGGGTAAAATGGGGCCGTAGATGCAGGTATTTATTTATTTATAAGCCTGATGTTTCCCACTGCAGGGCAAAGGCCTCCCTTCCCTCTTTCCACTGATCTCGGTTTTGTGCATCTTGTCGCCATTCTTTGTTGTAGGAGTCAAGCTCGTCACGCCATCGTCGCCTTAGATACCTAAGTATGTCGCCATAGGTAGAATTACTAATTGAAATCTAACCAATTTAGATTAGGTACCTACGTACGGTAGTGCGTATTATTACATAATATTATTATGTATTAATACGCACTACCTTACCTTCATTATAAAAAATGTAGTAGGTAGGTAGGTACGTACGCCTGGTAGGTATTTATTTATTTTCCGGTCAAGAAAATAAATAAATACCTACTTACCTAAGTAGGTAGGTAAGTACCTAACTACCTAATACTTATATTGTAAAAATTATGATGCGCGATGCAAAGACACAGGCGGAAGTTAGTCGTGCGTGCCGTGCGTGGCGCCTATCTGGAATAGGTACTATTCTTTAATCTGTAAGTAAGCTAAATGGTGTGATAAAATATTTCAGTAGATTTTTCATCATTGTATTGTTATTACGCGTTTTCAGTTAAGGTATTGTTTTTTTAGGGAAATGTGCAAGGTTTCATGAAGTGTGAATTAGTGTAGGTACCTAGGTACCTACCTACATAGTTTGTAGGTCAGCCAGCTGTGTTTGTGATGTGTCGCGCGCGGCAAAATTAGTGGTTAGTGAAAGAAAATAGTGCCGATGTTTCAAAGAATTAAAAAAGTTGACAGAAAACATCATCATTACATACAAGTTCCACTGAGGAATACCAATGAAAACGCACAAAATAATGTAAGTAGAAATATTTCGACAGTATGATTTTCATTAGATGATAGTAGGTAAATAATAAAAAATTAATTACCTGGTACTTAGGTACAGGTAAGTACGTACCTCCTACCTAAGTACCAGGTCGTACCTACAGGTACCTACCTACTTCTTTCCTCTCGAGATTAAGTAGGTAGGTATAGACTATACCTACCATTCGCAGTGCGAATGCATCAATTGTTTAACTTTGGCTATTTGCGAATTTCGCAGATCGCTATTTTGTAAACGTGTAGGTACCTACATATAAAGTTAGTTTTCTAGGTCAAGGTCCAACAAAAAATGTTGCATGATTCGTACATGATTCGTAGGTACACGTAGTACCTACCACAGTAGTACCTACTTGGTATTAGATTTTTAGCGATGCATGATTAAATTTTAATGTGATGTGGAAAGTGAATCTAAGTAGGTACCTAGGTAATAATGAAAAACATCTATTATAGTATTATCCTCAAACTGTTATCTAAAAAATATAGCTACATACTTGAAGTTACCGTGTATTTTACATTAGTTTTAAAGATTTAACGAGAAACCGGTGAAAAAATAAAATCATGTGAATTCGGATCTCTATTTGAGTGTCACTTCGATTGGGATGCTATTGTCAGTGTCACTGTCATCCCAAGAAGTCATCTTGTCTCCGACGAAGCACGTCACTTCATCACGCACGCACGTTCAGCGTCACGCAGTCCGTCAGTCGGTGTAATTTCGCTGAAGCTTCGTGTCGTCTTTCGTTTCGGTACAAAAAATGTCTTTCGAGGCCTAAAACAGCAGGCGTTGTGTGAACAATGAAAAGCAGCCCCTCTCGTAAATATGAAAATTTCTCAAGCGACCACCAGGGCAAAGAGACGGATAAACATTCCTTAGATAGCCAAGACACGGCCAGTGTGGTAAGTAGATTTTATTCTCCAGGAGTTATTGATTTTGTTTGTGTACTAGTCAGACCATGTTATTGATTAGTAGCTCGCTGTTTATATGAGCTGTAGTTAGTATTTTGCGACTTAAATGGCGTGGCTATAATCGTAGACAGAAAGAATCCTAGTTTTTTTTACTGCACAAGTTTAGCATGCGCGGTAGAGCCGACCTAGATTCTGGATCAGACAAAGGACTATTCTGAAAGACTTAGCGCCAAGTTGTTGGCGAAAAAGTAAGATGTTCTCAAATGAAGTCAACTGTGTCAAATTACTTTCATTAGGCATTCATTTCGCCTTTACTTTCTCTACACATGTAGCGCGAAAATTAGATTCTCACTGCTCAACTGAGTCTGAATGGTTGTTGATTTTTTATCAGTGTCTAAGATTCTTGTGATTTTCTATTTAATGAACCTAGTGTGGACTTTTTTTGGATCTTTACTTTATGTAAAAAAAAACTTAGGCCTTTACCTACATCTTTACTAGATGATTTATACAGAGTCAGGAGGCAAGCTTTGCCTACACTTAACGAGACACTGTAGTGCCTGGGACATTGTTGAGATAAAATAGGCTTGCCCAGCACCTAAACCATCCTCACAGCATAGCCGTTCAATACGTGTGGGGCTGACTAGCCGCGGGTTTCCTCACGATGTATTCCTTCACCGTTTAAAGCTCGTGTTAAAGTGCATAAATTTCACGTCTAAATTAACACGAACTCTTATTGATTATCTGCAAATATTCTCACATCACTAATTAATGGTGTTAGATATGAATAATTAATGGTATGCATGCCAAGAATATTTATGATATAATTATGTACTTAATTAAATAGTTCACATAATTATGCTGAAAGTGAAGCTTGGCCCAAGCAAAAATTCACACTTGGTTGCCCAAGCTGCTTGGGCAACCAAGTGTGAATTTTTTGTTAATCCTACTTACCTTCAGATTTTAGGTCTTTTAATACAGTTGAACGAGTTTGTTTAATATATTGCCACATTTAATTAGGTTCTCATCCATAAGACATTCTTAGTTAAATTGTCTATTCTGTTAAAATTCCTTTGTACCATTGTACATTCATTTCATCATCATCATCCGCAGCCTGATCTCTCCCACTGCTGGGTATAGGCCTCCTTTCGTTTTTGATATTACATTCTTAAAAATCCAGAACGAAAAAGAGGACCAAGTTGTTAAGATCCTGTCTATTTAATATTACTAATGAAGTCCATGAAAGGCAAATGTCTGCATAGAGCATTACCACTTTATGTATTGTAACGATGCTTTTGGTCACGTTACACGAATTCAGTTTTGGAGGTGAATTTGTTAGAATTTTTGTGCACTAGCATGGATTGGATTATACTACACAAGTTTGTAAACATTGTTTCTTTTGGCATTGACGTTATTTTGACACTGACAGTTCTATTTGCTTTCATGATCGATTGCTTGATATTGACATCTCTATCGATTGATTAGAAAAATCTGGACCTCTACCCCATCCTTGTTGTTTTTCACTACTTTCCTCCTGGTCTGCAAAATGACGGACACATCTTTTTGATAACAAATTTGTTTAGCTGAATTAATCAGCCAATTTATATTAGAAAAACCATGTTGTGGTTTTAAAATTCGTTTGCAGTGGCTTTGTGCTTATGCCGGCCCTAATATTTTGATGTTTTGGTGAGTAATTTTGTCTTTGGAATTTAAATCATTGTCACGCGTGAGTGATCGCATTTTTTATAGGAATTGTTTGCATTTTTCACAGATTTTGCAAGGGTTATCGGCGTAATGCACTTTTGAACATTATTTCCCGGTAAGTTCTTGACAATTGTTAGATATTCTACATAAATTATTACAAAATTCTAATTTCTGTTCTCAATTGTTTCAGTTATGAACGGGTTTTTTTTTGTTTACCTTTCTGGTTTACCTTTTTGTTTTGCCTTTTTATTTTGGTTAAGATTTAACTTCTTTTCGTTAGGATTTAATTAGAACAACTTACTTATTGGAAACCCATTTTGAGGAGGAAGACTTCCAGTTGGGGTCTGCCTGGTTTAAATTTATTTAGATTCTAGTTGGAATTTACATTTCTTACTTTAAAAATGTTTTCCTATAGCCTTCAGCTAATTTAACTTTAATTAACATTGGATTGCAATAACGACAGTCAACCACTTTATTTAGTTTAGATCCTAGATACAGTAGATTGTAAGATCTATTGGTAAAAATACATTTAGCTTCTCCGTACAAAACCTCTAATTTACAAGATTCAGATTTCCACGGGCATACATACTATTAGGCTTAATAAACTAAAATTGAAATTCATACCATCTTTTATTAGCCCCCCGGCCTTGTGATTAAAGGTTCGATATCTTCGTTGACTTATCCAGGTAGTTATTATTTTTATTAATTCAGGTAGGCATGGCGCCCGAGATTATTTAATTTGTTTGTTAGATTGCCTACTTGAGCCTTTAGTTATTGGTTAAAATAAAATTTCACATATTTAAACACATTATTTGTTTATTACAACTTAACATTTACATTTTTTTTATTTTTTTATTACAATTGGCGCCCGAACAGGGACTTTTAGTGGATTTCTGAAGCTTTAATACTGCTCGTTATTGCATCCTTTTAATTTTATTGTGTTAGACTAAGTGCGGTTTTGTTTAAAAATTTGGAACATTTGTTTGAAATATTTTTAATCATTGTGACCTTTTTTCACATTGATATTGTTTATTCTGCTTTGACAAACAACAAAATAATACAGTTCTACGGTTCATTTTGTATCCTCATTTATGGATATTTATGTTAAAAATTTATTTTGTAAAACAATATAATACCATTTGGTAATAGTTTAAAATACAAAAGCTTATTTTGTAAAACAATTTGGTGTGTTCTACAAGCATTTAAAACTAAAAAAACTTACTTTGTAAAACAATTTAACAAGTGTTTTCAACATTATATTTTTAATGTTTTCAATATTGAACTACAACTAAAACTTTAAAACTTAATTTGTGAAATAATTTAGTGAATTTAGATAATTTAGTGATTTGGTTTAAACATATTTTGATATTTGGTGACTTTATTGTTAAACATTTATAACAAGTTTGAAAAATAGTTTGATACGGTTATGACAATTTTGTGAGTGGTTACTGCAATCCTGGATTTAAAACTTAGAAAATACTTTTGACTTTGGAAAACTTTATAAGATAACTTCAACATTTAAAAAAAAACTTTATTTAAGAAACTTTAAACTTAAACTTTTGACTTTGGAAAACTTTATAAAATACTTTCAACATTTAATAAACTTTATTTAGGAAACTTTAAACTTAAACTTTTTACTTTGAAAAACTTAAAAAAAAAACTTTAATTTTGGAAACTTAATCTTTTAATTGCTGCGGTTTTTTTTTCAACGGTTTTCATCATGGATAAAGGAGTTCAATGTCCACCGATACCTGTTGATAAGGATAGTCGTGCTACTGTTACTGAGCCTGAAGAGACTCATAGTCCTGTTTTGAATTTAACTGGAGTTCAGGATCCTTTTTGTACTGTTGATAGACCCGTTCACACTTCTTCTGCTTGTGCACCCAACTTACCTTCATTCAACACCATGAATGATCAAATTAAAAAGAATTTGTCTTCTTCGAATAATAATTCAAAGCTACCTGACTTAAAAAGAAGTAAAATCGTTTTTGAAGGAAAAACTTGTGTTAGAGAGTTCATTGTTCAGGTTGAAGAGTACTTTTTATACAAAAATTTTGATGAAAATTTATTAGTCGGTTCGTTTTCTGATTTGCTTTCTGGTTCAGCTGCTAAATGGTTCCGTGCCATTCGCATCGACATCGCTTCATGGCAAGAGCTTAAGGTCGCTTTGCTCAAACGTTTTGACATACTTGAGTATGACTACTTTTTGGAGTACGAACTTCGTACCCGCAAACAAAAACCTAATGAATCTCTTCCAGATTTCATTACGGAAGTTATGGATATGGCTAGTCGTCTCGCCACTCCTTTGATTGAGTCAGTGTTGATCACCATCGTTAAGCACAACATGTTGTCGATTTATACACCTTATGTTCTGGGTAGACAGATTAGTTCTCTCGAATCTTTCATGAATTTGGGAAAAGAATTAGAAGCTTTTGTTAGTCGGAAATCTCTTAAAGATTCTCCTAAAACTTTTAAAATTGAAAAGATACAATCTAGCGCTGTTTCGTCGGTTGATATCGCTTGTTTGAAGTGTAAGACAGTTGGTCACACTTATAGAAATTGTCCTTCGATTCCGGGTATGATTTGCTTTAAGTGTAAGAAGTTAGGCGTCATCACCAAATATTGTGATGTGTGCAATTTGGCAAATAAAAACTCTACGGAGTCAAAAAACTGATTAGGTCCCATCGAGTACCAGTTTCTGAGAAAACCAAGGTTAACTCGATGTGTAAAAAAGTTAGTCACATTAATAAGCCTGACGACGCAACTTGCAAAAAAGAATTTTCGGATTGGCTAGGATATTTAAAAACTTTCTTTAGTGTTTATAAAGCGGCTCCTGTTTTATTAGTCAAAAATAACGATGCTAGACCATTTTTAGAATTTTCAGTTTGTAAAAATAAATTTTCAGGTTTATTGGACAGTGGTTCGAATAGTTGTATCATTGGTGATAATTATCATAAACAATTTTTGGATTGGGGTTTTAAAATTGATCGTGTACCCAACTACATTTCTAATTGTGCCTACGCTGCTAATGGTTCTGCTTCTCAAGTCATAGGATCTATTGATTTGCCAGTTACTTGTGATAACTTATCTAAAAATATTAAATTCATGATAATACCTTCATTTGATCTTCCATTCATATTAGGATTCGACTTTTGGTTAAAATTTGATCTTGCTAAAGAACTTTGGAAAAATGTAACTTTTGTTAAAGATAATAATTTAAGATCTTGTTCGGTCACTTGTGCCACAGAACTCACTCCTTCTGAGAAATTAAAATTAGATAAAACTATTTCACTTTTTGAAGACATCTCTTATGAAAAGAGAGGCTTAGGTCTTACTCATCTTGTTCAACATAAAATTAACGTTACTAGCGAACCTTTTAAACAAAGATATTGGCCTTTGAGTCCAGCTAAGCAGAAAGAACTTTATGATGAAGTAGAAGTTTTACTTAAAGAAGGAATTATAGAACCCTCTAAATCTCCTTGGAGTTCACCTGTTTTGGCAGTAGGAAAGAAAGATGGTAGTACTAGATTATGTTTAGATTCACGACGTTTAAATTCTATTACAATTAAAGACTCTTATCCGCTTCCTTATCCTTCTAGAATATTAGATAGTCTTAGAGATGCACGCTTTATTACAGCTATTGATCTTTCTAAAGCTTTTCTTCAAATCGCTCTGGAAGAAACCTCCCGCGAGAAGACCGCTTTTGTTTGCCCTGGAAAAGGATTGTACCAGTTTATTCGAATGCCATTCGGTTTAACTAACGCCCCCGCTGAATTACAGAGATTAGTAGATAAACTTTTTGGACCTGAATTTGATAACGTACTTTTTTGCTATCTTGATGATTTAATTTTAGTTAACAACAATTTTGAAGACCATATAGAGTATTTAAACAAAATTTATAGGATATTAAAAGATGCTGGTTTAACTGTTAATTTAAAGAAATGTGAATTTTGCAAGGATAGACTTCGTTACCTTGGTTATATTGTGGACAGTAAAGGCTTACACACTGATCCTTCTAAATTAGATGCTATTGAGAATTTTCCACGTCCTGAAACTGTTAAACAACTTAGAAGCTTTCTTGGCTTGTGTTCTTATTATCGTAGATTCATTTATAAATTCGCTGATATTGCTTCACCACTTACTAGATTGACTGCTGGTAGTAAAAATTCGAATAAATCTCTTGTTTGGAATGAAGACGCTGAAAAGGCTTTTCAAAATCTTAAAGTAGCTTTAATTTCATCACCTGTTTTAATTTGCCCAGACTTTAGTAAACCTTTCTTTTTACATTGTGATGCTAGTTCTGTTGGAATTGGTAGTGTGTTGAGTCAAGAGTATGACAATGGAGAACAACATCCCATCGCATTCTATTCTAGATCTCTTAATAAATGTGAACAAAATTATAGTACCACAGAAAGAGAATTATTAGCAATTTTAGATTCAATAGAACATTTTAGACCTTATATTGAAGGAATGGAATTTACAGTTATTACAGATCATGCTTGTTTGAAATGGCTTTTAAAATTAAACAATCCTAGTGGACGTCTTGCTAGATGGGCTGCTAGAATTTCTCAGTTTACTTTTCAAATTATTCATAAAAAAGGTTCTTTACATTTGGTTCCAGACGCTTTGTCTCGAATTGCTGTTTCCACAATCTTAGTTTCTTCTATTGAAATCATTGCACCGGATGATGATATTGATGATCCTTGGTATAAAAAAGTATTTATTAATTGTCAGAAATTTCCTAGTAGGTATAAAAATTACAGAGTTGATGACAAAACTTTATACAAATTCTGTAAGAATAAATTCAATCCTGATAGTAGATTAAATTGGAAAATTGTTATCCCTAAGGAACATATTTTGGATACTATTAAGTCAAATCATGATGATATTAATTCTGGTCATCTTGGTATTCATAAAACTTTAAAGAAATTAAAACAACATTATGTTTGGAACGGTATGTTTAATGATGTCCATAAATACATAAAATCTTGTGACATTTGTAAAGCCTATAAACATACTACGTCTCCACCCTTTGGTATTATGGTAAATCCTAAAAAAGTAGATCTTCCCATGGTTATGTTATCAGTAGACATTATTGGAATTTTGCCTAAAAGTTATTCTGGACATAAATATATTCTTTCGGTTGTAGATGTATTTACTAAGTATTGTTGGATATTTCCTATGATAAAAGCAACAACTTTAACCATTTGTAGATTATTTGAGAAAGAGATATTCCTTATATTCGGTTGTCCTAAAATTATAGTTTGTGATAATGGAACTCAGTTTACTGCCAAATATTTTGTAGATTTCATGAAGAGTTACAATATAACAAAAATATTTTACAATACATTGTATACTCCACAAAATAATCCTGTTGAGAGATATAATAAAACTGTAGAAACTTGTATTTCGTGCTTTGTTAATGAAGATCAACGCACTTGGTCAAAATTATTGCCTCATGTTCAATTAGCTTTGAATAATAGTGAAAATCTTGCTACAGATTTCACACCTAATTTTCTCATGTTTGGGAGAGAATTAATTTTTGATGCTTCTTTACACCGTTTTAGTAATTCTTTGGATAATTTAGATCAACTTGAATTTGGTGAAAGAAATTCTTATGCATTTTCTATTAAATCACTTAGTGATATTTTTGTTAAAGTTCAAGCCCATTTGTTAAAAGCGTATAAGCGTAATGCGCGATATTATAATTTAGGGAGGAAAGTCATTTCTTTTGATGTAGGTGATATTGTTTGGAGGAGAAGTTTTGTTCAGTCTAATGCTCCTACCTATTTTTCGGCTAAACTTGCACCTAAGTTTATTAAATGCGAAATTATTGAAAAGATTTCTAACAACGTTTACCTTTTGAAAGACCTTAACAAAAACACTTCTGGTCGTTATCACGTTAAAGATATAATTAAATATTAAAAATTAGTTTCACACTTTTTGGCTTTTGACTTGGTTCTGTTATGTTGGTTTGATTCAACTTTTGTAGATGAAGAGTGTAGATTGATGTATGTTAGGATATAGTTGTTTGTATGAAGAAGAATGAAAGGATACCAAACTTCTTAACGAATCCTTGAATTTAAAATTTCTGAAATTAACTTAGGTCCTTTTGGTTTTTAAACTTTTTGCTTCATTCGTTATATTTTCAACATCGAAAGATCTTATGTACATTTTGTATATTTTTGGAGAACTTTGTTCGTTGTTCTCAAATTTTGTTTGTAGTCTTTTTGGACTTATATTTGTTTGGTCACTTTTTGTGTCATTTTTTGTCGTTTGTTTGTATTTGTCTGAATCCTAGATAAGTTTACATTTAAGGTTCTCGGACTTGACATTTTGGTACCACCCTGATTTGACATTTTTTGGAATTGTATTCCTACCATTTTTTGGAACGGTTCTCAGATTTTCCCTCTGGTTCTGTTAATTTTGTGGTATTGTGCCCGGAAAGTTGGTGGAGTTATGCCGATCACAATATGCACAACCATTTTTTCCAAATGTGACTGTGCCCGGAAAGTTGGTAGAGTTGAGCCGATCACAGTTCATTTGATATTTTTTGCATTATTCACTCTTTTCCGTTTGAATATTGTACGTTTTTGTTTGTCGTGTTGTGCCCGGAAAGTTGGTAGAGTTGCGCCGATCACCATACACAGACGTTTTTTGTGTTTGCACATTCTGTTGTGTAGAACATATTTGCACTATTCACTCTTTTCCGTTTGAATACTGTATTTTTTTCCTTTTGTCGCATTGTGCCCGGTAGTTCGGTGGAGTTGTTCCGATCACAATGCACAAATGTTTTTGTGTTTGCACGCTTAGTTGTGTATAACATATTTTTTGAAATCACATTTTTCCCATGTGAGAATCTACCTTTTATTTGGTACTTTTGTAAACTTCCGTACAGAGTCGGTGACGTAGGTGTCCAACCGCACTTCTTAGATTGTCGGATTGTTAAATTGTTATTGCATGTTTTGTTGAACTTTTGTAACCTTCTGTACAGAGTCGGTGACGTAGGTGTCCAACCGCACTTCTTATATTGTCAGAATGGCCAATTGTCAAATTTTTACTGCATATTTTTTGTTATAAATTTGTAATGAAATTGTTATGATATCATTTCAAGTCGGCGACGAAAGTAGTCCAACCGTACTTTATGATCTTCTGAGATCACTTGATAAAATTTCAATTTAAAGTTTCAATTTTTAAAGTTTTAAAATTTTCAAGCTTGAGTCGACGACAAGTTTTGTCCAGTCGCACTTTTACAACACTTTTGTTGAGTTTGCTATTTTGCATAAACATTTTTAACTTTGTACTTAACTCAATTTTTGAAGAGTTCCTTTTTGTTGAGAGTTTATAATTTTCAAACTTTTCTTGTTTGTCTAACTTGTTTAGATCTTACCAAGATTTAGTATTTTGTAAATTTTGTGTATTTTTCACTTCTTGTTTTTCTAACATTCTTTGTTTAGATTTCCCAAGGTAATAGAACTATCACACTTTTTTGTTGTTTTGTTTGATTTCTTTTTATAGTCTTATATAGAGTCTTTTATAGAGTCTTTTGGTAGAGTTCTTTTTATAGAGTTATTTATAGAGTCTTTTATAGAGTCTTTTGTAGAGTCTTTTGTAGAGTCTTTTTGTAGAGTCTTTTAGTAGAGTCTTTTATAGAGTCTTTTGGTAGAGTTTTTGGTAGAGTCTGAGTAGTAAATTTTTTTGAATTTTTGTGTTTTTGCCAATTTAAATTCTTATCTTTTGGGCATAAAAGAAAGAGTCCTTTCTTTTATTTTTTCGGGAAAGGATGTAATGTAACGATGCTTTTGGTCACGTTACACGAATTCAGTTTTGGAGGTGAATTTGTTAGAATTTTTGTGCACTAGCATGGATTGGATTATACTACACAAGTTTGTAAACATTGTTTCTTTTGGCATTGACGTTATTTTGACACTGACAGTTCTATTTGCTTTCATGATCGATTGCTTGATATTGACATCTCTATCGATTGATTAGAAAAATCTGGACCTCTACCCCATCCTTGTTGTTTTTCACTACTTTCCTCCTGGTCTGCAAAATGACGGACACATCTTTTTGATAACAAATTTGTTTAGCTGAATTAATCAGCCAATTTATATTAGAAAAACCATGTTGTGGTTTTAAAATTCGTTTGCAGTGGCTTTGTGCTTATGCCGGCCCTAATATTTTGATGTTTTGGTGAGTAATTTTGTCTTTGGAATTTAAATCATTGTCACGCGTGAGTGATCGCATTTTTTATAGGAATTGTTTGCATTTTTCACAGATTTTGCAAGGGTTATCGGCGTAATGCACTTTTGAACATTATTTCCCGGTAAGTTCTTGACAATTGTTAGATATTCTACATAAATTATTACAAAATTCTAATTTCTGTTCTCAATTGTTTCAGTTATGAACGGGTTTTTTTTTGTTTACCTTTCTGGTTTACCTTTTTGTTTTGCCTTTTTATTTTGGTTAAGATTTAACTTCTTTTCGTTAGGATTTAATTAGAACAACTTACTTATTGGAAACCCATTTTGAGGAGGAAGACTTCCAGTTGGGGTCTGCCTGGTTTAAATTTATTTAGATTCTAGTTGGAATTTACATTTCTTACTTTAAAAATGTTTTCCTATAGCCTTCAGCTAATTTAACTTTAATTAACATTGGATTGCAATAACGACAGTCAACCACTTTATTTAGTTTAGATCCTAGATACAGTAGATTGTAAGATCTATTGGTAAAAATACATTTAGCTTCTCCGTACAAAACCTCTAATTTACAAGATTCAGATTTCCACGGGCATACATACTATTAGGCTTAATAAACTAAAATTGAAATTCATACCATCTTTTATTAGCCCCCCGGCCTTGTGATTAAAGGTTCGATATCTTCGTTGACTTATCCAGGTAGTTATTATTTTTATTAATTCAGGTAGGCATGGCGCCCGAGATTATTTAATTTGTTTGTTAGATTGCCTACTTGAGCCTTTAGTTATTGGTTAAAATAAAATTTCACATATTTAAACACATTATTTGTTTATTACAACTTAACATTTACATTTTTTTTATTTTTTTATTACAGTATTCATATTTAAATGTCAAATTATCACAGCTATAGAGACTTATTTTTCTATCACTCATTTTTCAAACAAGCTAGCAAAGGACAGCAATAGTCTAAGCAGCCATCGGAGGTCTAGGTTGTAAGTCTATTATAAAAGCTGGGTAACCTCTAGCTTTTCCTATAGCATAAATATGTAGCTGGTGGTATGGTAGGGATTTCAGTATAATGAATTAACTGACTCAAATAGACCACAGCCTTGTTAAAATAACATTATGAATAAGATAGTAGGAATTATGTTACCATAGTTACTTGGCAACCATGGTGCCACAACATTGAAAGTTAATTCATTGATGAAAAGTTCATGATGTGAAGTTCAATTACTTGTTTGTCATCTATGTTATTTATAACTACTTCAAATATGGAGGGGGTTCTATAATCCACTGTAAGTTATGTTGTGTGTAAAAAAAAAATATCACACATTTTACACGGCGTCATCTAGTCCCAAGATAAGCATTGAAGTTGGTTTAGTAATTAATTTAATTTTGGCACTTGTGTTTACACAAAATACCATTCCTTTTGAAGATTACTTAAAAGATTATCATCAGTTGTAATGGAATTAATCTGAATTATGTTAGATAAATTTGAATGTGGACAAGTTTCTTCGTAATTTTATTGTCCATAGATAAACATACAATAATGTTGCCTATTAATGATAATTTTGATAAGATAATATATTTTGATTATCATTGTGAATCACAGACAACAATAAAATCTATTTACTTAATACTTAAAGCATATAAAATGTTATTAGGATATTTTGTATAATTTTTTGAATTAATACTCCTGAGGTGTTTTCTGTTTTCGCTACTCTTATACTAAACTATACAAAATAAAACTATTACAGAGGTATTCAAAAAAGCTTATGATAGGTTTCACAAACGGAACAATTAATTTTTAATTCCTTTATTCAACGTAATAATAAAATAAAATAGCCTCCGGGCGCTAGTTTCACGCATACAGGCACCTTAAAGTAATTCCAAAAATAAGACACACGTTTCGCAAATTGTCTAGTTACCACAATAAATAGAAATTGGTAGTGACAATTTGTGCAGTTGTGCTATTTATTTTTAAATAAAATCTTGGCTCAAATCCACAAACATAGACAGGAAAGAATACCTTCCTGCGCTATTATTCATCTACTTTCTTTATATTTATTAAATACCTAAATGACTCTTTTTATATTAGACAGCGACAATTTAACGTGCCCTCTGAAGCACGAAAGCGCTCAGCTGTTAATGTCACTTGTGACTCACCCATCCAAATTATGACTGCTCAGAACGTCGCATCTATCAAGAACGTCTGCAAGCTTCGCCACGAGCGCTTCTCTATGTAGTTAAAATGGTTTAAAACTTTAAACAACGGTAGGTAAATGCTGTTAAGGTCAGACAATAGAGTTCTTACCCTTTGGGTAGGGAACCCTTGAAATTGTTCCACCACCCGAGACGGGTTAAGCTTATCCATCACTCTATGATTACATTCAACAGTGACATAACGTGGTCTTAATTCTACACTAATGGCAATTCGGAGTGTTGCAAAAGTTAAACTAAACTAACTAAAATGAATGTCATCCTTTTTATTCCCATCGCTATGAAAGGGACGGCAACATTTTTGGTTAGTTAAGTTTAGCTTTTGCGATACTCCGAATTGCCACTAATGTCCCATTAACTACAGCAGCGTTTGAATAAAGGCATTAGTGGCAATTCGGAGTATCTTAAAGCTAAACTTACTAACCAAAAATGTTGCCGTCCCTTTCATAGCGATGGGAATAAAAAGGATGGCATTAATTTTAGTTAGTTTAGTTTAGCTTTTGCGACACTCTGAATTGCCACTAGGTCCTGTTAATGTGTATTGTGTGTATATGCTTATCGTTGTTTAAATTACCTAGTAGTAATGTAAAGACCCAAGTCATTTAATTTATGCGTTATTTGACTTGAGTCGTACTTACAAAACGATAAAAAGCAAGAAATAATGCTAAAACGTTGCTAAAGTATGCATTAGCTTGGGATATCCAACTGAAACCTTGAATTTTACGAACTTTGTATTTCAGAATACATTATTTAGAACGCTTTAATCCAAGCATTAAATATTCGGGATGAAAAGGTTTTTTACGCGTTTAAATAGCTATAAAAGTCAAGCCTTGATTTAGGCATTTAGGTCGTCTCGTAGGACTTTCGGTGCCACTTAAGTTGTGCGATTTATAGCCGGTTTCTCGAACGCAGATCATCTCCAAAATTAACTAATCAATAAATAAATAATAAATAAATAAATATCCTTGGACATTTCACACGGCGTCATCTAGTCCCAAGCTAAGCAATTTAATGCTTGTGTTATGGTAACCAGATGACTGATAAACTACATAGATACATTTTTTTTTTGTAAATACATACATATTATACATAGAAAACACCCAGACACGAAACAAATATTTGCAGATCATGCAAACATTTGTCCCGCAGCGGGGATCGAACCCGCAACCTCTGCGTCTCAGGCGGGCTTTCGCCCACTGCGCCACAGAGGTCGTCAATGGTCAAATCACGTGACAAATGAAAATTACAGTATCGGGAATACTTCATGAAATCAACGTTGGAACTATTTGACACTTGTCACGTGATTTGACCATCGAATGCTACATTTGCTATGACCCTAACAATATTTAATAAGTAAGCATTCAAAGTCAAAGTCAAAGTCAAAGTATCTTTATTGCACAAAATACATATGTGTGTGTCAGGATAATGTTTAACATTGCTACTAACATTCCTAAAGTAATGTCGTGAGCCTGGTAACGTTTGTTATTTCATACTCGGTATCGAATTGTTCAGCAGCTGGCTTATTGAGCCTGATTGCTAATAAAATATCGCCTGTCGAGTTTAAGTTGTAATAAATTGGGTTCTGTAGCATCTATTAATTTGTTTTGACATTGACATCGTAAAAACTCTTGAAAAAGTCTTTTTTATTTTTCTCTATCTTGCCTTAAAAATCTATCTATACTAATCTATACTTAATATTATAAAGAGGTAATGTTAGTTTGTTTGTTTGTATGTTTGGGGTAATCTCCGAAACGACTCATCCGATTTCAAACATTCTTCACCAAATTGTAGCTTAGACTTTCCGAATGAACATAGGCTATATTTTATCAAGGTAGGTACCACGTGAGCGAAGCCACGGGCAAGTAAGCTAGTAAAATATAATTGTGTTTGTTGGTATGGTATGTACTTGTCCTATATTTATTTAACATCTGAATAGATATGATTGATCTGCGTGATCTGCGTTCGAGAAACCGTCTGTAAGGTCTGTAAAATTAACAAATCAATGGTCAAATCATGTGACAAACATGTGTCAAATTAGGAACAAATTCGATATTGTCACGAAAGATTGTCTCGCATCCGGAATTAAATCGTGATTCTACAGACACTTCACTTATTTACATGACATTTGACTTTCAAACACAAGAAGACCTCGGGGTTTTACTAATCACAAAAGAACCCTATCTAAGTCTCTGTCAATTTATTAGTTAATTGTTCAGTCTCTGTGATGGCGGGCGCGCTGTCACGTTTTTCTAAAGTAATATTTTTTAGTGCTTTGTAGCGTCGTAAACATTTTAACATTTCAAATAGCTTTTAAGACATTATGTCTCATTAAAGGGAATTTTTATGCCTTGTTTTACCTGTTGTATTATTTGTTTTAACTATAAGGCGGGTGAGTGGTTGGTCAACATAAAAATGTTTTATTTACCTACTTTACAGAAAAGTGTCTTAGGCACACTTTAATCCATCAAAACTAAAAAATGCAGCTTCTATTTAGTAATAACAAAAGAATTGCCTTCTAACCTTGTGGTAATTACGTACAATAGTTATGAAAACGTTTTTATTTAACTTAACTCAGATTTTGAAGAGCATTCATTTTTTTATACCTATTTATTATTCTCCTTCAAAGGCGAACATGAACGGAAAATATAAAATGAATGCACAGATTTATAAATAAGATATCTTGCGCAAAAAACTGAAAACTGATTTAATTCAGGTACCGCTACATGGTAAAAAGGTTGCAATCTTTTGGGAATGCAATTTGTATTCCCTAGACAACGGCCTAGTACACAAAAGATCTAATGATTTGTCTCTTTTACTCTGTTGTATATATTTTTCTTGTTTTTGTGTGACTGAGAAAGTAATATACCTACAGCGCATTATTTCTTACTTCCTCTAAGACCTAACCCATTATCTCAACTTAGCTGGCCATTTGCGCAGGAAAGACAATGGTCAATTATTATAGGTAGGTATGTGGGGCTGACTAAGCGCGGAAAAACATCGAGAGAATACATAAAAGCAGTATATATACTGTCCTCCTTATTCGTATTGTTTCAGTAAACCTACTTTAGCTAAAAAGGGTATTAAATCTGTTGCTACCTCTTTTCATTGACATATTTAAGAGTATCAAGTAAAAAAATTTGTACATGCCTTTTAATTTTACTTTTTAAATTGTATTTTTTCTTGTGTACAATAAAGAATAAAGAATAAAGAAAGAAAAATTCTTTAAGTACTTACTTAAATCTATATTATATTGTATTTTTTTTAAGAATAAGGCCAGAATATACAAATCAAAGTACCAGGAACACATAAGTAACAAAGAGTTGTTTGTTCCAGCATTCGGGCGCGGAGGGCCGGTCCAACCCCGGCGCGGGAGACATGTGGATCAGCGCGGTGGAGAGCTCCATCCTCCCGTGGCAGGAGGTAAGTAAATCTTACTCTAGCTTCTATCGCTCAAGCCTGAGTCTTCGCTCAAGATTTTTTGACAGTTCTCTAATAGTTCACTTCACTTCTTCTTTGTTTCTTGTTCTTCTACTGTGACTAGTGTTGTCACATTTCCGACACTGGCAGAAGCCAGTGTCGGGTTCCATCACGCTAGTTTCATGAACTTTGGGACGAACACAGACAGTTAGAGTTAAATTTAAGCTATACTTAGTACTATTTACAGTTTAATTTTGTTACTACCAGTTCTCTATAGAAACTGAGTGATGATTTACCACGCTCAAACATCGATTTGTTTAACAGTTCTCCATAGAAAGTGAGTGATGAATTACCGCGAGACACGATTCTCGTGTATAGGCTCTGAATACGAGCATAACCATGCTCTTGCAATATCAGTAACAGGATACCGAATTTCGATTAGACTTGTGGAAATAGCACATGATCCAAAGGGATGACGATCAACTGCAAAAAAATCTCAATTTTCCAAACGGCTGAACACAGAATTCATTTCCAAGCTAAGAACACTCGATCCTAACATTTTTCAAATGAAACAAGCGAAATCACGAAATCTGTTATTTCCACTAGCTACGTTCCCTTACACATTTTTCGCTTTGACTCAAAGAACGAATATCTAAGAAATTGAGAAAACTTTATTGTTCTT
Source organism: Xanthorhoe designata (assembly GCA_963582015.1). Lineage (NCBI taxonomy): Eukaryota > Metazoa > Arthropoda > Insecta > Lepidoptera > Geometridae > Xanthorhoe > Xanthorhoe designata. The sequence goes on from OY757045.1 coordinate 10,249,283, forward strand.
TAATAAAACTTATTGGGTTTACAAAGTCGTCTGTACTTTTCAAACTTTGTATTGTTTTAAAATTGGCGGAAATAATATTAGTTGGAAGTAGGATTCTGAGATATCGCACTACCTCGTAAAATGACGTCATGGTGTCTAGTTATTTTAAATAGTTTATAGCTTAGGTTTATTTAGTTTGAGTATATTTACGGCCGGTTTCAATATTAAACTTACGAATAATCGTAGATTGATCGCCATAGCAACTTTGTTTAAGACAACAAAAAATGTAGGACACTTTTTGACTGATAACAATATTACTATGGCGTCAGATCCACGGTTATTAGTAAGTTGAATATTGCAACCCGGCATTAAAGTCTTGCGACATTGTCTATCTGCACATTAAGAGGCCCGTGCCTTATCATCGCTTGGTTTTAAGATTTTAACAAAGTGTTCGTTTTTGTTTTATAAAAGCAACGTTAGGGGCACACGTTTGTTTATTTTCTGTCAAGAAAAATGAATGTCAAGATTTTTTAAGTAAGTACCTACCGTGAAAAATACTTTTCATAATTATCCAGTGATCGGAATAGGTAGAGTATATTTACATTTTAATTAGATATCTATTGGTGATGCTTAATGGGCAGGGTAGGTAGGTAACTACTTTACCCTCGTAAAATATTAATTACTTTTACTTGATATCAACTCGTGTCTAAATTAACAAAAATTATAAACGTACGTTATTTCTTTTTCTTTTCGAGAGTAGGTATACCTACGACTAGAAAATAATTAAAATAAACTCTACAAAAAAATATAAACGTTGATTAAAAAGCATTGCTGCTGCAATTTCTAGAACATCTATTTGCACTAAAGTAATTACTGTCTCTGGGAAATTGCGAGTTGAAAACTGAAGTTCAGTTGTACTGGTAGATTACTTTTATTCACGGTTAGTGTTAGCCTATAAGGTTGAGTTTCCATCAGAAAAGTGAGAAGTGGAGCCAAAAATCCACCAATAGGATCACTTTATTTTTTTGCCTCGCTCAGCGTAGCTCTGTGATTGGTGGTTCCTTGTTCGGCTCTGCTTCGTCACATATATTTTCTGATGGAAAACCTTTTGCTTTACCTTTTGATCTGAATTTATCGATATGATGTCGTGTGCTCAACACAAAATCATTCTGCTCTTTTATTTGTATCTTAGAATTCACTTATAACATACTTAATCCATGCTACAATTTATTGTATTTTCAAAATGTTCTTTCTATAATTTGAGTTACAAAATAAAACAAGACGTATCCTCCTATTTGAAACTTTGCAAACTTTTTCCATTTATAAATTTTCTCTAATGTAATCTTTCTCTCCATTTCTCTCTGTCAGCTTTTATATCCCACTCAAACCGTCATCATCCAAAACACATTACTTATATTAATTTTAAGTGAAAGCCTGTGAACGTGAAACATGGTTCCAGTGCCCAATCCTACATTATAGAAATGTTTTCCATGTTGTATTGGACATACGCTATATCGTCCTACAGAGAACATTACGAGTTCACATATTCATGTGAATGTTAGTGACTGGTTGTTAGTCCCTTAGCAACAGACTTATTATATCTGTTCGTTTGTTAGTATCGATTATAACTTTTAATCCAATCGAGTGGTCCTCAAGGCTTCTATAAATTGTAGTTTTTAAAACCGTACGATAAAAATAACGAGTTATATTGGCTCAGTGTTAGGTTTCTCAACCTTCGATCTGAAAGTTGTGAGTTGGAATCCTACCCGTTTATTACTTTTAGGATTTTAGTTACTTACCTATAAATATCCTAAATAAATAAAATAATAAATATCCTTGGACATTCCACACGGCGTCATCTAGTCCCAAGCTAAGCAATTTAATGCTTGTGTTATGGTAACCAGATGACTGATACACTATATAGATACATTTTTTTTTTGTAAATACATACATATTATACATAGAAAACACCCAGAAACAAATATTTGCAGATCATGCAAACATTTGTCCCGAAGCTATACTTTTGAAAGGAGAACAAAAATATTGCGAGTATTCCTACGATGGGCTTGCAAACTTTCACTACCTTGCAATATATGGATTTCTGCCAAATGTTTACTTTGATGTACTCCTTGGTTGACGACCTCTGTGGCGGGTGAAAGCCCGCCTGAGACGCAGAGGTTGCGGGTTCGATCCCCGCCGCGGGACAAATGTTTGCATGATCTGCAAATATTTATCTTGAGTCTGGGTGTTTTCTAGTATAAATATGTATGTATTTACAGTAAAATAAAAATATTTTCTATGTAGTAGATCAGCAATCTAGTAACTATAATACAAGCATTAAATTGCTAGGCTTGGAATTAGGTGACGCTGTACGAAATGTCCAAGAATATTTATTTATTACCCTTCTTATCTGTGTTTCACATCCTCGGATTTTTAGCTTTCACGAAGTCTTCAAAGTAGTAGGTCAACCTGTTTCTCATGATTATTTTAAAATCTAAAACCATTCCCTAAAACATGTGATACAGCTTTATATCGTCAGCCTGTTAGTTCCGCGCCATTTTACCTTTTACGATAATAGCCATGGAAGACCGTTCAACCTCGATCGATCGGTGCATCGGGCCTGCGCTGACCGAGACCTTTCTGAAAGCTTGTCTCTTTATTGCATCTTCCTTCTCGCAATCATGAACACCTGCCCCCTGATTGTGTACACTTATCTCGGATTGTATCCAAGTTGTATCATAGCAAACAATAAAGTAAATCGCGAAAACAATTGTGTTAAGGTATCAGTGATCTGATTACCTTAACACAATCATTAAGTTGCTTAGCTTAGGATTGTTGATGACGCTGTGTGAAAAGTCCAAGGATATTTTTTTATTTAGTATCATTATCGGAACTCTCATCATAAAAGCTCTTGGTTGAGCAAGCAAGATATACGAGTTAAAATAATATCAACTTCAAAACACACCAGCACACTCTCGAAAGGAAGCATCTGCTATAAATAACATTATTACGAGCTTTTTATAACCCTGTTTCGGATTGGCTTGAAAAGCAGCTTTTCAGGAATTACGCGTGCTCTCTTGGTTACTTTTAATGTTATTACCAGAAAGTTAAGTCGTTAAGCCATGACGGAGGCCTTTAGGCGGCCTAAAAACTCCGTCACCAGAGTTGGCCACTTGCTCATACGAACGAACGAACGAACCAGAAATATCTGGCCCTTCTCTTAAAATGTTAATTGTAACGTTATAATAATGTTGTTTGGTAGTTCACATTTTTAAAGCTGTCTTTTGCCGGTTTCTATAATATCTAGTACGGATGATCGTAGCTCGATCGTCATAGCAATGTTGTTATCTGTCAAAAAGTGTCATACATTTTGTGTTGTTGAAGTGTACGTGAGTAGACGTGAGTGCTTACAAATAACCCATATTTTATTATCTCTGCAAGATGTGAGCATGTACCAAATATGTATTTGGACATACCTACCTCTGACTACCCCTATAGACATCTTCAAAAAGGATCTAAAAATCTAAAAATGTCTACCGCTCACTGGGATACAGTCGTGATCATATTTCATTTTTTTTAAATCATTTCATTTTTTTTTTTCGTTCGTTCGTATGAGCAAGTGGCCAACTCTGGTGACGGAGTTTTTAGGCCGCCTAGAGGCCTCGATTAAATGATTTAAAGTTGAAAATTCTTGACTGCAAGGTCAATCTAATTAAGTCGAAGATAATGGCTTCCATAATTAAGAGCTTTTCTATAGAGACTAGGTTTGAAACTCAAAGTCAAGAGCACTTTTGTTCCAACGGGATGAATAGTCGCACTATAGTCGTATAATAGTTATATTGTAACTATTGTAGCACTAAAATAATAGAGTAGAGTTATATTGGTGTTTGCTGCGCGTCTGTTTCTATGGCACATTATTGACAAAAGGGCGACAGCTATAGCTATGCATTGAGTTGTACCTTACTTACCTAGTTCGAACATTCGATTTCCGATCGATTACCCCCTTAGGCGAAGGATTTGAGATTTTTTGCTTCAAGGCATGATAGAATGGGGGCAATTCGGAGTGTCGCAAAAGCTAAACTAACCTAACTAAAACTATTGCCATCCTTTTTATTTCCCATCGCTATGAAAGGGACGGCAACAATTTTAGTTAGCTTAGTTTAGCTTTTGCGACACTCAGAATTGCCACCAATATGAGCCTAAAACTCCTAAGTTACCTTGAGAGTAAAACTGCTTTACTACGAAATTGAGATTGAGGTCGGTTTTTATATTTTTGAACTTTGTCACTTTTAGCCCGTGTGTGCCGTGCCACAAACATCCCTTTATTGTACCAGCCGATCACAATGCAGTGAACATTAACAGCATAACCTAGTTTGCGTAGTGTTGACCTACTTCTGACGTTTCAATTAATTTCTATAGCTTGCCGGCTTTGTTCAATTATCCCTTGACACTGTAATGTTTGGAATTTAAACTTTAGGGGCTACATAGTGGGTAGGGGTAACTGTTGAGAAATGTCTCGTGAACATTGGTTCTCTTAATGTCGTGTAATAAAAGCCGTGTTGACCGAGGGGTGAGTACCTCGACTTTGTTCAGTAGTTTTTCTTAAACTTTCGCGATCACAATTCATATTTATAAGTACATGTACACGGGGTAAATAACGCGATAAATAACGCGATACATGTACTTATAAATTTGTTCAGTAGGTCAAACCCTGTGCATAAATGGATTTTTCATTAAAAAGTATACTAATGCACTTTAATACGGTGAGCGGTGAAGAGAAGGACACTGCTTTGTTGATTTATAAGTCACATACGAAAAATTTATGCCGATTTTAGACATCAAGGCGTACCTAATTAATAAAGCTCAGCTCAACAGTCAACAGGGAGGTAATACAGTCGTTGTGTGAAAAAGATTCAGATTAGCCTTTATTGCAACAAATAAGTCTTTAGAATGGATCAATAACGCTTCCCTTCCGTTCAATTGTCGGTCACGGCTTTCACGTCCTTTAACCTTGTCAGGCGTTTTCAAACTCTACGTTTTTCGGGCACACTACGTTTTTCGAACAATCAGTCTCTGCGCTATCTTGTGTAGCGCGTCACTGCTAGTTCGTAGCGCGTTTTACAAACACGACGATAGCACGGTCACAGCTTGCTGCCTTCATTTTGTTCGCCACTTGTTTGTATCGATTCAAACGCGCTATGACGGCGCGTTCCAAAAACGAAGAGTGCCCAGGATCTTATACGAACATACATTGGAGACACTTCTACCGACCTTGTCAAAGGCTTAAAATTTTATCTGAAATCTGAGCACCGAAATTTCGGCCTAAAAATACAGAGTGCTCCGCAGACAATACTGGTACTTCGTGTCAAAAGCTCTCTAGCTTTACATTGTTTGAGCTCCTGTTTTGTCGAGATTTCTGCTCTGGAATATTCTAGAATGGCGATGAACGTAAATACTTTTTTCTTTCGTTCTATGGAAAGTAATTACTTAGGGTGCAATGTTTTGGTGCTCATTGTTGTATCTATTTTTGATGTAGAAAAAACGCACGTGAGAAGCGAGCAATGGTACGAAAAAAACAAAACTTCTTTAAGGTGGTAGAGTTCTTCTTAAAGAGTAGCGAAAACAGAGTTTGGTGGCCACCAAGTGCAACTTCGCTACTCTTCCTAAACTATACAAAATAAAACTGTTACAGAGGTATTAAAAGAAAGCTTATGATAGGTTTCACAAACGGAACGACACCTTTACTCATTAAATGCAAAATACATTAATTTATTTCATTCATGCATAGATATAATACACAAGTGTTCGACCTTGCCAGGTGCGTGATTACAAATCCATAACCAATCGCAATCGGTCACAGAACGACGTGATGGGTAGTTACTGTAACGCTTCGTGACTCGTTAAACAACGCGTGATAAAGGTAATGAAAGTGAACATCGGAGAGATTTCATGGATCGATGGGTCTTTACGATAGATTCACGCGATTTGCTTGTTGGCGTTATCCCACTTTTTGTGGTAGCAACACGTTCCTTTTCTATTCTATCTCTTCTCGATCTATCAGTCTTGACATTCGCTACTTTCATAACGTCGTTCACACAATATATTACGTCAGCTTACCATGGACAGCTTAATTCATACAGTATCTAACTACTGAATGCTGTGAGACGATATGAAATGAAATATAATGATCATAACTGTATACCCACGGCGCGATAGACGTATTCTTCCAGATCTTTAGGAATTTTAGATCCTTTGAAAATGTCTAATTAGATGGTCATAGGTGTGTCCAGTCGCATCCATTGACGCCCTGCGACGTGGACAAGACCGTAGTGGATGACACAAACTTAGGGAGGCCTATGCCAGTGGGTAAAGTCGGGCTGTGGATGATGATGATGAAGGTGTGTCCAAATACTTATTGTGTTTTTTACTAACTATTAAAAATACTTAAAACTCTAGCTTGTTTTACTGAAAAACCTGTCAATTTAGCTAGCTCTTAAAATTTTTATTTTTAATAAATAGAAGTTAACAGATTTATCCGCCATTCGAGCTGTAGGTACCCTGTAAATCTATTAACAGACTGATCTGTGTTCAAACCTGAGTGAAACTCTAGACGGCCCTTTGTTCGTCAGATCGATAGAACTGCTAATTTAGACTGCGCTGCCCTAGTTTGTATATTAAATTGACGTTCGGTTTGGGTGTTTCGTCTGGCTCTTTGAGAATACTTGATCAATCCATTGCTATTTTGAACCCCCGACACAAAAAGAGGGGTTTTATATGTATGACCGCTGTGTGTTTCTATTTTGGTTTTTATTATGATGTATATCAAGGTTTACCATCACGGGGGACTATGGAGTCCCAGACCTTTGGTAGGCATGCATGGGGCCGAAGCCAACACACAGAGGCCCTTTTGACAGTTTTGATGTTTTTGTGATGGAGACACATACCGGTGACTACCCTGTATAACACTATAAAAATGCATCCAAAAGCAGCCTCCGGTCTGTGCAGGACTATTACAGATGTGGAAAACTACTAATGGGCTATGGGAGTGTGATGGTAGTGGACTGGTTACTGGGAAACTATGGAGACTATGGCACCCGCCGACACAATGTTAATATTATTTAGTAAATATGTAGATATTGGTATAGATGTATGTATTAACAAAAATGTATCTATGTAGTATATCAGTTATCTGGTAACCATAACACAAGCATTAAATTGCTATTATTTGTCGCCATGGGAAAAAGGCGTGATTTTATGTAGATTAGAATATAACTTTATTGCACACCATAAAAGAAACAAAACAAAATAAACATAAGTACATTCAAACAAGTGTAACAATGGGCGACCTTATCACTGACAGCGATCTCTTCCAGGTTATGTATGTATGTATTCGTCTCCAGGTTTCCGAGCGTCTGAGCGTGGACGTCCGCCGCGGTCTGTCATGGCGCGAAGCCAACGACCGCATGAACTTCGTCGGGCCCAACGAGTTCACCGTGAAGGAGGAGGATCCTCTCTGGAAGAAGTACATCGAGCAGTTCCAGAACCCGCTCATCTTGCTGCTGCTAGGTAGGTCATGGAGAATAACTAAGAAGGATCGATAACTAGAACATAAATGACTAGCTGCGCCCGGCGGTGTTACCAGCAAGTTCCCGTTCCCGGAATAGCCGGATCAAAAGTAACCTATGTGTATTCCCGGTCATAAACTATGTGTATTCCAAGTTTCAGCCAAATCCGTTCAGTAGTTTTCGCGTGAAAGAGTAACAAACATCCGTCCATCCATACCTACAAACTTTCGCGTTTATAATATTAGTAGTATGGTAAGGTTTTCCAAAAAATTCGTCTGCCATCCCACAGTTGAGTTTCATTTGAACGTCATGAAACAAACAAGGTCGATTTACACTTGCAATAACAATCCCAAGTAACATTTTTTCGACACCTTGGTTTTGAAATATGCTTATAAGTCCTCAAATGGTAATATTCTAGTTTTTTATTTAACTTCAAGTTCTAACTTAGTTTTTTCAATAGCAATCAGCTCCTAGGCTTGAATAGTAATTTGAAAAACCAATTAGGCTTCCAAAAGAGGTTAGTATAAAGTTAGCATACTAGCTAAATGGTTCTAAGAGCTTAAGGTTCTAAAATGTTTCTGCCTTAGTTTTAATTTGGCACTCCATCATGCTATAGTATGGCTAGTTGGTTGTACAATGATGAAGATGCAACCTAACCAGGGCCTATTCAGAAACACATTTTGCTGATATTCGTAAGAGTAATTCAAAACCTTTGCAAGGCTTTTAGGTTTTTTCGTTGATCAATTCTAGTCTCTCTGGCAAAAGTAAAGATTAATTGGAATTTTAAAATTCTTTTTGGTATTTATGAGGATAGTTTCTAGTCCTAAAATATAAGGAAGAGCGTTGTAAGACTTTATTTATGCGTTTTGGATCACTTTGCAACTATACAGGTTGTTCTGGCAAAAAATTATCAACAGTGGTATAAACATTTTATTTAATTCATAGGTAATTATTACAACAGTGTGTAATATACTAAGGTCGACAGACAGACCGATGCTTATTGTAATTGATCATTATTGTTTTTTTAAGGATTTTGATATATCGACGTGGCACTCTATAAATCTTACCGATTCATATAGGTGTCATGGATAATTAGTTGTGTACGTTTTCAAGCAACTAATGTTTGATCAAATGTATTACTTAGTTTTTAGTCCATTTACCGCATGTGACGTTGAGAAGAGCTTTTTATTTATGTGTGTTTGTTATTATTATGCAAAAAAATAAACAAAAAATAAATAAATGGGAAGTGATAAATTGGTTGGGTAATCGGTAATCGGTGAATAATCTTTCTGATTATCCATGAAGTTAATAAGTACTAAGTATTTTAACTTACATTTTTAATTTTTCAGTATTATAAAGCTTCTGTATGGAAAGAAGCCTAAGTATTATTATTTATTCTACCCAAAAAATCTTAAACTTGCTCTATAGGGTGCCTGTATATGGGCGAAACTAGCGCCACCGCCTATTTATTTTATTATTACGTTGAACAAAGGAATTTAAAAAACTGAATGTACAGTTTGTGAAAACAGGAGGAGTAGCGAAAACAGAGTTTGGTGGCCACCAAGTGCAACTTTGCTACTCCTCCTACAAAATAAAACTATTACTACAAAAAAAAGCTTATGATAGGTTACGCCTGCTTTAGGCGGTGGCACTAGTTTCACCCATATAGGCACCTTAACCGATTTGCATCCAATTTCCATTCTTCCATTCCTTTCCAAAGTTTTTAAACGTCTTGTTCGTGGTCAGCTTAGTTTCTTCCTTATCAAAAATAACCTTCTCAATCCTCTCCAATCTGGTATCCGTCCCGGTCATAGCACTGTTACAGCGCTTGTTATAAGATCACTGACGACGTACAATCTGGAATGGAGAATGGTCAGTCTTCTTCTTCTTCTACCGTTTCGATGTTTCAACAATTAAATTATCATGGTCTAAGTATATATTGGTGGCGTTTACTATAGGTCCTCTTGGTTGCAGCTGGTAGGGCACATAGGGCATACAAGTAAATGCGCCATATCCTGAGCGGCAGCTCCACAATCACACTGGAGTGGTGTAGCGTCTCGGAATCCCCATTTTATCAAATTCTCTGCAACGGCTAACTTTGGTTCAGAGTCGGTTTAACGCTTTTCACATTGGCCATGTCAGATCACGGCCATGTGGTAGGTGATCGGCTGGGGGTAATAAAATCTGCGACGGCAGAGGACATCCACAGCTCCAATCGAGCGGCTGTTGCATTCTTTTCCGTAGGCGAGGTTAACCCTAGGAAGCTCCTGCGGCATTTTAACCTTACTGGAGGCATCTGATAACCGTATAGTGGATCTCGCCTGGCTGTCTCCTGCTTTCGTTTATCGATAGAACACGCTACCTCTCTACGAACTTCAGGAGGGGCAATGCCTGCCAGTGGATAAAGCAATTTTAGAGGCTTAAGGCATCCGGTTATAAAGCGGCACGTTTCGTTAAGTGCTACATCAACCATTTTTGCGTGAGCAGAGCGGTGCCACACTGGGCAAGCAAATTCACCTGCGGAGAAGGACAAAGATAAACCGGTCGTCCGCAAGACTTCAGGCGCCTCACTTCCACGAGGTGGAAGTGAGGCGCCGTAGGAGATTGTTCCGAGTTCCTACTTTTTGCTTGACTTTGAAGCAGTGGGATTTATATGAAAGGGCTCTATCCAGCATTATGCCCAGTCTGTTGACTAACTTGAAATAACTAGACTTCAGTAATGCTTTCAATACTGTAGATTTTGACCTATAACATGATTCATTACGCTCGCTTAACATAATAACTTCATCAGTGGTTGACTGGTTTCGCAGTTATCTGCTTGGTCGTCGGCAACGAGTTTGAGTTGACGATTTCTTTCGCCTTGGAGCCTTATGTTGGCCAGTGTACCTTAGGGTGGCATTTTATCTCTTCTTTTTCTCGCACTTTTTATTAACTTCATTTCAAATCTTCTTACTTCTTCGTACAACCTTTATACAGGCGATCTTCAAATGTATATGCAGGCTACGGTAGATGGCCTGTCTGATGCAATTAGTAGCATTAACAAGAACTTACTTTGTATCATCTTCAAAGGATCTGAAATGCTTAAAACGATCTCTTAAATCAATCTTTGGATGTAGAAGAGTTACATACAACGAATGGAAGATTGGTCGGGTGCATAAAAACCAGGAAAATTAAAACCACTACAAAAACAGTAAAAAACTTACTAGTAATTTCCTATCTGTATGAGTTCACCTGGAATCGTTCAGTTACTTACCTACCTACTGATTTATTTTGTATGTTACCTATCTCTATTTCAATATAATTATCATTAGATCTGTGTAGGTTTAAGTAAGTGTATTTTTACAATAATTTATTCGTTTATGTAGTTTATTATTAGGTAGGTACTTACTAAAGTAAGTTATTTAAAAAAAAAACAACTAATATTTTTGTATAAGTTTTATTTTTCCTGGTTTTTATGCACCCGACCAATCTTCCAATCGTTGTATGTAACTTCTCTACATCCAAAGATTGCCTGGAAGATATCATTTTGAGCGATAGGCCGAGCATTGTAAATGTTTTTGTTATTGTTTAAATTCTGTTCTTAGTGTAAGTGTAAAGATTTTTTATTCATTTAGATGAGAAGTAGTGAACCCCTTCCAAAAGTAAACATCCTGTATGGAGAAATCACTCACAATGAGTACGAGGGCTGCACTAAAAGTATCGGGAATGGAATATTTCCACTGTTCCTGTCATATTAAAATCTTTTTAATTGAAAACTTCTTGGTTTTTCAAATCGAATACCATTTATTTATTAAAAAAAAGAAAATCGGTCTTGTCACAAGATTTTGTCAAACTTGTTTAGTCGTTGAGAAAATGGAATTGACTCGAGAAAATTCAAGAGCGATGATTTATTATGACTTTCGAAGTGGTTTAACACAAAAACAGTGTGTTGACCGGATGATTTCTGCATTTGGTGATGAAGCCCCGTCCAAAACCACAATTTATCGCTGGTTTGCTGAATTTCAACGTGGACGTGTCAAGCTCAGTGATGATCCCCGTCAAGGTCGTCCAAAAACTGCAGTCACCCAAGAAAACGTTGATGCTGTGCGTAAGCTGATTGAGGAAGATCGACATGTGACATACCGCGAAATTCAGGCAACTTTAGACATTGGCATGAGTCAAATACAAATAATCTTGCATGAACAATTAGGTGTAAAAAAGTTGTTTTCCCGATGGATACCGCATTCGCTATGTGAAGAGCAAAAAGCGGCTCGCGTTACTTGGTGCGTCAGAACTCTCGAAAGATTCCACGCAGGATCCTCAAATGCTGTATACAACATCGTATCAGGTGACGAATCCTGGATATATGCGTACGAACCCGAAACAAAAAACCAGTCACGAGTTTGGGTGTTCGAAAATGAGTTAAAGCCAACAAAAATTGTTCGTTCACGGAGTGTTGCAAAAAAAATGGTGGCCACGTTTGTCTCCAAAACCGGCCATGTTACGACTATTCCTCTTGAGGGACAAAGAACGGTTAATGCAGAATGGTATGCTAGCATTTGTTTGCCACAGGTCGTTTCTGAACTCCGTAAAGAGAACTGCAACCGCCGCATCATCCTCCATCACGACAATGCGAGTTCTCACACCGCGCACAGAACAAAAGAGTTTTTAGAGCGAGAAAACATAGAATTATTAGACCATCCGCCGTACAGCCCCGACCTAAGCCCTAATGATTTCTATACTTTCCCTAAAATAAAGAATAAATTGCGTGGACAGAGATTTTCATCACCTCAAGAAGCTGTGGACGCCTACAAAACGGCCATTTTGGAGACCCCAACTTCCGAATGGAATGGTTGCTTCAATAATTGGTTCCATCGTATGGAAAAATGTGTCAAATTTCGCGGAGAATACTTCGAAAAGCAATAAATACATTTTTAAATAGTAATGTTGTGTCACTTCATTGATTCCCGAAATTTTCAGTGCCGCCCTCGTAATACCTAATGGTTTCAGCAAGCTTTGGACACTGATCTAAGTAGCCGCATAAAGTTGTTAATTAGGCCAATAAAGCTTATCGCATGCTAATAGGCATAACATAGATTACATTTGACTAAATAACAACCAAATAGACCTGACTATTACTATAAAATCCTGAATTAGCCTTTAAATATACCAGTAGCTCCTAGTTTAGCATATTGAAAGTCCTTTTGGTAATTTTTTAGTGCAAAAGGGCTAAAGCCATGGCTTTTTTATCATAACTTAGTTAAATCTCAAACCTTTAGGTTCTGGTATCAAGTCGGCCATTTTATTACATAAAAATCGAATTTCGTAAGCAATTAAATTAACATTTTTCGCTATAATAAGATTTTAATTTCAGTTTTGTGATACACATAGTTCATATATTTAAAATTCTGATCCTTTAAGCATTTTTTTGTAAAAAAAAATTTTTTTTTAATAAATTATTGTATCTAAATTATACAAAATGAAGTATTTCAGAGGGCCCGTAAGTTTTACACAGGGTATCGAGACCTATTTCATCGACAAAGTAACCGTCGCAGTAAAACTGACCAAAACGTTCAGTGATAACAGTATCATAATAACCTGTCTCAATAAAAATCACTACGAATTAAAGTCGCCATCATTTTATTTATTCACATGTCTTTTAAAGTCTTAGTAAACCTAATATAATCTTTATGAATCCCAAAATAGCCTATTTTATATTTTTGTAATCCAATTTGATCTCAAAATGATCTTTAATCAAAACTTGAATTGGACTTACAAGACTTTTTCTATGTCAATTTGAGTCTAATTCAAGGCTTGCATGTAAGTTCTGTTAAAGACTCAGCAAGGCCCATTGGGTTTTGAGAAGGTTAAATTTAGTTTCTGGGATTTGCTTTTTTATCCTGACCACTTAACGCCAAAACGTTGTGCGGAGGTTCTGTATGTTGGGCCCTTTTGGACTACAGGATAAATTGAGAAGGTTATTGTAACGATCTGGAGACTAATCACCCAGAACCTTGAGACTTTCTAAAAAGGTTCTAAAACCGTTTTCAAACCATTTCAGAAACTAAAATGTTACTTGGGATGTGACAATTGCTCTCGTTACTATAGTAACGTCATGCCATGTGTCAAGTTCGAATTCTCGCAAGAAAAAATCAACCTTATCGATAATTCGATCTCACAGAAACTTTAGTCAAAACTGGTAGACCACTTTTTTGGCCGACCGTACAAAGGTATTAGGCTGATGACTATACATCCCCAGAACATCGCATTCCAGAAAAAGAAAATAAATATGATCATAAGTGCTTCTGTGCTTCTGAGGGCACGTTAAATTGTCGGTCCCGGCTTTTAAAAACGTTAATCGAAGGCGCGAAGACTTTTAGGCGGCCTAAAAAATCCTTCTCCCGAGTTGGACACCTGCTCATACGACTTACTTACTTTTCGTACATTACAATTTACAATTCAATTCGACACGTTAATTCGTTACCACCTAAAAATGTATTTTCTTTTTAATAGACACGTGTACTTAATCACTTTAACTGTACGTGCCAAATTATCTAGTATTTGTTGGCTTTCCAATATAAAGTCAATGACCTACACTTGTTTATCTAATACCTGTTTTAGAATAGTGTACTTTTTAGATTAGGGTTTGTGGCATCTTAAGGTTACCGTAGTATCAACTGCTTTTTAATGGCACTTTTTTATCATATTTTCTACAATATAGGTACCATCTTTATATGACACTAGATTACTCGCCCACGACTGCACTCGCGTGGTACCTACCTTGATAAAATATAGCCTATGTTCATTCGGAAAGTCTATGTTTGTTTTTCTTGTTGTGTTATTCTAGGATAAGTACCAAAAACCTAATTCGTTCATGCCAAAAACCATACAAATCGGTTAAGACATTTTACTTTGGAAGTTGACTACAATAAAATTTGTATCTAAGAAAAACGGCTGAATAATGTGGGCAAGTTTAAAGTTTGTAGGTGGAATTATTATCAGATTCAAAATGCGTGGTTAATCGACTGTATGTTCCAATTGAATGAACCATTCCAAACGATTATGCTTGTGTTTGTGGTAAAATGCTGAACCTTCTATTTTTATCAATCATTTTTAACCGCGGCCGAAAAAAAAAGTTATAATTTTCTAGTGTAGGTATATCTTTTAAAACGCTTGAGGCGAAGCAAACATCGACAGATCATTGAAATTTAGCTACGTTTTAAGCTCACAAAATCAGGTGATGAAGTTTTTAAGACGCCTTAAGCCATGGCTTAAACTTAAAAGCCGGGATCGATAATTTAACGTGCCCTCTGAAACTAGGAAGCGCTCAGCTGTTGGTACAATTTGTGATCGCTTAGTTAGAACGTCGCTTCAACAATCTATCAAGAACGTCAGCAAGCATCGCCAGACATTTTGAGACAGACTAATTAAGTACATTTCGTTGTAATTAATTAATTCATACTCTTGTGGTCTCAGCCATATTTGCGCAGGTTATTTCAACCTCGGTCATTGTCACGACTATATACATGCATAACTAGTTTTTGCTAGTTTTTCTGCAAACGGACACGCTTCGCTGAAACCACCCAGCGGAACAGAGTTATGATACGTTTGTGTTTTTAGTTCCACCACAGATTAAATAACGTGTTTCTAATGCAACATTAGAAACACGTTATTTCCATTCATTAGTGGGAACAAAGTCAGGATTGTGTCAGAAATAGTACACTTGCACTTAGACCCCTGCAAACTTTTCTATCGTCCGATAATTTGGTCGAGCTCATTCAAGTGCGCACACTAGAACGATGCTGTATCGGCCATGTTTGTGGAATGACGCTTTGACGCTGTGTGGAATGTCCAAAGATATTTATTTACCCTCTCATGCATATTGATATTGGTTTAGTAAACCTACTTTGGCTAAAATATCTCTTTTCATTGGCATAAGATAATAACAAGAAAAAAACATTGTTTAAATCTATATTAAATTGACAAATCTTTATGAATAAGACCAGTTTATATCTAGATGGGCTTGCAACCTGTCACGAATGGAAAGTTAACTTCTGCAAAAAGTGGGCATGTACCAAATATGTATGTATTTGGACATACCTCTGACTACCCCCTTAGACATCTTCGAAAAGATCTAAAAATTGCCTAATGATCTGAAAGAAATGTCTATACCGCTCCCGGGATACAGTCGTGATCATATTTCATTTAATCTTTTTTTATATCTATGTTAATTTTTACAAAGTACTTGCGTTACAGTACACAAGTACATACTAGTTACACCTACAAAATCATCTGCTATGATCAGGGGTAATAAACCGTGTCGCATGCTAGCCTATTATTCGGATAGATACACAGCACGCATGCATTCACACTCAAAACAGCTTTGCATCACCAGTCTGCAATCATGTCATCATACAAAAGTCGTTAAGTCCTGTCATTAAATGCAGGAGCACATCGTTCGTTCGGCAAGTGGCCAACTCTGGTAACGGAGTTTTTAGGCCGCCTCCGTCATGTCTTAACGACTTTAAAAGCCGGGACCGACAATTGAACGTGCCCTCCGAAGCACGGAAGCGCTATATCACTCCTTGCACCATACATATTTTGCCTCATTCTACGTACCTATTCGGTGCGGACACGCAACATTATTTCAAATATATAAAGACGAAACATTATTTCATCGTAAATGTGACCAAACACATAAAACACCCAAGTACATGTCATTTATTCTGCTTGGTTCTTGTAATGATCGCATTATTGCAATTTTATCTTGAAAGCTACATTCTTGCTAAAATATTTTTTATGGAATAGAGATAAAATGTTTACACTGAACAGACAGATATTACAGTATTTTATGATACTGTAGACATTAGCAGGGTTTCTGGCGTTTTAGATTAATTGAACATCGCTAAGGCTCAACACACACCGAGATGGCAGGGAAGTGGCAATCAGTTTTAATGTCATATCATTTTAAACTTTATCAACGTTACTTTAGTACATAGTATCGCTCGAGAAACTTGAAACGCAAGCGACAACCTATCCGCTACTCTAACCACTTTTCAAAACGCTCTACTCTATGTATTATAGTAATGAAGATAAAGTTTAAAATTACTTATATGACACTGATACTGCAGCCGCTTCGCTGCCGTCTCGCAGTGTTAAGGGGTAGTATAAGTTCGTCCAAGCACAAAATAATATCTAGGGAGCCTATGAGATCATTATCAGTTACAGCCTGGTATAACTATATCATAGCTTTTAGCTCCAAGCTCTTTAAGTACACACTTATACCTTAAAGTACATACCATAAAGCAGGTTCAGGTTTTTTATGATGCAATAAAGTAAATATGCTTGCCGCTCTTTCTAGTTCAACATTATATGACGGCTGTATGAAGCATATAATAAACTCTAATCTTTAGGTATTAAAGATACTTTTCCGATATCTGGTGGTAGTCTAAAGCTTTTCTTGAATGTATTTTTATTTGTTTGAAAATTTACGTGATCGAGATGATTCTTAGCTAATGAATCTTTTCATCAGCTCTTTTTTAGTTGATAGGGTATAAATTGTATATCGTTACTAGTAGACCCGCGCGGCTTCGCTTGACACTTTGACACCCCGAGTTTCTATCTAATTGCACTTTCTTTTAAAACGTTCCTATACAAACTTTGACAACCCATTGCAACCTTTTAAAGGGGTGTAAACCTGCGGTAACATGGCACCTATTTTTTTAAGTTAGACCTCTGGCAATACATCGGTGAAAACTGCATTCAATTCCATTCAGTACTTTTG
Organism: Xanthorhoe designata; assembly: GCA_963582015.1. Taxonomy (NCBI): domain Eukaryota; kingdom Metazoa; phylum Arthropoda; class Insecta; order Lepidoptera; family Geometridae; genus Xanthorhoe; species Xanthorhoe designata. The sequence goes on from OY757045.1 coordinate 10,266,590, forward strand.
CGTGATGCGGGAACAAACATCCATACAGACACAAATTTTAAAACACATTATTAACCATACTAGTTTTTCATTAATATCTCAAATGTACCTACAGACATTGACGTTTTACAGTTTTATTTATTATGTAGAGATTATAACTGTCTCGCGGAAATTGAAACTAGGTATCGTATGTGGCTTTGTATGTATCGTCACTTTTGAGTAAAAATAAATAAGTAATTACTTATTTAAGTACTTACTTAGTATATGTATTTGTCCACAGGCTCAGCTCTAGTGAGTGTGTGCATGCGCCAATACGATGACGCGATATCCATCACGGTGGCCATCATCATCGTCGTCACCGTCGCCTTCGTGCAGGAATACCGGTCTGAGAAGTCGCTGGAGGAGCTGAACAAACTCGTGCCGCCCTCTTCTAACTGGTAAGCATACATGTAGATGAATATACCATTGGAATATACCGATGTAATAAATAAATATCCGTGGACATTTTACACAGTGTCATCTAGTCCCAAACTAAGTTATTTAATGCTTGTGTTATGGTAACCAGATGACTGATATACTACTTATATATATTTTTTGTAAATAGATACATAGGAATATTCATAGAAAAACACCCAGACTCGCGACAAATATTTGCAGATCATACAAAAATCAAAATCAAAATGTATTTATTCAGTACGGTCGTTTATAGACCACTTTGACATGTCACGTTCTTAAAACTAGGGGATTCTACTGCCTGTTCCACAAACTTATGTCCCGCAGCGGGGAACCCGCTTAAATTGCTTAGCTTGCGACCAGATGACGCTGTGTTGAATGTCTAAGGCTATTTATTTATTTAATCTACAAGCTCAATCACACATTACTATACTTCTTTTCAGCCTCCGTGAGGGTAGTCTCGAGCACTTCCTAGCCCGTAGACTAGATGACGCTGTGTTGAATGTCTAAGGCTATTTATTTATTTAATCTAAAAGCTCAATCACACATTACTATTACACTTCTTTTCAGTCTCCGTGAGGGTAGTCTCGAGCACTTCCTAGCCCGTAACCTAGTTCCCGGCGACATAGTCCACCTCAACGTCGGTGACCGCGTGCCAGCCGACCTTCGACTCTATGAGTCCACAGACCTGGCCATAGACGAGTCATCCTTCACCGGCGAGACCGAGCCCGCTGTTAAGAATATACTCCCAAACAAGGCCAATGGAGGGCGGGTCAATAAGGACAATATTGCGTTTATGGGGACTCTGGTGCGGTGTGGCAATGCTAAGGTAAGTTTTAACTACTTGATTAATAGCGGAATTTTTGTTTGTATTGAGAAACTGTAATGCCTATAGATTCAGATTCAGATTCTTTATTGATAACTATACTGTTACATGTCCATACTTATTAAATTTCAAATACAATGAAGTATAATAATTAATGATTGGATATAGTTAAATGAGTGATGAGTTAAATCGGTAATTCGTTTTCTGTTTTTATTAATTAAAGTTATAGCTGTTGATATTCGTTAAAATAAATAAGTTTGGATCTGTGGATCTGTGGATGGGGCTAAGCATTTGGGTAAGTATTTGATTTACAGCCATTGACAACAGAATCTGATGATCGTCATCTAACTATGTATAAGCTAGATGAAAATCACACTAATATCACACCAATATTATAAAGGTGAAAGTTTGTGTGTATAAGTGTGTAAGTATGTAAGTGTGTTTGTTACTCTTTCACGCTCGAACAGCATTCAAATTCGTCTGATTTGAATGAAATTTGGTACCAGGATTGCTTATACCCTGGATTAAAAAATAGGCTACTTTTATCCCGGTAATCCGACGGAAACGGGAACTATTCACCGCGGGTAACACCGCGGGGCGCAGCTAGTGTAATATAAAATATCTAGTTAGATGAAAAAAATGGTTTAATACCCAGGGTATCACTATTATCATTATTTACCTTTCCAGGGTATACGTATGGGGACTCCCTTTTCCGCATTTAGACTCAAAGGTGGTCCTTTATGCGTGGGGATGACCTGGCTCACTAGTTGTGAAGCCAGCCTAGCTCCTCCACCTTTCCAGGGTATCATAGTCAAATGCTACGATACCAGGCTATCACTATAATTTTTTACCTTTCCAGGGTATCGTAGTCAGTACAGGCGAGCGCTCAGAATTCGGCGACATTTTCCGAATGATGCAAGCTGAAGAGGCTCCGAAGACTCCCCTCCAGAAGTCCATGGACACCCTCGGGGCACAACTGTCTCTGTACTCCTTCTGCATCATTGGCTTCATCATGGTCACGGGATGGCTGCAGGGGAAGGCGTTGCAGGACATGTTTACTATCGGTGTTAGCTTGGCCGTCGCTGCTATACCCGAAGGTTGGTGGATAACCATTGAGTTACTATACTAAAGAATCCCAATCTAACAGCTGACAACACTCAAAAAATGTCCGAGCAATGTTCTACATATCTATACAAATGACTAAGCTCGAACGTAGACGTTATGTCGTTTGTTTTAATGTTCAAAGTCGCTTGTACGCAAAAACTAAAACTCGGCGCACTACGTAGCGTGCGTGACGTCACACCTTAGTAAAAAGGCGCCATGACACTTGCGAGCGTTTCGGCGTCAGACACAAAATGATTTTAAAAACTAAATTTTGGGCTAACAAATGTTTCTGTTCGATAAAAAAGGTTTTTTTATACAAAGAACACAGATAAGAACTCAAAAGAATTGTTTTTCAAAATTAGTAATTTTAGCCTATTATTTTCAGGTCTACCAATCGTCGTGACAGTGACCCTAGCGTTAGGGGTGATGCGAATGGCTAAAAGGCATGCAATCGTCAAGAAACTACCCACAGTGGAGACCCTGGGTTCCGTCAACGTTATTTGCAGTGATAAAACCGGTAAGTTTCCTACACTGTAGTTTCTTAGATTACCCCAAACATACAAACAAACAAACCAACTTTACCTCATTATAATATTAGTATAGATAGATATAGAAATAGATATAGATAGAAAACAGAATCATGCACAGAGCTTGCAATGCTTGGCATCAAGCTTATATACCGTATTCCTAACATTGAAATTCGAAATCGATCGAAGGTAAAACTGTTGGGATAGTCATCATCATCATTTTTCTGGCCTTATCCCACGCTAGGTGGGGTCGGCACATGTTTTCCTCTTCCACTCACCCCTATTGCAAAAAGTTACGGCTACGGCGGCATACAAGCGATCGCCCTCAAGCCGGGCTGCCTTTACCTCTCGGCCACGGAACCCCTAACTCCGAAGTCGAAAATATACAGTAAGATGATATTCGGTTGAATTTAACTTTTTGCTATTATCTATTCCAGGTACCTTAACAAAGAACGAGATGACAGTGACAACAATATCGACTTCCGGCGGCCATATTGCGGAAGTGACTGGCACAGGGTACAACGCTTGCGGGGACATACAACTGAGGGCTTACAAGGGAAGGGACTTGGATGTCGCTTTGATGGGAGTTAACACAATGTTGGAGGTAAATATTGCCATCCACAGATAGACTATTGTCTTATTCATTTTTTTGTCAATTAAAAATATTGAAATCGGTTCAGCCGTTCACGCGTGATGGCGTGTCCAAGGAAAATAGGGTGTTCCAGCGGAACAGATGATATATTTTTCGTTCGAATTTCTTTCATTATTTTCTTAGGTAGGTAGCGTATTAAAGACATACACAATTTTGAGGGTAGATCAAAACCGTTCACAATATTTCTATTGGCTGTTTTGGTGTGACGCCTCTATTGTCTTTCGAAACGGCGAAAGGAAGCCATTTTGAGAGTTGCTTGTTCGACGCCTTCCGATACAGCCGCGCGCGCATCCTTCGTGTTTTCGCACAGTGCCGCTCGCGCTTCAATATCATATAAGACCTCTAGTGATCGTTCCATAAGAGACACAAACTACAGTCCCAGCATCATTCCTCACCTATGGACCTAGAAAGTGCGGTGAATTCTCAGTGCAAGCCGGACACGACCCTGGACCTGCTAGATTGACGAGACCAGGTTAGTTGCGCCATACAGCCTACTGAAACTCCCGTACATAGTTTTGATCCTTCGATCCGGATAGTACCTATCCAGTTTTGATTCCTCCAGATTGTGTCGTCTTTATTGCTACACTACGTGTACATATTTTTAGTATTTTTCCATTGCAATCGTAAGTCATCTTTGTTACACAAAATGGCGGACGATTCGGCTATTGAACAAGACATTTTCGAACGAGATATTATCTTAGAGGATCTTAAAAGAACGTTGCTTTTTTCCACTACTGATATTTTACAATTTAAATCTAGATCTACTGATCTCACTTCTCAACAAAGAAAGTTTGGCAAACTTCAAGCTAAAATAGAAAAAGCTTTGATGAAATCTAAAACCTTTAACAAAGAAGAACAGTTAAAAATTCGTAATGATTTTAATGATTGTTATTACGCGATATTAGTACATGTTAATAAATTTAAACAAGCCGATCAAGAAGGTAGACGCATGAGCCGTATTACTACGCAATCGTTGCCTTACACACAAAGTCATTGCCTTAACAAATTGCCTACGTTGCCATTGCCAACTTTCAGTGGAGAATCTACAGATTGGCCCTCATACTACGATTTATATCGTGCCGTTATCCACAACAATGATGCCTACACATCAGCGGAAAAGTTTAGATACCTGTTGTTAACTCTAAAAAATGAGCCACATAACTTAATTAAATCCATTCCAATCACAGATGAAAATTATACTGTCGCTTTAGAAATTCTTATAAATCGGTATGAGAATCGTAGAATCATTGCTTCTAAACATTTGGATCGCATTCTTGACATAGAAAAGTGTGCTAACGAGTCTAATGTAAGTTTACGTAAACTAGTTAACGTTTATATGGAAAATATTAAAGCACTCGAAATGATGAGATTTCCAGTGCACGAATGGAGTTTCATTTTGTTAAATATCTTACTGCGTAAGATACCGCATTCAGTTCGTAAGCGTTTCGAGTTATCGCTCAATAAAGCTTCTGATATACCTACCGTAGATATACTCATAAGTTTCTTAGAACAGGAAATTTCAACGTTTGAAATTATGTCGAACAGCGATTCAAAAATTGTTGAGGGTAGGTCTCGCGTACCCAGCGTGAACCCGTCCCGAGCCAGCGGCTCCGGTGGCGCCGCTAACGGTCATTTTGGTGTTTCAAAGCCAAACGGTTTTACTCCGCGACAAACATTCGCCGTTACGGAATCAACCGATGTTCAAATTGGCAAACGATGCATTTTGTGTGACGATCAACACATCTTATCAAAATGCTCGAGATTCTTGAATATGTCTCCACAAGATAGGTACAATTTTGTTAAAAATAAAAATATTTGTTACAATTGCTTGAATGTAGGTCACGATTTAAGAACTTGTAGGTCGAATTATGCATGTCAAACGTGTAATAGACGACATCACACATTATTACATTTTGAAATCAATACATTTTGAAATCAAACATAACTCAAACCAAGCATGCCCCGTCTCTTTCCCTCCTACGGAGGAAGCTACGGTCGATCCCGGCCTCACTACCATGTCACTGCAACCGACTAACGTGAATCATGCGATGCGCGAGAGTGGCGAGTCGTCCATTGCGCCGTTGGTTAGGAAGTGTACAGTCATGCTATCTACTGCGCTCGTCAATGTATGCGTTGGTTCAACGAATCACTCAATTCGTTGTTTAATTGACACCGGTAGCCAAGCGAGCTTTATGACGGAAGCGTGTTCTAAGCGTTTAGGTTTGAATCCTAGGTATGTTGGTATTCCAGTGTTTGGGATCGGGGAAGAAAAACCGATACAACCAAAAGGAATAGTTTCGTGTGTTGTCACTCCTCGTGGTTTAAATGTTCCAGCTATAGCGGTCGAAGCTTTAATCTTACCTAAATTGTTTTCGCAATTTCCAAGAATTCCATTACCTATCGAAGCGTGGCCCCATATTCAAAACTTAAACTTAGCCGACCCTTATTTCAACGCGAGTAACGCTCAACCAGTTGAAATGCTTTTAGGTGCTGATGTTCTTTCTCACATTTTGCTGGGAAATATTGTTAAGGGTCGTCCTGATGCGCCAATAGCAATTAATAGTGTTTTCGGCTACTTATTGATGGGAAAAGTATTTTTCGATGTTTGTCCTACTCCGTCTCCACTCCAGGTGTGTCATAGCTCCTTTTTCGAGGACAGCGACCTCCAACGTTTTTGGGAGCTGGAGGCAGTTCCTGAAGATAAATCTTTTACCCCCGATGAGAGTCAGTGTGAATCGATTTTTCAAAATACACATTCTCGCGACGAAAACGGTCGATACGTCGTAGCACTTCCATTTAAAACTGCACCTATACTAGGTCAATCACGTGACATTGCTCTCGCTCGTTTTCGTAAATTAGAATATCGCTTAGAACGTAATTCGTCCCTTAAAAAGGACTATCACGCTTGTCTACAAGAGTACATTGATTTAAATCAAATGGAACTCTGTAATCCTCCGTCTTACGACGATAATTCTCACTATTATATTCCGCACCACTGCGTGGTCAAAGAATCAAGTGAAACCACCAAGTTGAGGGTGGTATTCGATGCTGCTTGTAAAACCAGTAACGGAAAATCGTTAAATGATCTTTTGCTCACGGGTCCGAAGTTGCACTCTGACATAGTAGATATTTTACTTAATTTCCGGGTTCACAAGTTTGTTTTCACAGCTGATATTAAACATATGTATCGCAATATTTCTGTTCGAAAATCTGATTGGGAATACCAGCGGATTGTTTGGCGGCCATCTCCTGACCTACCTATTCAAGATTATAGGTTGCGCGTCGTCGTTTTCGGCATCAGTTCATCTCCGCACACAGCGTTACGTGTTATACAACAACTCGCACGGGATGAAGCTGAGAAGTTCCCACTAGCGTCCTCAGTTTTGATGAGGGATGTTTTTGTTGACGATGTCGTTTCCGGGGAAGACAGTGAGATGAACGCACTCAATCTACAAAAACAGCTGATCGGTATTTGTGCAAGCGCAGGCTTTGAGCTGCGCAAGTGGCACAGTAACTCGCCGGCGATACTCGCCGCAGTGCCCTCGGACTTTCATGGTGAGCGGCCTGAAGCCTTATCTTTCGCTGATGTAGAAAAAGATCCCTCGATAAAGGTTCTCGGGCTTCAATGGAACCCCACTTCAGATAGTTTTTCTTTTAAAGTCAAAACTTCTAATTTAAATTGTACAAAACGGGCAATACTGTCAGAAATTGCAAGAATTTACGATCCGATAGGATTTTTATCACCGGTAATATTACACGCTAAATATCTAATGCAACTACTTTGGATAGCAGGTACAGGTTGGGATGAGTCACCTCCTATTGATATCGTAAATGCTTGGCTAAGCTTTGTCAAGCAACTTCCACTCTTATCGCAGTGTGTTTTTCCGCGTCACATATTTTCTAATTCAATTTCTATTGAACTTCACGGTTTTGCTGACGCCTCCGAACGAGCTTATGCCGGGTGTGTGTATATCCGGTGTAAATGTAGTGATGGTCAAACTCGGGTCTCCCTTGTTTTGGCAAAAACAAGGGTTGCACCTCTAAAACGATTGTCGATCCCCCGATTAGAACTTATGGCAGCGCTATTACTAGCGAAGTTAATTAGTAAAGTAATGCTCGCCTACGGCGACCGAATTCATTTCGATCATGTCTACGCATGGTCCGATTCCACGATTGTGTTAGCATGGCTACGCTCATCGCCACATGAATGGAAGACGTTTGTGTCCAATCGCACAAGTGACATACTGTCACGGGTGCCTGCCAGTTGTTGGCGACATGTACCGTCGTTCGATAACCCAGCTGACTCGGCTTCCCGGGGAATGCTGCCCGCGGTGTTCATCGAACACTCCTTATGGTTTCATGGTCCTAGTTGGTTACAAACTGAGCCAAATACTTGGCCGGTTCTTAATCAAAATATAAATACTATGGAAGAAAAACGTAATCTTCCCATTATTGCACATCCTTCTTCTGTAGGTAAAGAAGAAGAACCTGAGTTTCTTTCAAAATTTTCTTCTTTAGGAAAACTTGTTCGTGTCGTTTCTTACATTTTTCGATTTTATTACAAGTGTAAAAAATCACAGATTGCCTTTCCTCGGCACATAACGGTGCTCGAGTATAATTCTAAACTAAAAAAGATTATAGGTATAGTTCAGCAGTCTACTTTCGTAGAAGATATTAAAAATATTTCAAATAGTAAATCGCCTACAAATCAATTAAAACGCTTATCACCATTTCTAGATAAAGATAATTTGTTGCGTGTGGGTGGACGTTTGCATAAATCATTGCTTTCATTCGAATCAAAACATCAATTGATACTTCCGAAGAAACATTACTTAACTACGTTAATAATCGATGATGCTCACATTACACACCTACACGCAGGTCCTCAGTCCACACAGTACTTATTGTTACAAAAATATTGGATTTTATCTGGGCGGGATATAGTTAGACAGCGTATACATAAGTGTGTTCCGTGTTTTCGCGCGAGACCCACACACACACAGCCACAGATGGCTCCGTTGCCGAGCGTACGCGCACAGTCAGCGCGTCCTTTCATTAAAACAGCTGTTGATTATGCCGGCCCGTTCTATGTTCGTGCAAATAAAGTTAGAAATGCTAAAATAATAAAATCATATGTTGCGGTATTTGTTTGTATGAGCGTAAAGGCAATACATTTAGAGTTGGTTTCTGATCTTACGACAGAATCTTTCCTCGCGGCTTTACGACGATTCACGTCTCGCAGAGGTTTATGTACAGATATTTATTCCGATAACGGAAAGAACTTTGTAGGATGTAGCAACCATCTTCGTGAGTTGTATACATTTTTAAATTCAGACGCCGTTCAAAGGACATTACATAAACAGGTACTTAAACAAAACTTGACATTTCACTTTCAACCTGTTACTGGGTCACATTTCTGTGGTTTAGTAGAAGCAGGCGTTAAAAGTTTCAAACATCATTTACATCGTGTAATAGGAACTCGTACTCAAACTTACGACGAAATGCACACTTTACTCTGTCAAATCGAGGCAGTCTTAAATTTACGTCCCTTGTGCGTCTTGAGTTCAGATGCGTCAGATCCACAACCGCTGACTCCAGCGCATTTTTTGGTTGGTGGACCTCTTACGGCCCTACCTGACATTTCATTGACAGAATTCAATACTGATAGGCTTAATCGTTGGCAGTGGGTGCAACAATGCATTCAACATTTCTGGAAGAGGTGGAGTCGTGAATATTTACACGAAATCCAACAAACACATAAATGGTTTCATAATCGCGGCCCTCCTATTAGTGAAGGTATGATTGTTGTGGTGCGCGATGATAATTTGCCGGTTTTACAGTGGAGATTGGCACGGGTGCATGCTCTGCATCCAGGTACGGATAATATAACACGTACCGTAACCCTTCGAATGGGCAACTCTTATACTAAGAGACCTGTGGTAAAAATCTGCCCCATTCCTTTGCAATAATTTTTCGTTTCTTTTTCATTAATCAGCAGTACGTACATACTCATTATTAGTTTATAGTTTTCTTTAGTGTAGTATAATTACAAACAATTTTCATGTTAAAAGCAACCACGTTCTTTTAAGGTGAGCGGCATGTTCCAGCGGAACAGATGATATATTTTTCGTTCGAATTTCTTTCATTATTTTCTTAGGTAGGTAGCGTATTAAAGACATACACAATTTTGAGGGTAGATCAAAACCGTTCACAATATTTCTATTGGCTGTTTTGGTGTGACGCCTCTATTGTCTTTCGAAACGGCGAAAGGAAGCCATTTTGAGAGTTGCTTGTTCGACGCCTTCCGATACAGCCGCGCGCGCATCCTTCGTGTTTTCGCACAGTGCCGCTCGCGCTTCAATATCATATAAGACCTCTAGTGATCGTTCCATAAGAGACACAAACTACAGTCCCAGCATCATTCCTCACCTATGGACCTAGAAAGTGCGGTGAATTCTCAGTGCAAGCCGGACACGACCCTGGACCTGCTAGATTGACAAGACCAGGTTAGTTGCGCCATACAGCCTACTGAAACTCCCGTACATAGGGATTAATTTTTATACAACGTGATTCATAATTGGTATGTTATCCCGAAAAGGGGTCATTCACCTCATCAGTGTGAACAGCATTTGTTCTACGAATTTTTGAGTTTCGATGTTTTTCAGTGTAGAAATGACTAGCAAAGTTTCCTTCAGAAATAAACACAGAGCCACCCTATAATAATCAGCTGATCCCTGAACTTTGCCGGTGACCCTAACCACTGGCCAGTGGCCCGTGTGACGTACAAGGGGGGCGATGAAAATATTTAAACTTTTTTGTCAAAAGATTTAACAAAAAAGTTTTTGTATGTAAAACTGAAAATTGGAATTCACAAGATTTGCACCTACACAACTGTTCATTTTCATGGTCACAAAATCCCCCTTCCGGGATAACATACCAATTATGAATCACGTTGTATATATACATTTATCGCGCTCTCTGAATTTTATTGAATGTCACAGACTACTTTTGAAATCAGCTGTTTCCGAGATTTTTCATTGAATTTATAATGAGACGACCGAGAATGTTTGCATGTTCTGCAAATATTTGTTCCGGGTCTGGTTGTTTTTTTATGTATAGGTAATTATGTAAAAATTTACAAAAAAAATTTATCTATGTAGTATATCAGTCATCTGGTAACCCTAAAACAAGCATTAAATTGCTTAGCTTGGGACTAGATGACGCTGTGTGGAATGTCCATGGATATTTATTTATAAAAAAAAAATCGTTATAGGTGGGAGTGCTATGCAACAACGCGACTATCCGCGACGACACGTTGTACGGGCAGCCGACAGAGGGCGCCCTGCTCGCGTGCGCTATGAAAAACAACATGCACGACCTGAGGGACCACTACACCAGATTACATGAAATTCCATTCAGGTATGTTCACTCAATTCAATATCCCATCCGATCCAAAAGAGACATGGAACAGCATTTCCTGAAAAATCCACGAAAATGCCATTGTTTTAAATCTCGAAATGGATTTAAGTCTATCATAATTAAGCACTAGGTACTCGTAGCATCTTAAATTGAGAAACTTGTATACATACATAAAATTCCGCCTCTTTCCCATGGGGGTAGGCAGAGACCACGGATCTCCACTTGCTACGATCCGAGGAAACTCTACGAGAAACTTGTATCGTAGTCTTATTTCTTCTAATACTAGCTTAGTCGGCTGCGGCTTCGCCCTCTTGGTACATTCCCGGCTACAAAAGCCTATGCGTTATTCCAGGTCAAAAACTATGTACATTTCAAGTTTCAGCTAAGTCCGCTAAGTAGTTTTCGCGTTAAAGAGTAACAAACATCCACACATCCATGAAAACTTTTTCGTTTATAATATTACTAGCTGCTCCGCGTGTCTTCCCACGCGTGGGACCCGAACAAAATGTAGCCTTATGTCCTTTCTCAAGGTCTAGTTTATTTCTGTGCCAAATTTCATCAAAATCGGTTCAGTAGTTTAGGTGTGAAAGCGTAACAGACAGATAGATAGACAGAGTTACTTTCGCAATTATAATATTAGTAGTTATTGGTATTAGAAATATAAGATCATGATTTTTCCCTCAGCTCCGAAACAAAGATGATGGTAGTGAAATGCGTCCCGAAATTCGGGGACACAACCAAAGAGGAGTTGTTCGTGAAAGGCGCCATTGAGAAAGTGTTGCCACTCTGCACCACTTACATCGACAGCGCTGGCAACTACACCGCTATGACCAAACAGGAGCAGAACGAGTTTATCGCTGAAGCTCATAATATCGGACGGATGGGTGAGTAGATTTAGTATTAGTAATTTTTTTAAATATTAATTCAGACTATGTATTTGCAAACCATCGTCGTTTGAAAGACCATCGTCTATGCTTTTTCCGTGAAGAAGGTGGCGCCATTTTGTTTTACCTCTTTGACATCTGTCTGGTTTAGGAGAAAAAAAAACTTACCGCATAAATCCGATCGTGTGGGCATAGCTTAGTTTTCAGCGGTCTAATCTTAATAATATAAACCTATTTTCTAAGACGCGAAGTCGCGAAGAGTGGAAGAAGGGATGGGAGGCCTTTGCCCTGCAGTGGGACGATTATGGCTGAATGATAATAATAATAATATCTTCAAAGATGACTTTTAATAATACCTTCTCTACCTCCCCAGGTTTGCGTATAATAGCGATGTGTCGCGGACGTTCTCTCGAGAACCTGACGTACACGGGCGCGTGCGGTGTCTGCGACCCGCCGCGAGATGGCGTGAGGGAGGCCGTCGCGACATTGCGCCGCGCCGCCGTCAACGTCAAGATGGTCACGGGAGACGCCAGACCAACGGCCTTGGCTGTCGGTGAGTGTATCTATATCTTATAGTTTGTATAATTCAGCAATCCGCCGCGAGATGGCGTGAGGGAGGCCGTCGCGACATTGCGCCGCGCCGCCGTCAACGTCAAGATGGTCACAGGAGACGCCAGACCAACGGCCTTGGCTGTCGGTGAGTGTATCTATATCATGTAGTTTGTATAATACAGCAATCCGCCGCGAGATGGCGTGAGGGAGGCCGTCGCGAGATTACGTCGCGCCGCGGTCAATGTCAAGATGGTCACGGGAGACGCCAGACCAACGGCCTTGGCTGTCGGTGAGTGTATCTATATCTTATAGTTTGTATAATACAGCAATCCGCCGCGAGATGGCGTGAGGGAGGCCGTCGCGAGATTACGTCGCGCCGCGGTCAATGTCAAGATGGTCACAGGAGACGCCAGACCAACAGCCTTGGCTGTCGGTGAGTGTATACATATTAGGGAAAGTAAGAAATAAAGCGCTGTATATTCCTTTCGCAGTCACAGAAAAATAAAGAAGAATATATACAACATTCTTGTGAGTAAAAGAGACAAAGCATTATATCGTTTGTACCTCATCGCGTGCCGCTTTTTTGTATGGCCGGAAACTTGATGCTCCGAATTTTGTACTAGGAAACAATATATACTAAGGAGTGTAGAGCGATAGACACGCAACATAATTTAACAAAATTTACGTCCCGACGTTTCGGCTGTGTTGCAATAGCCATGGTCGCGGGTCGACTGATCGGGACTGGTCGGGACGTAAAGAAATAAGGTATAGGTCGCGCCACGTAAAGAGAGCGCTGGCTGTCAAACTGCTCCGTGGTCGATGATTGGTGGAGAGGTGTTGCGGCGCACTTCATACCATTGATTTAGCGAGTGCTATTGGTTCGTCAGAGAGTGAACACAGGCGTATAAGGTAAATAACGCGATAAAACCGCGTGTCCATCTATACTTCTATACTAATATTATAAAGAGGTAAAGTTGGTTTGTTTGTTTGCATGTTTGGGATAATCTCCGAAACTACTTATCCGATTTCAAAAATTCTTTCACCTATTTGTAGCTTAGACTTTCCAAATGAACATAGGCTATATTTTATCAAGGTAGGTACCACGTGAGCGAAGCCACGGGCAAGTTAGCTAGTGTATTTATAAATATGAATTGTGAATGCGGAAGTTTAAGATAAACTACAGTAACATTTGTCTTTTTTAAACTTTCGCGATCAGAACACATTATAAAGCATATGCAAACGGGTATTAAAGGTAAAATTCGTGATAAATACCCGTTTGCATATGTTTTATAATCTACAGTAACATGTTTTGTATTCCAGCTCAAATGGTAGGTCTGGATGTCCTGCACTCCCAGTCCCTCTCAGGCGAGCAACTGGACTCGATGTCTGATGATGAACTGGATCGCTGCATCGACGCAGTCACCGTGTTCTATCGAGTCACGCCCAAACACAAGCTGGCCATCGTCAAGGCGTTGCAGAGACGGGGGAATATCGTCGGCATGACAGGTAAAGAAATACATCACCCTAAGTTTATCAACATTGTAACTACTGACGAACGAACGATTGTAACTACCTTTCCTACTAGGTTCGTACAGATTGAAAATTGGTACAATAGGTAAGTAGGTATGAACACACAAGGCAGACAAAAAAGGGCCACTGGCCTGTGGTTAGGGTCACCGGCAACCGGCAAAGTTGATCAGCTGATTATTATAGGGCTGATCTGTGTTTATTTCTGAAGGAAACTTTGCTAGTCATTTCTTCAATGAAAATCATCGGAATTCAAAAAGTCGTAGAACAAATGTTGTTCACACTGATGAGGTGAATGACCCGTTTTCGGGATAACATACCAATTATGAATCACGTTGTTTATGTGTTTTGGCCTTTGCTATAATATTTCGTTGTGTTCTCAGGTGACGGTGTGAACGACGGCGTCGCTCTGAAACGCGCGGATATCGGTATCGCAATGGGAAACGGCACAGATGTCTGTAAGGAGGCCGCTGATATGATACTGGTGGATAATGATTTCGCTACTATTATGTAAGTTTTGTTAGCGGCAGTTGAGACCTTAAGGTGGTTGTATGCGTCAAACTAGCGCCGCTGCCTATTTTATTTTATTATTACGTTGAACAAAGGAATTTTAGGAGTTGCGAAAACAGTTAAATGGCCACCAAATGCAACTTCGCTACTCCTTTTAAACTATACTAAATAAAACTATTACAGAGTTATTAAAAAAAAAGATTATGATGGTTTCACAAACGGAACATTCAGTTTTTTTAAATTCGTTTGTTCAACGTAATAATAAAATAGGCAGCGGCGCTAGTTTGACGTCGTCATGGCCGTCATGGCTTAACGACTTTGATAATGGTTGTATTTTCACATTATTATATTTATTTCAGTGCAGCAATAGAGGAGGGTAAATGTATATTCTACAACATCCGTAACTTCGTGCGTTTCCAACTGTCGACATCCATTGCTGCGTTGTCTCTGATCGCGTTAGCCACGCTCATGGGAATACCCAACCCGCTCAATGCCATGCAGATACTATGGATCAACATTATTATGGATGGTAAGAATAAAAAAAAACATTATTAAATGAAAAAACTTACTAAAAGTTAACGGCTCCAGGATTCAAACCTGCGTAGATACAAGCGATCGCTCTTAAGCCGAGCTGCCTGATCATTAGGCTACGGAACCAAGAGCACACAAGGCAGACAAAAAAGGGCCACTGGCCAGTGGTTAGGGTCACCGGCAAAGTTCATGGATCAGCTGATTATTATAGGGTTGCTCTGTGTTTATTTCTGAAGGAAACTTTGCTAGTCATTTCTTCAATGAAAAACATCTAAATTCAAAAAGTCGTAGAACAAATGTTCACACTCATGAGGTGAATGACCCCTTTTTGGGATAACATACCAATTATGAATCACGTTGTAGTGTCTCAATATCTCTGTAACTTCAAGCATCACACTTTACTAATATACATTTTCAGGTCCTCCTGCCCAGTCTCTCGGAGTGGAGCCAGTAGACCGGGAAGTGGTGGAGAGACGGGCGAAGGTGGGAGCTCCTCGACGCATCCTGTCCCGCGGTCTACTCGGCAATGTTCTACTGTCTGCCGCCATCATCATAGCCGGCACGCTCTGGCTGTTCAATAGAGAGGTATCTAAGATTATTTAAGTTTTTTTAATAGTATTTTTAATATTTAGTTCTCCACTTTCTATCTCATGTTCAAAATTTTATTGTTTAGGCTTTTCCTATGCAAATTAGTGAAGTAGGGCACTGGTGACCCGTAACACAGGTTATTTTCTATACCTATTTCAGGCACCAGTCTCTCACAACATTTCTTTGTAATAAGTTAGAACCGACACTCATTTTTGGATTATTTTTATTTTAACTGCATTTATTTATTTTTAAATTTATTTTATTTTCCTGTATTTATATTTATGTATTGTTTGTGAGAAAAAACAAATAAATGATTGATTGATTTAAGTGAAAAAAATTACCTGTTTGTCAAAAAAGTGAAAAAGAAATCGCAAAAGATAGACATCGAATCGCTCTCTCGCACCAAATAATAATATTCGTACCAGCTAAATGATTAGCTAATCCTTTTTTTATGCAAACGCTATCACGACGCCATCTACTTGTATTTTCAAATCATCAAGAGACCCATTTTAATACAATACACTCAAAACAACCGTTTAGGAGGAGTTGGTAACTAACACATACATAATATTTATATTTATAGTATACCTACATTACCTCTGTGGCACAGTGGGCAAAAGCCCGCCTGAGACGCAGAGGTTGCGGGTTCGATCCCCGCTACGGGCGGGGGCAAATTTTTGCAGATCATACAAACAAATGTTTGTATGATCTGCAAAAATTTGTTTCGTGTCTGGTTGTTTTCTATGTATAACATGTATGTATTTAAAAAAAAAATGTATCTATGTAGTATATCAGTCATCTGGTTACCATAACACAAGCATTAAGTTGCTTAGCTTGGGACTAGATGACGCTGTGTGGAATGTCCAGGGATATTTATTATTTATTATTATTATTTATTACTAGCAGTGTTACCCGCGGTAAAAAGACAATAGAAATACATCATCTGTGAACATTTTACTGTGTAGCTACCACGCGGTTCCAACACTCCAATGTGAGGATCGATCTTGGGCGGTTATTGGACACAAACGGAGCATTGCCATTGGCCATTCTAAATAAATAAATAAATATTCTTGGACATTCCACACAGCGTCATCTAGTCCCAAGCTAAGCAATTTAATGCTTGTGTTATGGTAACCAGACTGATATACTATTTTTTTTTTTTTTGTAAATACATACATATTATACATATAAAACACCCAGACACGAAACAAATATTTGCAGATCATGCAAACATTTGTCCCGCAGCGGGGATCGAACCCGCAACCTCTGCGTCTCAGGCGGGCTTTCGCCCACTGCGCCACAGAGGTCGTTAAATTCTATAACCAATGTCGGAACCAAGCTGAAGCCAATGTGTGGTGCCCACATTTCGGCTTATGAGATGCCTGCGGTGACAGACAGCGGAGTCTTACTAATAGGGTCCCTTTTTTACCCTTTGAGTACGGTACCCTAAAACCATGTTTATATGTTTCTTTCCAGATGTCAGACAATAAGATAACGCCTCGTGACACGACTATGACCTTTACTTGCTTCGTCCTGTTTGACATGTTCAACGCCCTGTCTTGCCGCTCGCAGACCAAGTCTATCTTCCAGATTGGATTCTTTACTAACAAGTAAGATATTATAATAACAGCTGGGCCTAATAGCCTAATAGCCTAATGACCTAATAGCCGAAATTAATATTCAATCCGACGAACGATCGCAGATCTATCTTCATAGCAACTTTGTTATATATACAACACAATTTGTATGGCTCTTTTTGACAGATAACAGCTTAGTTAACCAATTGCTATGATATGCATAACCATATTCAGAACAAATAAATAAATCTTTATCTTTATCTAGATCTGCGATCGTTCGTCGGATTGTATATTAATTTCGGCCTTACGTTGTCGCGAAATCCATGTTTATTGCCATCATGACTAATGCCGGGTTCCTATATCCAACTAACGGATGTCCGTAGGTCGGTCGTCATAGCAACGTCGTTATCTGTCAAAAAGTCTCATACATTTTGTGTTGAATAAACAACGTTGCTATGACGACCGAC
The DNA here is from genome assembly GCA_963582015.1 of Xanthorhoe designata. Lineage (NCBI taxonomy): Eukaryota > Metazoa > Arthropoda > Insecta > Lepidoptera > Geometridae > Xanthorhoe > Xanthorhoe designata. The sequence continues at coordinate 10,284,186 of OY757045.1, forward strand.
CTACGGACATCCGTACGTTGGATATAGGAACCCGGCATAAACTGATACTAAATGTAAAAATGGTTTAACTGTCCAATCTGACAGTTGTGGTCGCGTGTTTGACAAACAATTTAGTCGTTTTGGTGACAAAATTCGATTCCGTACGATTGTTACATCGCCCCATTTCTAATTTTGTATGTAACTGAGTTTTTGACCGTGATTTTAACCCACTTTATAACGACGAATCCAATTGAAACTTTACAGTTATCAAAGACCGATGACAATCCAATAATTTAATTTAAAAAAGAACTTAAAACCTGAATTAAAATGTCAAAAAATGAAGCGTGTTTCTGTAGTTTTTTATTATTATTATTTTTCTTGTTGATTCAATCAGCTCGGCACTGATGGCCGGAAATAGCTGACGAGCACGGGCCTAAGCCAAGTGCACATCAGTTTGGTTTGTTATAGTTGTTATGTTTTCATTTCTTATGTTACATGGTACAACCTCGTTGGACAAGTCAAACTGAAGAAATTTTCGAACTATTCTGCATGTATTATTATCAGCCCTCAATGTCCCACTGCTGGGCAAAGGCCTCCCCCCACTCTTTCCATTCATCCCTTTCCTGTGCAAGAATAGTCCAGTCGGCACTATAACTATTACTATAACCAAAGACGATTAATATCTAGAAGACAGACAAAGGCCATACACAAAATCGTAACCCGATCCCGCAGTACCAGATAGCCTGAAAACTTCAAAACATCAATTTTATCCAAGAAATTTCAATACTTAGTAGTAGGTAGCAACAATATTCAATATTTAAACATTTTTAACTAGAAAGTAATTGAAATTTCTTGGATAAAATTGATGTTTTAGAGTTTTCAGGCTATTTTTTAGGGTTACGATTTTGTGTATGGCCTTTGTCTGTCTTCTAGATATTAATCGTCTTTGGTAGTAGGTAGCAACAATATTCAATATTTAAACATTTTTAACTAGAAAGTAATTGAAATTTCTTGGATAAAATTGATGTTTTAGAGTTTTCAGGCTATTTTTTAGGGTTACGATTTTGTGTATGGCCTTTGTCTGTCTTCTAGATATTAATCGTCTTTGCTATAACTATAACTATTATAATTCTTCTAGAATGTTCCTGACTGCTGTGACTCTAAGCTTGGTTGGACAAATGCTGGTCATTTACTTTCCACCGTTGCAGCGCGTATTCCAAACTGAAGCACTCACTCTACAAGGTGAGCTTTACTTTAAGGCTCAACTCACACCAAAAGAGCGGCGAAGAGCAGCAAAGTGGAGCGCAGTTTCAGTGTCATACGAATTTCAACTTTATTTTCTTTAATATAATACTTATTATCGCAGAGAAGGCGCGCGTATTCGAATGCGCCGGAATTCCCGCGGCGCATGACTTTTTCGAGTTTCTCATGCGATAATAAGTATAATAGTAATAAAAATAAAGTTGAAATTCGTATGACACTGAATTTGCACTCCGCTTCGCTGCTCTTCGATGCTCTTTTGGTGTGAGTTGAGCCTATATAATTACTGTACAAGCCGTATTGGAAAATTGGTAATTTTTTATAGTTCTGCGATGGCAGCGCCGCGTCTATCGGACTTCAGTGGTGGCGCGGACTCTATAATGTGTTTTATTCCACAGATCTGATATTCCTCGTATGCCTGACATCAAGCGTGTTCATCGTGAGCGAGATAAAGAAGCTTATCGAACGCTCCCTGAAGAAGCGCGCGTTCGGCAACAAGTTCTCGGCGAAGGCGCACGACGCGATGGACTTCGTATGACCCAAACCCGACTCGAAGGCTCTGTAAGCTCGAGTCACTTTGACAGCTGTCACGATGACAGCCCGCCAAAATCTGACAGCCCGCCATACTGTGCAGGACAATAGTAGTGGTGTGAATGAAGTCGATATTCGTTTTTAGCTAAATATTTTTTTTATCGAGCGATCGGGTGTTCTTAATTTATTTTTTTATAATTTTAAGTGTATTAGTGAATGTTGCCAGTGTGATGGTTTAGGGAATTATGGAATCAAGAAAGGACTTGTAATTTTAAATGCATTTCTCTAAATTAGAGTGTTAGGATTGGCTTTTTCGATGATATTATTTTTTTGAGGCTCGTTTTTTTGTATTATACATTTGGATATGATTTTGTAGCGTTTTAGCGAACAAACTTTCTATTGCAAATTTTTTTACATAAATAGACGATTATATACCTAAGTATCTGCTGTAAAAATGCCAGTTTAAATCAGTATCTATTCCATTGCAATTCTAGTTAAATGATAAAAAAATTATTTAGCTTTCTCTCTCTTATTCTCTCAATAAGAAAAAGATAGAATGCTATAGCGAGAATATAAACAAGGTAAATGAGGTATAATTAACCATTCCATAAAATATTTTAAATTAATAACTAAATAAAAACGTATAGTCGTGGCTATTCGGAGTATCGCAAAAGCTAAACTTAACTAACCAAAAATGTTGCCGTCCCTTTCATAGCGATGGGAATAAAGAGGATGGCATTAATTTTAGTTAGTTTAGTTTAGCTTTTGCGACATTTCGAATTGCCACTAGTAATGAGATCCAGTGCGGTAAATAAAATTGACGTAAGTATTATAATTATTGTATTAGACAGAGATTTTCAGCTGTTAAAATATAAGCTTTGACACTATTCACGAACAATGACAGATATCAAAAAAATATGGTGCAAAGAAAAAGCGTAATGTACAAGAAAGTAGGGTATTTGGCTTGTTTTTTTTAATAAGTAATAAAACTTCCCAACTGCTATTCTATATTGGGCTTTAGCATGGTCGGAATAAGAGCTTTCAGTTTTAGTTACAATTTAGCTGGTCGGTGTTACAATAGAATGTGAGTAATATAGATTAAAAATTGCACAATGTTCTTGCAACTATCTAGTAGCTATAGAAATATATACTTATGAAGTTACAGGTGTCAATTCAGATGTCATCAAAACCACAGATTATATGTATAATACACTAGTGCAGATGCCTCATGTAGAACATTGAAAACAATCCTGAATTTGCGGGCAATTCGTCGGGCTATCCCGTTTTACCTGTGTTTCTGAGTCAGCGCCATCTAGCGTTCATGTCATGTAATTTTATTTTATTTTGTAGAAATTGATCTAGGAAATAAAATAATGGGATATTTTATTTCGTTATATTGAAAAAACATAAAACAGAAAATGTATGATTCTGGCATAATTTTGGTGTTTACATGAATTTCCAGAGACATTATTTCGAAATCGCAACACGTAACGCTATCTATTATTATTTTTTGGAACTGCAAGCGTTTTATAAGGAAATGGTACCCCATGCCAATACTAAAGTAGTTTGACAGCACTAAAAATGTTGCCGTTTCTTTGAAAATAATCAAAATAAAAAGGATGGCACCAATTTTAGTGCTGTCATAAGTTGAGTTTAGTTTTAGCGCGACATCTGAATTGACATTGTTATGTCAGAAAGTGAGGTGTAACGTACTATAAATAATTCTAGATTTGTGGATGGCATTCGCTTTGTCGAGATATTTGAAGATAGGTAATTTCTATGTTAGCTGAACTATATTTTCTGGTCGCAATCAAAGTGTTAAAAATCATCTTAGATATTGTGTGGATGCCCGTGAAAGTATACAAAGTCGAATAATCTCGGAACAAATGAAAAGTACATTAAAGTTTTACTTAAATTATATGAAATTGTCGTTGTCCCTTTAGCTTAGCTTAGCTTTGCATAAAATGTAGGATTAAAATTTAAAAATATCAATATAAAAATTTAGAGCAATTGCTATTTTTGAAAACGACGAATTCGATTAGAGATTGTCCTTATACCTGGTATGGTATGGTAATAACTAGGGTCAGATTTGAGTTGGCAGGGCCCAGACACAAGTCTGGGGCCCAACCTTAGATAATCTTAGATGGGATAAATTTAAAAAGTAATTAAATACACGAATTATTTATATTATACCCTGCCGACCCCCCGGTAGCTGGGCCCTTGGGGGCCCGTGAACGCTAGGGCCCGGCAAAGGTTACCTTGACTACATGGCCAAGTCCGACCCTGTAACTAATTAAACAAATTAAATAGTTTAGCTAGACAATGGATTTTATCCAGGCGCATAGTTTAATATCTATTTATGATTATTTATGAATAAATCTAGTTTTAATCTGGTATAAGCTAGAACTAACTTTAATCTTCTTTATAAGTCTTTTAAATAGATGGGTGACCTAAATGTGACATTCAAGCACTTCTGTGCCTTCGATCCTGGCTACCTAAAGCTATGACGGAAGTATACGGCCTAAAGTCATAGCTTAAAAGTGTTTTAGGTAGAAATAATGAGCGATATATATCAGTCAGTCAGTAATATTTAATATAGGGTGTAAAAGGACCATTTCCGAAAACTGAAACAGTGATAGATGTTTGACAGTATTGAGACAAAACCGTGTCATTCTAAAGCTACGCCTACACTTGTCGGAATCGGCGCGTACGCAACAACAGATCAGAACAGATCTTACGCAGATATGTCGATCTAATGCACGATTATTATTTTAAATGACTTTTTAGACCACAAATAAACTTGATCGTAATAATCAGAAATCAAGATTTCTGAATGCATTATGGAGTGTTCGAATTTTAAAAATGTTTTTTGGTTAGTCGATCACGTTTAACGATGCATATTTGAAGTTAGATTTGATTTTCGGAAGTAATCTTCTACACCCAGTAGAGGATAATTGATGCGTTTCTGTGGACCAGGGTGTTTGGTACTAGTTAAAAATATTATAGAATTAAAAAGATTTTTCTCATGTCCTTTATGTATTATCGTAGATGTTTTAAGTATTATAAAATTTAGCTAGAGTGAGTGTGTTGGCTGTGATACTAAACACAATCAGAAATTGTATAGCAATTTTCTGTAGAACCATATTATCAAATTAAATATCGATTGTACGATATCACTACAAATACATCACAATATTGTAAGTTGTTATGTAAAATAATATCAAAATTCAAATTCATTTTGAATCAATATTCAGTATTGCGGATGTATATGGTTGGACTACATCTTAAAGCACGCATTGATCAATTCTTGAAGATACCTTTTGATATTCTGTAATCAAAAAATAAGATAAAAAATTTGAGTTCTGTAATCTATGTAAAAAAAAACCCTTTAAAATAGAGTATCAACTATCAATACAGGACGAAAAAAGTTGAAATAGTATTCTAAATTTTTTTTATAAAAACGGTATCGCGGAATAAGGCTTAAAATAAAACTTTGTTTAGAACACCGTATACCTAACAATGTTTTGGAAGAGCTCATTTAGTCGTTGTTGGATCGTCAAAGTTTAGCTACGTTCGGCCCAGTCACAAAATGTCTAAGTTACTGCTAAGTAAGTAAGTTCGTATTAGCAAGTTACTGCTAAGGGCAGTGATAACTAAAATCTACTGAAGAGCATTGCCAATCGCTAGACGCTAAGCCATGACGGACGCCTTCAAGTGGCCTTCGCCAGAGTTCAACCCCAGCTCAGACGAACTTAGGCTTAAGTTACGAAGACGCGAATTGCGAATGACATTATATTAATAATCGTTCTGTGATCAGTTTCAAGCGCGCTTTAAGATGTAGTCTGACCTCGTAAGAGTGGTCTAAGTATGGTGCTTGTGTATTATATAGAAATACTTAATACTTCATTATATTTAAAATTAAAACTAGGTGGAACCACATAGCACGCACGTTTCATTGAATTAATCTAAATGAAATACACGATTATAATTAAAACATACATACAATATTAAACTGGAATGATGCACATTCTGGTATGTCTGTATGAAGTTTGATATTATTGAGAAACTATACTAGTTACTATACTAGTACTACTATACTAGTATAGTACTATACTAGTTAACATTAAACATAACTATAATATATAAATAACAAGATTTGAGTCATGGCAAAATGTAAGAAAATAAATAAAATAAAACAACAGAATTACTGTTACGAAAATAATTTTTAAAGCGAATTTTAGTCAAATCTTGTCTATGATTTTGAATTTTGTAAAACTTTCTGAATTATTTAATAAATACTGTTTTGACTTCGCAAGAATTGCTATTATAATATCATTTTGAATAATGTTCTTAGTCAAATCTTGTCTTTGATTTAATGAATTATTTGAGTATTATTATTTTACTATTGTCGTTAAACGTAATGTGTTGTGTCATGTAATTTAACGTTTTCTATCACGTATTATATAAACTTGTGATGTTCACATAAGCGACCTCTTAATGGAATGTGGTAACTAGACAAATGTAAAATAATCTCTGTTATGGGTAGGTAAAATAAAATTCAACGCAGTTGGATTCATAGAAAACTAAGTAACATTTTAGTATATGAAATATTAGTGGCAATTCGGAGTGTCGCAAAAGCTAAACTTAACTAACTAAAAATGTTGCCGTCCCTTTCATAGCGATGGGAATAAAAAGGATGGCATTAATTTTAGTTTAGTTTAGCTTTTACGACACTCCGAATAGCCCCCATTATCTAATTTCAACCTGGCTTTCCCCCAGTTCCTATATCCAACGTACGGATGTCCGTAGGTCGTCATAGCAACGTTGTTTATTCAACACAAAATGTATGAGACTTTTTGACAGATAACAACGTTGCTATGACGACCGACCTACGGACATCCGTTATTTAGATATAAGAACCCGGCATTAAACTATCTTCATTCTTTTATTTCATAAATAATAAACAGAAAGCTTGCTTGATACTTTGACCAGTTATACAAGCTTTATTATCATTTGACATCCACTACGGAATCTTTAGGTGTAACAGAACGGTCTAGTACCTATGAGTCTCTTAATAATTATTCAATGCGAATATCTGCATATTTGAATGTGCCTCTAAACTATCTTTGGATGTCTTAAGGTCTTGTATGCTTGAAGATATGTCTTGTTTTTCGATACTGTGTGATTTGTGTAAGTAAAATTGCATTTCACATTTTCTTGTCGCTCCTAAGGTGCTATTCGAATCTCGGCGTTCAATTGTTTTCGCTGAAATCCATACAACTATGTACACTGACGGTTTGAAAATGTTCGTCACCATAGAGTCGGTTTTCGCTTGCACCAGATTGCAAGAATCAATTTTTATTGTACCAACAATTACCAGTGATGTTCCTTTTTCAAGTTTCAAAAGGGATTATGTGCTCGTGCTCGTTGAACGAATCAAGTTGAAAACCGACGAACATTTTCAAACCGTCGCTGTACGTAGATACACATACAGTTACTACTATAACGTCTGCAGCCGAGGCTCGGCAGCACGGCAGCCGAGATTCGAATAGCATAGCACCTTTATGCGGGCACCACACATTGGAGGGTTGGAACGTGTTGATTCCGACTCCAATGCGAGGATCTATCTTGGACGGTTATTGGACACAAACGGAGCATTGCCATTGGCCATTCTAGTCGTAGCCAATGTTGGAACTAAGTTGAAGCCAATGTGTGGTGCCCGTATTAGTGTCGCGACACATCTGTGGAACGTACGGCGCCGATTGTTCGGTTGAATACGCTCGCAGTGTTTTTCAAGTTCCCTATAATCAGCCGAAATTACGTCGCGTTGTATTGTATTTTAAACTAGCTTACTCGCCCACGGCTTCGCTCGCGTGGTACCTTTATAAAATATAGCCTGTGTTCATTCGGAAAGTCCATGCTACACATCGTAAAAGATTTTTTGAAATCGGATGAGTTGCTTCGGAGAATACCCCAAACAAACAAACAAACCAACTTTACCTCTTTATAATATTAGTATAGAAGTATAGATAGACTACAGCCGCTGAGCTTTCGGCGTCGTACATTCCGCAGTTTTGTCGTGACACTTAATAATTAAGAATTTTGATGTTACATATTAACGGAACGTAGGGATTGACTCTCTGTAGATTAAGGCACCATAGGGCATTTAAAGTAGCAAGTTGACATTTGAGGAACATTCTTTAAAATTTAATTCGTTTAGTTCCATAACGCATACTAGATGGCGTATCTTGAGTACGATTTTGTCACTTTTTAAACTTTCGGCGAGTAATTACTAGACCCAATAACACAAGTGAAGTATTCATGTAAAAAATATCTTCGAAATAGATACCGACAATGTCGATCATCTGAATTTTTTTTATCTATTAGTAAGTAGGTATTAGAACTAGTGTATTATCTTGAAGGGGAACCTAGGCGAACATATTTGTTGACATTTTGGAGAAAGGCCAGGTCAGAAGTACCTACCCTAAATAAAGAAACTAAAATAACTTAATTTTATATGAATTATTTTTTGTGTAAGCGCCATCTAGTTAACCTCACAAAGCTAAACAATTTAAAAGAATGTTCCCTGTGTATTATTTATAAAATTGATCAAATATTTGTAGTGTTTTATAAACTTGATAGATAATGCAAAGGTTTATTCGAAACGGCGAAGCTTATTCGACTATATTTTTGCATTTTCATTCAATATTTTGTATTCTAAATACAACTCTACTATTTTCAAATCTTTGTAAAATGGTAGTGTAAAACCAGTAATATTACCTATTTATGATGAAATTAATAAAAAAATCAGAATATTATTGTATAAACAAGACTTGGAAATATCAAAGTATACTTTAGTTTCAGTTTTGTATAAAGAAGAACATCAGCCGAATTAAGAACCTTTTTCTTTTCACGTCGGCTAAAAACAAAAGGTTACTTCACATTCAGCCAAGTCTTTGTGACACATGACATGTTCCAATTTTTCAAACAATAAGGGCGTTTGTGCACTGTCCAGTTATTTCAGTAAGTTCTTTATTTGGTTTAAAATTTTAACATTTTATGTTTTGTGTGCAAATGTCTTTATTTATCCCCGTCTAACCTATCGGCATATTATATAAAAAAATCAAATAAAAAAATCGGACAGTGAAATTCCATGTAGTGCACAAACGCTTTAACTGTTAAAATTTGACAGTTATTTTATTAAAAAACTTGTCACAGAGCAGAACTACTAAAACTGTACCTACATTCAATAAAATTTATCTAACTACACGCTAGCGCGCGCACAATTTGGCAAGTGGTGGTAACGCGGTAACGCGGTAACGCGGTAACGCGTGGTTTGGCATGCCACCCCCTTTGAACGGGGGTTCGCACGTTGAGTGAAACACGTCAGTGGCACGTGGCACTTAACTAGGGGGCTACAATGGCTGTTTTGAGCAATTCTGCTGATAAAAGTCATTTTTTTAATTCAAACAATAATTTAGCACCTTATTCTTAATATGACATAAGAAGGATATTGATAAAGCACTTTATTCTTAATATGACATAAGAAGAATATTGCTAAAACGGCCTTTTTAAGCCCTCTGGTTGTGAATTACATCCTAAAAGTGTATTATTTCATTGCGCAGCGCTTAGCTTTGCCCACGAAGTTAAAAAACATAGCGAATAGCGACTAATATTTTTTCAATTCGAATGCGGCTTTTTGTCGTCTTGGAAGTCCCAAGCTATAGTCGATGAAACTTGATATACTTAGGTAAGTACATTACAATTCGAATTGTAAAAATTCTAAGGCCATAACCTCTTTAAATAAATAAATAATAGTGTACCCGTAATCACCTCACTAGGGTGTTCGCATACAATTATGTATTTCCCATTTGTAAAGTTTCGAGTATTTCCACTCCACTACCTCGGGATCGTATGCGGACTAACCAAAGTTTTATCTTGCAAATAAATAGTCTGAGAATATCTAAGTAGGTATTTTTTATTTAATATCACCTGCCTATCTTTATGTACCTATCACCTGCGCATGATTCGGTGACGCGTTCGTTTAGAAAATCGTATAGCTACTGCCATAAAAGATCATTACTTACCTACCTACCTAGGTGTAGTGTGTGAGTGATTTAAATACTACACATATTTTTCTATTCTATTTTAACAGCCAAAATACAAAATCCTTTGTTCTGACTGGCACTTCTGGGTGTTATCGTCATTGAGTTAAAATTCACATAATTTGTCTCTGTCATAGCGTTAGCGATTGTAGATACTTAAGTATCTTGGCTAGGGGTCAGGTCAGATTGAACAAAATGGGCCAAATAATTAAACAAAAACTTGAGAAATAAAGAAGCTAAACTTTTGCCAATCTACACTCAGTCGGTAAACTAAATAATCACATCTCTATGTTAATGTGAATAAAGCACAATATGCAATGCATCACGTCAAAATACCACGTGTCGGGTGACATTGAATTCGTTCCCCACGGGCGGAGCGGCCGGCGCAGGCGCCGGCGTGGCCTGCGGCACCGTTGGTTTTCATGTCAGTCTGATTCCAGTTATGTGTTTGTGTGCACGCTTCTCGGTTTAAAAACATTCCATTCTATGTAAAAAAACTATTTAGTACCTACCTTTTACGAAAAATAGTGTAGGTAAGGTACCTACCTAGTATGTACTTGGTATGTACTACCAAAAATCGTTGTTGAGAAACAAGTTACCTGCACTGCAACAGATTACGATAGGTAAACATCTGCTTATGACAATCACATGCCAGGTGTAGTATTCTTTCTCGCTCACACACCGGCTGTTTCACAGAACACGTATCGTCTGCTGCGGTCGGATGCCCCTACATTCCACGTTTGAATTACTGCGTCAGACAGCCCGCGAGTAGATACTATATAAACCCAGAAATCCGTCCGATAATTCAGTCGCTAGCCAGCTGGCGACCAGTGAGCTTGAGCGATAGCTACCTGCAGTCCTCAGGCGTGCTCCAGCCTGTGCGATAGCTTCGGCAGTCCTCAAGTGCTACCAGAGAAAGAGTGCGATAGCTGAAGCAGTCCATTCCATTCTTGAAAGTGAAAGTGTGGTAGGCACGTAATCGACCAGTGGAAACATTTAAAATGAGCGTTCAATTATCCAAAGAACAGTTCCAAGAATTGTTGGGACGCATGTCGGCGATCCATTCAACAACGAGTAAAAATTTCACACAGTGCACCCTTCGTTACCACGGCGAGCGTGATCGTACAAAGGTCGATCAATTCATCAATGCGGTCACTGCTTTCAAGCAACTTGAAAAGATTCCCGATGAAGATGCGCTCTTTGGTCTTCCGCTTCTTTTGAAGGACGTTGCTAGCACTTGGTTTGCAGAAGTGCGCTCTGAAGTCAACTCCTGGACAGAAGCATTGGAGCGTATAAAATCACAGTTTGCACCGACGCCACCGCCGCACGAGGTTTACATGCAAATCTTCGCGAAACCACAAGGCGCGGTTCAAATTATCGATGACTTTCTAATTGAAAAGAGGCATTTGCTCGCAATGCTACCACCAGACCGACACAGCGAGGAAGTCCAACTAGATTTGATCTATGGACTACTAAGATTGGAATTGAGGGCGGAAATACCCCGTTCGAATGTAAGAACCTTCGAAGAACTAGCAGAGAAAGCTCGCCGTATAGAATCCTTGGAGAGATCAGCAAAGACGAAGTCCATACAACCTCCGATCGGCAAAAAGAAGAAGCGATGCTCATTTTGCAGATACAAGGGACACACTGTTGAGTCGTGCAAAAAACGAGCGTCTCTTTTAGCCGAAGCTGAGTTGGAGAGCCAGAGAATTTCTGCTGGAGAAGCCCCTTCCGACTCGATCGAGCATCGCAATGACAGAATGTTTCGCTTGATCCAAAGTCAGTTGAAATATAAGGCTGCGGCGGCTGCTTCTGTGTTATCAACATTGGATATGGAATCCCCTATGTCGCCGACATCTACAGTGGACTCACCAATGTCACCACCCTTGGCTGATGCTTCGACTTCACAACCGAATGTCGGATCTTCTTTCCTTGTTTCTGACTTACCTTTGTCGACTCCAGTGGCTGATTCCCCCATGTCACCGACTTCTACTGATGATGAGGAACCTAGGATTTACTGCTTTGGATGCGGAGCCCCTAACGTCTGGAGAAGTATTTGCACAAATTGCAAAAAAGCTGATCGAAAAATACAGTTTGATTGATTGGTAATAATAATAAGTAAACAAATTAATTAATTGGAAAGGTAGGTAGGTAACTTCTGTAGTTTTTGACCCGGCTGACTGTTTAATTAAGTTAGGTACCTACCTACATACTTATAATGCCTAGCTTAGTTTGATTTAGAAAGTCCCACCGTTCTAAAAATTATAAAGACTTGTATATGATTATGTTTTGTTTTATTTAATTTCTCAGCGACATATAGGTACCTACCTAGTGAAATTTCCTACTCTACTAATCTCTGATTTTTAGTGTTCCTAGAATTTTTTCCTGAAATTAGTTAGGGTGTTTATGTTAAATGTTTTGGTAATGCTTTAGGATTAGTTAAGTTAACAGACACATTACATTGTGTCCAGAATAAAATAAAAAAGACTTACTATTATCGAAAATCCTAAAGTGTATCTGTAGCTAAAAAATGGTGCACCTAGTAAAAATAAACAAGCAACGCACGCACAATATTACTTTGAATAGCGGATAGGAGCGAGTTTATCAATTGCATCAAGCAAGACATTCATTATTTTGCTTTGCTTATTCTGGAATGACCACTTAGTAGTACTCGCTGCTCTCGCTATATATCGCGTGTCCAAAGTGTTGCCCTGCAACTAAAAAAAAATTTTTGATGCCTGCAACACAACCAAATCACATCATTCGTTCTTTCGCGTTCACTCGCGGTGTCGTCGATTTTTTATCGAAAATTTTAAAAAGCAAAGAAATTATAGTTTCTTTCCGAAATCTTGTGTTGTAGTGGTTTAATAAGTTATAGTGGTCATTTGCAAAGTGTGGATAACATCCAGAGCTGGTGAAAATGTCAAGATGTTGGAAAAATTGGAAAGGCGCAAGGATGAAAGTAATGGAAGCTAGGGGCTATTTTATCCCTTTTTACGTTATTATACAATCCACACAGGAGTGGTAAGACATCTACTTATTTATCAAAAAGTCTCAATAATAACGATTGTCTCATTGTTCCCAAGAAATTTTCAAATTCACCAACCGTGGCTGGCTGTGAAATCGGCAAGGCCGATCGCCATCTTGATGGCCTAACCTTCAAGTTCAACGTTTTTGGGCGATTCGTTTTTTGTTTTCCAGGTACATCGTGAGCTTTTTTCGGGGAAATCCTTAGTAGCTACCTTACACGTAAAATAATACTTTTTGTGTTACATTAAGTATCCAGTCCGTTGGATTGGTTGTACATAAAGTGGAACAAGTAAATATAAGGAACATAACAATATTATATCCCCTACGTTGAAAGGGTTGTACAGTAAAACAATAAGGTTCTCAACATGTTATAAAATATGTATTGTGGTACAATATGTATCCCCTCCGGTGGAGGGGTGGTGCACCTAGTAAGAGAAACAAGCAAACAATAAGGTTCTCAACATGTTATAAAATATGTATTGTGGTACAATATGTATCCCCTCCGGTGGAGGGGTGGTGCACGTAGCTACTAAGAGAAACAAGCAATCAATAAGGTTCTCAACATGTTATAATGTTATAAAATACGTATTGTGGTACAATATGTATCCCCTCCGGTGGAGGGGTGGTGCACCTACTAAGAGAAACAAGCAAACAATAAGGTTCTCAACATGTTATAATGTTATAAAATATGTATTGTGGTACAATATGTATCCCCTCCGGTGGAGGGGTGGTGCACCTACTAAGAGAATCATGCAAACAGTTCCTAACATGACATGTAATAGAATATGTATATATAATAATCCTCTCCGTTGAGGAGGTTGAACTCAAGAAATCTAAAAAATGAACCAACATTAAAGTACTAACTACCTATTGTGACTACAAATTGTGTGTTTTACAATTGTACGTGGCAGAGAGTGACTTAAACAGCTCATACATGGTATGCTTGTTCTGAAGAACTTAGATTTTTTAATCTTACTTATGACGGTCAATTTTGAAATTTGAATTAGAAATGCTTGAGATTAAAACCTCAGAGTAAAGAGGTACCTAACAACAGCTGAAGCCTCGGGAAAGCCTTTAAGACAAGGACTTTCAAATGGAATCCTTACTAATAAAAAGTCGGACTAAAGTTGACAAACAATGAAATAAAAACCCCTTGAAATGGCAAACTGTGGGAGGCTCCAAAGTTAAATGTGGAATTATCAGGTATTCTGAACCTAACAGCAAAAGCATGACATAGACTTCTTCAAGAACATAAAACAAAAATTAGACAGTCAACATGAAACAAAACTGGGCCAAAAATATCTTTCAAAGGCAAGATGGCACTCTCTCCGTTGGAAAGAGATTACCAATGAACACATTGGGTATTTATTACATTTTTTAGAGGAAGAAGCTGTATAAGAATTGGCCCTAATTATACTAATGACCTATAAAAGCTAGGAAGCTTTTCTATAAAAATGGTTGGTTATAAAATAAAGAACTACCAACAGCCCTAACATAAGTATCAGAACAGCCAAACGACGGGCTTATGCCACCACCCAGACCTATCCAACAAAAGCTGGGCCAAATATCCGTGGAGGTTTGTTTTGTTGGTGTGCTTTAAGGTATGTATTTATTTATTATGGATGCTGGATGGGACAGAATTGCACAAGATTCCACTATCTTAGTTGGTTAAAAGGATAACTTTTCATGCTTTGCCTGAACAATCACTTATGCCACATAATAATAATTATGTAACCAAATCTAAAAAATTTTTATTCCCTATGGGATAATAAAACTTTTAAATCAAATAATGATTGTGTCATATCAGAATGCAAAGCTGAATAGGATTAATTTTGGTCCAGTACATAGGTAATATGTATGATTTAGTATCCCCAAAAAAGGATGGACACTAGGTACCTGTAGCTTTATTTTAAGATGAGTTTAAACTTATATAACTAAGTTTGTTGAAACTTCTTACTTTAAACACAAGGCTAATTAAAATTGGTTTTACTTTGTGTAAAATAGAATTGGAAAATCATACTAATTAGATTCAATTAATTCAAACTATAAAAATATTTAATCAAATAAATGGATATTATACTTTTTTAGTAATGGGTTTACATTTACAAGAGGGTCATAGAACATAATGAGAGAACAAGGTACTTACTAGAATAGTTATTTATTTAAAGAAATTGATTTCCTTGGATATCATTAAATAATATCAATAATAAAGTTGTTAATTAAGTAGGTACCTACTTTTATTATACAAATAAAAATATTATGGTGAATATTTTCTTATGGTTTTGTAAAAATAAAATTTCATAGCTTTGGTACGTTGTGGGGGGGGGGGGGGGGTACTATGATAGTAGATTTATGAAAATAACCGAACCGGTGAAGCAAAGTTTTATTTTTATTTATTTGGCAGAATAAGATCAGAACATAGTTGGTAGTTGTTTTTGCTAGCCTAGGAAAAAAGGACCTACGTTAGGTAGGTTGGTTTAGATGTATTTCTGTAATGAAATATTATGAAAGCGAAAGGTAGCTTAGGTCCCTTTAAGCAATATTAGGTATTATTGTTATTATTATTATTATTATTTTTTTTTGCATGGAAGTGTTATGCATTTTAGAGGTTGAGACATACTTAAAAATATGGTTAAAATTAAGTAAGTTCATCCAAATAGTCAAATTCCTCAATTTAATGACCCTACCTGGCAATTTTCAGTATTAACATAGATATCTAGACAATACAAAAACTAAATTTGAATCTTGTCACTCAAATCAAGATACAGAATGAGAAGTAAGAAAGCCAGTACATTTTTGTAAGGATTGTGGACACTTGGTCCTCCAGACATTTATTTGTTTGCTTAAGGCTAAATAAAAAATGTGAGAAATATACCGATTGTACCTATAGCTTGACATGGTAATCCTTTTACTTGGATGGTAGTGCTTCTACTTTGAATTAAAGAAACTTTTCTTTAATGCATTTCTACATGTTTTAAAAAAGTGAATGTCACTTTAAAAATGATTATGTATGTTTCTTAAAAGGTATAAAAGGCTTAAGGTACTTATTAGGTAGTTAAAGATAAGTATTTTATTGTTTCTAATTTGGCCTTTTCAGGTAGGTATGGGTATTCAAGAGTAATCAAGCGTGTTTAGATACATTTTTGCACCATGTGAAAATCTATAAAATCTTTATTCAAAGTCAACTCAACTCTTCTTACCTAGGGGGCTTGTTATTAGGCAATAATAATTATGAAGGGAATAATGGTAGGACAAAGCGCAATAGAAACTAGGATTCGAAAAATAGTGGCAGTAGGTATGGTAAGTTAGGAAATCAGAAAATAGTGTTTATGTTTTATTTTTAATTTTGTTATTTAATGACCGTCTTTGTTAAAGGTGCTTCTTAAACTGCAAATTGTTTAGCTTTGTCTGTCACTTTTAATACATAATCTATTAATCATTTTGAAACAGATGGTCGCCTTAAACGTGGTTCTAAAGGAATTTTAAGAATAAAACCTATGTGCCAAAATATAAAGCCACTTGGGATTGGGAGCATAGGAGCCACATTATGGTTCTGTTTTTCATAAGACAGTGGCATTCTCTTATTAAGAAAATTTTGATTAAAAAGACTGCTTTGTTTTTGACTCCTACATAGCAGAGTCCAAACACTAAATGTTAACAGTTATAACAGAGTTCTTTTTGTTTTGTTATATACCTACCTAGTTAAGAAATCAACTGCTTGGAGCAGATGTATCTTGCCAAGCCAGTTATTGTCTTTTAAAATACCTTTCATATGATTGGTAAATAGGTACTAAACAACTAAGATGTGATGATGAACTATTAAAATATTAATTACAAATTGCTTTTTAAGAGACCTCTTAAGAGAGCCACATCCTAGTTTATCAGTAGAAAGGTCTCGGTGGGACAAGTCCTTACAGTGTTTTTAAGTCAGTAGGGTGAACCTCTTGATAATGGATGTTTGCAAAGCAATTTAATTGTAGGTATTAGTTTAGAACTCTTCAAATAGTAAAGATTTTCAAGTTTCTTTTGTTAAGGCATATGGGGTGCCTCTAGTTAACAGTATAATGTAGAAATCATAGTAAATGTTCTACCTACTTACCTTGGTGATTTAATATGGAAGTATCATTTGTAATAAATTAAGTACTTAGGTATAATGTTACTACATTGAATGGGTTTTTAAGGTTTAACTCTAAACATCTACTAAGTGGTCATTCCAGAATAAGCAAAGCAAAATAATAATAGGATTAAACGAACTAAAGTGAAGTTCTATCCTTATTATTTAATTTGCTTATTCTGGAATGAGAATTTCCCTACCCATCCCAAAGCTATTATGCGCATAGCTTCTTCCCATGGGTCTACTCATTTATTTATCTCTGAACGTAATGATGTGATTTGGTTGTGTTGCAGGCATCAAAAATTTTTTTTTAGTTGCAGGGCAACACTTTGGACACGCGATATATAGCGAGAGCAGCGAGTACTACTAAGTGGTCATTCCAGAATAAGCAAATTAAATAATAAGGATAGAACTTCACTTTAGTTCGTTTAATCCTATTATTATTCTTCATGCCAGTCAGTCAAGTTTCTAGGTAAATACCTACGTACCTAGTACCTACTTTTACTATAATATCGACTTTAATTTTTGTTCAGTTGTGGTCAACGTTAATATAAGTAGGTACCTAGGTAAGTACAGATCTATAATGTAGGTAGGTACCTAATATGTACCAATAGTGCCTACCAATCATTATCATAACAGTTTCAAAATGGCCACCATGCCGGTCGGACGTGTGTTACTCCTGAACGTATTTATTCTCGTGCAGTGTATTTGTGCCCAGGAATACAAAATTCCACCAGTAAAAATACAGGTCTTCAAACCTAAAGGATTTAGAGCCTCCATTGAAGGTGAGTTTGTATTATTTTTATACCATATATGCATTTGGCGTATTTTTTACAAATATTTAACAACTTTTGACGCATTTACTGATTATTGTCTTTGTTTTGATACTTATTCTTATTTATGTAGGTACTTAGGTCGGTTTATTATTTCTGACATCATCGGATATTATCAAAAGCAATCCTACTAATTATTATAAACGCGAAAAGTTTGTATGGAGGTTGTATCACGCGAAAACTACTGAATGGATTTGGCTGAAACTTTTACATAGTTTATGACCTGAAATAACACATAGGTTACTCTCTATCAAGGTTGGTAACCACGCAAGCGAAGCCACGGACGGATTCTTTTAGGTAGATTGTAATGTACCTATGCATAAAAATACAGGTTGGGTGATGGGAGTTTGGGACTCTGTGATACCTTAGGTACCTACAAAGTTATATTTAGAGATGATTCTTTAAATTCGTGTCTTAACTTAATCATTATTTAGGAAACATATTAATTAAGTATATTAAATTCAATCAATTTAAAAACACTTATTAAAACAACTTGATCGAGCAGGAAAATATTGTAAATTCAATGACCCAGGTAAAGTCCCGTTTAATGATAAACTGTGTTTTCTTGGAAACAAGCAGATAGGTAGGTACTTTAACAATGTACTTAGATACCACGAAATATTGTAAATTTAAGGAGGCTCACGAATTTCTTGCAACTAAGGCCTAAAACTAGCCATCAGAATCTAAAATTCCATAGTAGGTATACTTACTTACTACTTTAGATCCGGTTCGAAGGACCAATACTTAATCTAGGGAAATAAAATATGTAGGTACCTAAACGAAATATGATCACTAACTGTGCTTACCTATTCCCAAGCCTTCGTTAGGTACCTACGCATCTGCGTAAGTCAAAGACGTTAGTTACTGTTTATTTTAGTCAGTGTTTTTGTGCAGGAAAACCATTTATAGAATAGAATATAATAGAATAGAATATAAAAATATAAATATATAAGAATAGATTTACTTACCTAGGTATTTTACCACTTGTTGCTTAGCAACGGCACAGCATCGTCATCGATATGATCACACTTTGATAGATTTGACGTGTCTCTGACTACTCCATGATGCATCTTAAAAATACCTCACTACAGTCATGATCAGTTTGTTTGGTTTCGAAGACAAAGTTTTATAACTGTGTTGTTATAGGTACCTAGGTAAGTAAACTATGAATTTACCTACGAATATAACTCTAGTTGTATTTGGACATGCCTCTGACTACTTCATTATATAGACATCTTCAATGGATCTAAAAAAACCCAAAAGATCTTTAAGAATAATGTCTATCGCACCTTGAGAATACAGTCGTGACTAAGTAGGTAGGTAGGTAGGTACCTACTTATACTTATTTCATATATGTAGGTACTTAGGTATATTTTATTCTGGTTAGTTTACACAAGCAGCATCTTGCGATAAACTTGACCTCTTGTAGCCTCGTATAACGGTCGTCGCCATTTAGCGAAAAGACACCAAGTCGAAAAGTCGTCAAAATATAATTTTTCTTGACACTCTATTGTTTAATGTTTATGTAGGTATAGTTAGTAGCCAAGTGGATAAGTACTTCGACTTGCGATCCGATGGTCGTGGGTTTGAATCCGGCCGTGCATCAATGGACTTTTCGTGTCGAAAAATGTAAGTATACCGAACTTTAAACGATGAAGGAAAACATCGTGAGGAAACCGCCGCGGCTAGTCAGCCCCACACGTATTGACCATTGTCTTTCCTGTGGATATGGCCGACTTAGCTGAGAGGATAGTTTAGTTTAGGTGCTGGGAAAGCCTATTCCATCTCAACAATGTCCCAGGCACTACAGTGTCCCGTTAAGTGTAGGCAAAGATTGCCTCCTGACTCTGTAGGTATAAATCATCTAGTAAAGATGTAGGTAAAGGCCTGAGATAGTTAATTAGAATCTTACTTTTCAGATGCCCCTAAGATAGCCCTTTTCACCTTCCAAGGTGGAATTAACAAGGATTTTGGAGAAAACGATGTGGGAGACTTGTCTGGAGAGGTTGGTACCTACAAAGAAGTTACCAAATAGAACATGAAATTATCTCTATCTAAAAATTATAACAGAAATAAATTAGAAAAAAAAATATTCAAATATGGAAGAAAGTGTAGCTGTACTAATGTTATTGCAGACAATTTATTTAATCAAAAAAGTTTGTAATTTTACAGGTCTAAACCTAAGACATTACAACTTTACTTACTCTACCAACACAAATGACAAAATGTAGCGTTGATAAAGAATAGTGTTTTTATACATTAAACCTTACCTATACTTAGGTGTAAAATCAAAATGTTTTCAAGATCGGTCTTTGCTTTGAAAATAACATAAGTACCTACCTATAAAAGGGTCACTATTTTCTTGAGTAGAGATTGCATTAATAGAGTAGTAGGTACCTACCTACTTACCATAGAGTTTGTTCTACAGGTGACACAACCGACTAATGGCCGATGGATCTTTGAGGATCTGAATGTAACGCTGAAACCGGGTGACGTCATCAAGTATTATGCCTTTGTGGCAGTGAACAGCAAGGGTTATCTGTCTGATGGTCGGGAGTACACTGTTGGTGGTGAGTAGCAAGCATTTGTAGAGCACGTTGTACCTACTCGGGTCCTTAACTCCTTATAACTACAAGGTTGGACCATAGAAGTGGAGGGTATTGGTATTGGCGGTGAATATGGAAGAATAATACCGGAAGCGCTCGTTGTATCTTGCTTAGAATGTTCTTGATAGATCGTTGAAGTTAAGCTACGTTCTGAGCGGTCACAATTTAGATGACTGCAAGTGGCATTTACCAACAGCTGAGCGCTTCCGTGCTTTGTAGGGCTTGTTAAATTGTTGGTTCCCGGTTTTAAAGTTAAGCCATGTCGGAGGCCTTTAGGCTGTCTAAAAGCTCTGTCACATGAGTTGGTTCCTACATTTACAAAAACGTCTACCATTTTGTTCACAAGTCAGTCATTTGAAATAGTAGAATGGGTTTATCAAAAACTCGTTCTGCCGAAGATCGAACCATAGCTAAAACGTCACAGCCGTTGGACATTAGTAGATTACCTGTAGGAAACAGACGAAAATCTATGACTTAGTCAACGTTTTGCTTGTGATTGATAAAAAGTTTGTTAGTAGAATCGGCACCCTGATTTTTAACTGTATCAGTTGCTAATGGACAAGAGCATACGACCCTAGTGGTCTCATCTCATTGAATTTAACCACAATTTCCATAGAACTTGAAAACCTTTCCGGGCCCTCTGGACCAGGAGCGGAATGTCGTCCGACCGTGACCCAGGTCCGCGGCGGCAGCGCCTGCGCCGGACAGACCATCTTCGAAGACCAATTTGACTCCTTGAGGGAAAACATCTGGCAGATTGAGCAGTTCATACCTATATTTAACCCGGTGAGTTAGAGGTTAGACATTAGGTACTATCTTTGAACGGATGTCTTGAATAAAAATAATACACTCTCAGACCGTGGCCTAAATATTTCCGTGTCTAATACGGTCATGGCATGGTAATGGTCATGGCATTGTCCATTAAATCATTACTTTACTTCAGGAGTATCCATTCAACTCGTACCAGCGTCTGTCCTCATCTCCGACTGTAAGCACCAGCGGCGGCTACCTGCGCATCCAGCCCGTCCTGCAGCAGAACCTCCAGGGTTTCTCCAACGAATCCATCTACTCCGGGACTTTGAATCTCTTCAGTGGGTTAGTCCCTTATTTAATCCCTACACCAGGTTCTTGCCTGATTCTTTCCCTGGTGTAGAGAGTCGCGTTGGAACAGGCATTAGAATCACTTAGCACGTAAGACAAAACTGAAGTGATCCTTGGAGTCCTACCAGAATAAATGACTTTTCTTTCTATTGCTTGCAAACGTGACTCATTTTCAAACTTGATCAATATCTGGTGAAGGGCACCCGAAAACCGTTCATTATGACCACAAAATGAGCGGTTTTCGGGTGGAGCACCAGCTCAGTTGGGTCGGCATTATCATGTTTCCCTTTCAATTACCGTCTATCACTTATCTTCTCAGTAGGTACTCACTCCGGCATACTTCATAAATAAATACAAATTCATTATTCATGACGTCCTCTGTGGTGCAGTGGGCGAAGGCCCAATTTCTATTCAGAGCAGTTGATTTCGCAAGGAATATTGATTAGGTATCTGAATGTAGAATGTCTCTTCGTGTTTATAATAATAAGAAATAAATAAATATCCTTGGACATTCCACACAGCTCCATCTAGTCCCAAGCTAAGCAACTTAATGCTTGTGTTATGGCACAGATAAAAGAATACATTATGGTACCTAACCATAATTATGACTGATACACTACATAGATACCTACATTTTCTTTTTAATACATATTATAGATAGAAAAATATCCAGACAAATATATGCAGAACATACAAAAATTTGTACCATGGCGGGGATCGAACCCGCAATCTCCGCGTCTCAGGCGGGCCTTCGCCTACTGCGCCACAGAGATCGCCAAATTTAGACAATAGAGGTCATTTAGGAGTGCAGTTCTTGTTGTGATGTTTCCAGCTGCACCGCGGCTGCAGAAGCCTGCGTAGCCTCAGCCTCGGGAGCCGACATCCTGCCTCCAGTGGTCAGCGGGAGGGTCACCAGCAAGGGCTTCGCGTTCACCTACGGCGCTGTGGAGGTCCGAGCTAAACTGCCTCAGGGAGACTGGCTTTATCCAGGTACTATTAGCTTATTGTCCTTTTTTTAACATCATTACCATTCAATCGTTCGTTCGTTCGTATGAGCAAGTGGCCAACTCTGGCGACGGAGTTTTTAGGCCGCCTAAAGGCCTCCGTTAAGTTAAGTTAACGGCTTTTAAAGTCGTTAAGCCATGAGGCTTAACGACTTTAAAAGCCGTTAACTTTAAACCATTCAATAATATCCCACGACTGGGTGTAGACCTTCCTTTTTTAAATTCGAGTTAGTCAAAATATTAGGATATGCGACAAAATACTCGACCATCATATTAGTTTGTGCTTTGTGGAATGTCCAAGGATATTTATTTATTTTATATTTTTGGTTTATAAGAAATGTGTTGATGATTTTTATATTTATAATAATGGAATACTTAGGAGCCTACCTATAATTGTTACCTGCGGGAATTTTGATCGAGATATAACCTGACATTGTCCCGCAAATTGGAAAAAGCACAAGAAAATTTTCACATCTCGGGTTAGCATCAATCATTGGTTTATTTATTATCAGAAATATTACTGGAACCATTCCTGAAGAAGTACGGCAGTCAGCACTACGCGTCCGGAGTGCTGAAGATAGCGTCGGCGCGAGGAAACAGACAGCTCAGCTCCGCACACATCGACTATTCTAATAAGGCAAGTGCTCTGGTGGCGTCGTGATAAAATTAAAATTTATTATAGGTAAATAGCGATAAATACCTACCCATAAAATGTTTTATCATGACGTGTTCTTGTCATTGCTCTGACAGTCATTTTAATTGGCCACTTATAAAAACAAACTAACTTCTTGTTTTTTTTTAAGTTCCGACATGGCATTATGACCGGACTACTTTTGTCTTTTGAAACATTCGCGATCAGAACATAATAATAATAAAACATTAATATTATGAAAACGGGTAAGTACCTATACCTACAGCGAAATTACCTTTATTTACGCTTTTTTTATTTAGCTTAACGCTTCGAACGGATTTCATTATGTTTTACAATGGAATACTTTTTACGCCAGCGAACGGCGGATACCTACTAAGTAGTAATTCGTTCGTTCGTTCGTTCGTATGAGCAAGTGGCCAACTCTGGTGACGAAGTTTTTAGGCCGCCTAAAGGCCTCCGTCATGGCTTAACGACTTTAAAAGCCGGGACCGACAATTTAACGTGCCCTCCGAAGCACGCAAGCGCTCAGATGAAAATGCCACTTGCGGTCACCCATCCAAGTAGTGACCGCTCAGAACGTTGCATACGTCGACGATCTATCAAGAACGTCTTAGCAAGCTTCGCCACGAGCGCTTCGTAATAATAAATATTAATTGGTTATTTCAGATCCTGTATGGAGGTCCTATCATGGACTCTCAGTGCCACGACAATCTTCTCACCAGCAAAGCTGCGGATGGCAAGATGTGGGGGGATGACTACCATGTCTACTCTGTTCGCTGGGCACCAGGTAATCATAATAATTGAGTAGGTACTTCCCTATTTATTTTATTTTGAGAAAGAGAGGGGCAGGAATATGATGAGGAATAATATCTATGTAGGTAGTTATCAGTCATCTGGTTACCATAACACAAGAATTAAATTGCTTAGCTTGGAACTAGATGTATGGAATGTCCAAGGATATTTAAGTATTTTATTTTATCTAAGGGAATGTAATGTCATGTGGATGAGTATAAAAGTAGAGGAAGGCCGAAAAAGAAGTGGATAGATTGTGTGAAAGAGGATATGTATGTAAGAGGAGTAAGTTCAGAGTTAACGAGTGATAGAGGAGAGTGGAAGAGAAAAACATGTGCCGACCCCACTTAGCGTGGGATAAGGGGAGGAGAATGATGATGATCTAAGGGAATGTTTTCCAGAGCGCATCACACTATCAGTGGACGGGACGGAGTGGGCGCGGGTGGAGCCCGCCGCGAGTGGACTGCAGGGCCGCCTGGAGCAGACCTGCAGCCAGCTGCCTCGGAGCCTGCTACGCATGGGCTCCGCCATGGCGCCCTTCGATGACCATGTCAGTAAATCCTGCCCTTATCCTAAGTTTTCAGTACCTACATCGACCAGAGACCATTTACAAAGACGAAAACCTAGGCTTTCTTTTGCGTTTTTTCACTACTTCTTATATTGAAACGTGGCTACTTCGTTCATGATTGAAGCCATCACTTCTTATTTTAACGTTGTTGATACGATATTATATTTAATTTTCCAGTTTTAATCACTTGCAGTAATATAATTGCCATCCATTTCAGTTCTACTTAACCTTCGGAGTAGCAGCGGGCAGCATCAGCGAGTTCCCTGACGGCGTCACCACCGCGGGCGGCAGACCGAAGCCCTGGTCCAACCTCGGGAGGAAGGCCAAGCTGTTCTTCTGGCAGGACATGGACTCCTGGCTTGGGACCTGGCAACAGCCGGAGTTGTCCATAGACTATGTTAGAGTGACCGCGCTGTGAGAGATATTTGGAAAATTTAAGAAAAAGGGACATTGTAAATAAAACATGAAGATAACAGGGGAAATTTGTAATGTATGTACTTACTCGTAACATCTTAACAAACATACTTACGAACATTTGCAATTATACATTATAAGCACACGGGAAATTACTCACGTAAACTTATCGTCGATTTAGATACCGACAATGTTTCGATTCTTCCGGAGAATCTTCATCTGGGTATGAGTGTGGTCACTCCTCGCGGTCGCGTCTCACACAGTTTTGAAAGTGAAATTTGCATTTATAAGTTATAAATATAAATAAATTATAAATTATAACCATAGGTAATAAAAAAAAACAATTATCTCTCTGAATTAAGCAAGGCTTAAAGTTTATAAGCTTAGTTCGTAACTGGTTACGAAGCTCCGGTTTCGTAGACGGCCGAAGCGGGAAACTGGTAGGTAGGTAGGTACTCCTGTTTCACATCTAAGAAGGATTAGTCTATGAAATCTCTTGATTTCCTAATACTATAAACGCGTAATTTTGTATGAGTGTAAATAGGTATAAGTAGATGGATGTTTGATTAGGTACCTACTCTTTAAACGCAAAATCTACTTAAAGGATTAGAAGGAATGATAACGTATAGGCTTCGTTAGTTACACGCGGGTGCAGCCAATAGGCTTCATTTAGAACCTGCCTAGGTATAATATACCTATACATGTAATTGTTTAGTATATACTTACCTACATGTATTTTTTTTAAATAAAAAATCTGTTTTACATAAAAAAATATTTATTTTATCATACTTGTTTGTATGATATGAGGAACCTACTTGAAGATCAGATGTATAAGCAATTTATGTATAAGTGTTTATAGGCTAGAGGCCTCCTTTACAATATTAAAGAAAATATAAAATTTATGCAAGTAATATTAAAATAAATTTCATTTGGGTATACAAAAAGGTAGTTTAAAAATAGTAGAAAAGAAAGGAAATTGTTACTATAAAAAAGTCTTTCCAATCGTTTATTTAACTTTTGACAGATCACGCACATAAAGTTTTGTAATAATTTTTGATACAATGTACTACAGGGAATACTGTACTTCATGGACGGGTTCCGCCCACTTAGAGATGTTTCATTCGTAATTAATGGCCACCGACTATAAACTGTTTTGAAATAAATCGATTATCGATTATATTAATAACACATAATTACAATAAAATTATTGTGATTATTTTTATATCCAATCACGTAAAAACCTTTATAATTTTAAAATGCCTTAGATGTCTCTGTTTTAATGCATAAATAATTTTTGTAATGAAAACAGTTCCATCGTACTCGTACCTAGTAATGGGATCGAATTTCTTCGCTGAAAATTAATGAATCTAAAATAATCGTTTAGACTTACTGTAGTTGGTTCAAAGAAAAAACATGTGAATGAACTGCGGTACCTACTTGTAATGAACAGGTGCAAAATGTTGAAATTCATAGTAAATAATGAGTGTGTTAAATCGATTAAAACTTCTTCATGAATAAAATCGATCGATAAAATAAATCGAATCGGTAACGGGTCAGGGTATCACTATTTGAGTCAGTATTACAGCTGTCAAAAGTTAAATAAACGGTTGGAAAGGGTATAATTATCAATAAATAGAGTGGTCACAATTTAAGTGGGTGACGGGTGGCAAGTGACATTCACTTTTGAGCGCTTCTTTGCTTCGAAGGGCAGGTTCAATTGTCTGTCCTGGCTTTTAAAGTCTGCCACGATGAAGGCCTTTAGGCGGCCCAAAAACTCCGTCCCCAGAGTTGGCCACTTGCTCCTAAGAACTTGTATTACCACCTTACAACGCAAAAACCCTGACATAGTCCACTATTAATGAGCTCGTGTCATCGAACCACGTGGGAAACCATTGGTCGCGGGCCTCCCAAAAGTTCAGCATGGCCTTAGTTGCTTTGTTCTTCCACGGCTTGTTGTCTGCGTCAGCGAAGTCGTTGACCCCGCCCACCCGGATGCCGATGGCGATATGGAACTGCACAAAAAACCTCGTTAGATATACCTACATAAATAAAATCTGAGCTCTAAACGGTGAAGGAAAACATCGTGAGGAAACCAGTTAGCTTTCTAAAGCGTCCATGAGCTTGCAACCTGTCACGTATGGATTAACTTGTGCAAAATGATTGTACCAAATATGGATTTTGACATATTTACCTCTGACTACTTCTTAGACATCAAAGGATCTAAAAAGATTAAATAGATCAGAAATAATTCCGCATTTCATGATAATCTTTATTCAGCATTGTAAAGCTTTTTTTATCCTCTACCATTAATACCTATAATAAATAAAAGAGATAAAAACATCAAGCAATTTTCTAAACACCAGCTCCTACATTTCTAATCGTTTCTGCCCGCCACTGCCGGCAAACTTAGGTCAGTTTTTAAGCTCGTGGTGATTGATGGCAGCTAAAGGGAATGCAGATGTTGAATATATTACCAGTTCATCAAAAGGCGCCATCACGCTACCCTTCAGCCAGTGAAGCGCGGCTGGCACGTTGTTGGCTACAGCTTCCTGGTAGAACCCTTCTCCGGGGGATATGTTACCGTAGGTCTCGCCATCCACAGATACGGAAATACCATCTGAAAATAAATAAATAAATCCTTGGACATTCAACACAGCGTCATCTATTCCCAAGCTACACAGACACACACCGGAACAATTTTTTGCAGAACATAGAAATATTAGTACCGCAGTGGGGATGAAACCCACAATCTAGCTAGTGTGTTTCAGGCGGGTACACCTGTTTTGCTACCAGCCCGTGATGCAGGCCTAAAGATCAGATTATTAGAAAGTGGAGTTATTTTGCCTGAGCATTTTTGCGATAATTATATTATTTTTTCTAAAATTCGTTTAAATTGATGACGTTCTCAAAAGATTCTGAGAAGTCATGGATTGGATGAGTTTTGATATCAATTTTCAGCTGTTTCAGCGTGAAGAAGCCACACACGAACAAACAGACACATGGTGTGAAATTTTCTATCTCTATAATGCATGCAGAATCAGATAATAGAGATCATTTTGCATCTACCTAGGCCGACGTGCTTAAATATTTCATTTCTTATGAAGCTTAAGAAACATTAAGGTACCTGGTCTCCACTCCAAAGAGTAGTTGTGGAAGTCTTTGTTCCAAAACTCGAATCCGGTCTTCTCTTTCAAATAAGCAGATCTGAAAATAAAACACGACATTGGATTAAGCTTTGGGTAAAATAAATAATTCTAATCTAGGGACGGGACTGTATGTAGCAGTCGATGCACCTATTTTTGGCTAACAAGATGCCAAATATTTTTTTTTATCTTACTTAATGGTCACATCAGAGACGTGAATAACATAATTAGTCATCGACTACAATGATTATCTCCGCATAGTGTTCTGTGATGATTATAATCTTTCGGTGTGGGTAGTTTTATTTTTTAGCTGTATAATATAGCTCCTAGTCCAATTTTTCTGTTCTATGTAATGTTTAGCTAATGATTTTACTACTATTGTACCTACTATCTTAAGGCCCTTATCAAGTAATATACAAATGTAAAAACTCTAATAAAGCTTTCATAAGCGAAAAGTCAAAATTATGGTATAGGTATTCGTACCTGAAGGGATCCTTTGCATATAGAACAGGTCCTGCCTGCAGCTTCTTCGCAAACTCCTGGTTCCCCTTCACATAGGCGATGCGGAGTAGCCCTGACGCGTAGTCGTTCACTCCATACACGTTATCACGGGGTTCGAGTTGAATTTCTGCAAGTTTCGTTTTATATGTTTTTATAACAAACTTCAAAAAAGGAGGAGGTATGTTCCATTAAAGGTATGTATTTTTATTTTTTATGTAGGTAAAGTATGTGCACCTATTATTCTAAGATTATAAGTTTAAATATTTGAGACAGTTTGGGGAGGCCCTTGAACAGCAGTGGGACATTAAGGGCTGCTTATTATAAGTAATAGGTTTCTAGTGTCATGATATTTACCAGGAATCAGCCAGTCTCCTAATGGCATCCGAGCCCTGACTTCAATGCGGCCGTAGCGGAATGCAAAGCGCTTCTTACTCGTGATCTTGGACGAGATGATGGGCGGCAAGATCTGAGGACCTGACGCTTCGCGGGAGCACTCCTGGGTACCAACCTGTCCTGTACATCTGTGGAGGTTTTTGGTGAATATTATCTGGAATAAGCACTATACAAGTTTATTTATTTAGTAGGTACCTATTGGGGGCAATTCGGAGTGTCACAAAGGCTATTTATTCGTTTAAATCTAATCTTAAAAAACTTCTTTTAAATTCCCAATTATGTTCACAAACAAGTAGCCGTTCTGTGCTTGACACTGTGTTGTTCTGCCACTAGCATTCCTTTTTGCCTGTTTCTGCCTATTCTTGCCTTAGTTATTATTAGTTATGAATGTCCAAATATTTGTTTTTGTTTCTGCTTATAATATTTATTTAGTTGCTTTTACTGTCTTTTATAATATTGTAAAATGTGTGTATTCTGCAAGGCCGCACACACACATTTACCTACGGCGCTACGGAAGACCAGCGCTTTGACAGGTTCCTTGGTTCCTGCCTAAGCATCATGCTGAGTAGTAGCCATTTTTGTCATTCTTCTTGTTTTATCTTTCTCTTTTTATATATGTGTTTTCTATAATAATTGTAATGACAAAATAAAGATTTTTCTTTCTTTCTTTCTTTCTTTCTAAACTAAACTAACTAAAATTATTGCCATCCTTTTTATTCCCATCGCTATGAAAGGGACGGCAACAATTTTAGTTAGCTTAGTTTAGCTTTTGCGACACTCAGAATTGCCACTACTATCTACTCGTAGTATATATTTATCTGTGCTACTATTAAGTTTGGTAGATGTGTGAATTTCTTATGCTTGGAAGACCAGATGATTATTCTATATACAGAGAAAGAAAGTATTGATTTACCTATCTAGAAATAAAAGTAGTAAACGATTACAATTTCCAACCAAACTTTAGTCAAGTTAAAAAATGCGCATAATAAAAACCAAAACGAAATCTGGCGTTTCGCATTTTGAAAAGACAAGGAAAATTTTGGTGACAATAAAAATTATATACCGTTTTTATCTTCAAGAGCAGGAAGTCAGCATATTTATGTTTATGATTTTAATAAAATCAAACTAACCTCGCAGTAATGTCCAGGGACTGTCTAACATAGTCTTCTCCATACTTTTCCTCCAAACGGATGGGCTTCATGAACAATCTCCCATCGCGGACGCGAAGGTTTCTGTCATTCAAGTACACGTTGAAAGGGTAGTCCTGAAAACCGAAGATTCTCTTGAAATATAGCTAAGAAAACTCTCGAAAGGTCTATTGGTTTAGAAGCTACGTTGCCACAGATTCACAAATACACATTACAAACTTACAACATTCAAGTTTTCCGTCGGGGGCTAACATGCAAACAATCACATGCTAGCTGACAATAATTTGCGTGACACATGGTTATTAAGGTATTCTGGAGTTGGTTGCAAAGGAGCAGAAGAATCTTAGCAACCATAGCCCAGTAGCTCAATTGGACAAGAATTCTTCCACGTTTAGGCCGGTGCCGATTGCTGGTGTTCTGCCTACCTTCCTAAACGCCACCTTATCTGATCCAACGATGTGCAAAGCCAGGATTTAAAATTTTGGGTTGGATTGACACTGTGTGAAATGTCCAAGAATATTAATTATATATTATAAACATTTTACTCACAGGTTCTCCGGGAAACTTGATCTCTGGAGTCCAGATTTTTCCCTTATCCAGTCCTGAATTAAAGTTATCTTCAAACAACAGTTGTCCTTTGCAGATGAACCCAGGCACGGAGACCTTGGACTCTGAGAGCTGACAGGGAAACCCTGAGACATCCGAATTGGGCGGGCGTGTGCTGACCGGGGCGGGAGCTGATTGGTCAGCCTGGATGGACGATTCTGATCCGCCAATTGGATTACCAGCTTGGTCCACGTACCCTGAGTTATTAATGATTTTAGTTTCTACATCTATTAAGCCATCCATCTTTGGGGCTTAATTTCTGCGCAACAAGTAGAAAACATCTTTACACCTTTTCATAGATGATTTATACAGCGTCAGGAGCAACAACTAAAAGGACCTCTCTTTGTAAGTTTGATATTTTCCCAAATAAACAAAGACTATGACGATCACCACATGTTATATCATGGCCGTATCAGGCACGGAAATATAGGTGTCATGCTCCACATCAGAACCATCCCGGAGTTTGGATATGCGTATACATATAGGAAAAAAAAAAAATATATTGTAGGTAGTAGGTATGTTATTGTTGTGCAATTCAGTATTGCTAAGGCATTGGTTGCTGACGGAACGGTCTTAGTAGGTAGTGTCTCGTATTATTAGGAGGTTTCGGGTTCGATCCCCGCCGCGAGACAGTGTTCTGCAGATCAGATATTTGTTCTGGGTCTAGGTTTATCTTTTAAAAGTTACAAAAATCTAACCAGTTACAGTCCATTCTCCGTTATCCTGCCGATACCCAAGTCCGTTCT